>JAHXMU010000451.1:104146-187409 GCA_019455685.1 Philornis downsi | reverse complement strand
TGTGGAATTTTGTTTCATTTTGATGTGAAGTGCAGAAAACCGCGTGTCGTTGTGTGTTCAATTTAGAGTTTCTCCTTATACAGGAATATCAAGTTTCCGGTATGCTATTTCTATAAATAAAACGAATACCTACAGAGCTTTTGTAGACTATATTCATGCCTCCAATTGTTCAATTGTTCCATATTTACAAAACATAGATTACACATAAACTTTGACTTCCTACGGTTTCATTTCAATCGGCTAGAGAAAACAAGCGTGTGGACACACATTTGAAAGTTGAATAATTTTGTATATCTAAAAATCTTGTACAATGACGCCACCAATTACGCCGAAAGTTTGTGTATGATAAAAATACATGTGGCATGAAGATCTTTTTGAAAATTCAATGGAAATAACTGTCGAATTATAATGCAATGAAATAATGACATCTCAAAAAATTGGCCTGTATTTAAGACACATTCTAATTTTACTACAAATTTGTAATGACTGAATCAATATAAACCTTAGTCAGAGGATTACACCGATTATCTAGTGTAAAATATGATTTTAGTTAAAGAGAAAAATACTGTTTCAAAAATTTCACTAAATACACATTTTTAGGTCTCCTAACAATGTTAATTTAGAATAATTTCTGAAGAGTTATTTGCAGAAGGAAAATTAAACCAGAATTAACTGCGAGTTCAAAATAAACTCGCCTGTTACTTGGAAATAACTTGTTTCTTGTAGAGTTACTTAAGGTCGTTCTAGCATCCAAATCAAAGTGCTTAATGTTTGTAGATAATATTTTATAAAAGAATATTTGTGATGGCTTGAAGTGTACGTTTTCTTCTATTGCAATATTTTACACACTTTAAATTTCAGTTTTCTTTATTTTCATAAATTTTCATAAATGATTGCAAATTCTTCAGGAAATAAATTTTAGAAATAGAAGTTAAAAGCCTAACGCATTAAAACGATCAAATCTGTGACATTTGTCAGACAAACGCCAAACTACACAAATACCCTCCTCTCACATTCCACAGTGTACACGACGGCGCTCGAAGTGTTGCCAATTATAAATGCTGCAATTTTAATGAAGTAAGTTATTCGATGCAGCCACCTTTAGCTCGTATAAATAGCATCGAGTCTGTACGGCGAAGCTTCACACGCTGCATGAATGTGGTCTGATGGTATTTTGTCCCATCATTGCGGAAAATGGGGCATGTGAAAAAATCCATTGGGTTTCAAGTCCGGAGAATATGTTAATTGTGAAGAAGTGATGCTGACAACTTTTTCTGGTGAAAAACGTTTTGTTTATGAGACGGTGCCGTCCCACAGTTTCACCTGAATTGTTTACATGCCCAAGGTAATAAAGCATCGTTTATGAGGCTGCATCTGCCTGGGCAGATTTGATAAATAAACTTTACGCCCTGTTCACTGAGAATGATTGGTGATCATCCTGTGGCAGTTCGCAGAGCAATTTTTTTTTTTTTTTTTTTTTTTTTGTAACTCTAACCACACATATTTATTTGGTTACATATTGCTGAACCGTAAACATTTTCCTGACAGAAAATACCAAATTTTCAAGCTCACCAGTATTTTAATACTCTTGCTCTTGCTAGGCGAACTGCCTTTTGTACAGGTGTTAAATCTTGTAAATTTGGTATTTTACAGGGCTTCTATATGTTCTTAAGTTTTTTATATGTGCTCATACTACGAGCAGACACATTGAAATGTTTCGCCAATTGAACTACACTTTGTCGTGAATTACATTGAATTCTGGCCTTCACCTTTTAGACCATTTCTGGCGATGTTGCTATTTTTGAATATTCATTTCCATGATCTGGTTGTGATGCTACCAGTACCATTCTTATGTGTAATGGCCCGACGCTTAAAACATTTTGTTCGTACGTAAATGTCGTAACATTAACAATGGCCGGTTGAGATTTTCCAGCCAAATACAAAGCAATAACACTGCTATGTTGGATTCCCATTTCGACGACTTTTCTTTTATAACGATATGACTCCATAAACTGATAAACAACATAACTGGCTGACGCTTGTCAAAAAATGAGCGCGCTGTCATTATCCGTTTGGTTGCTGCAGCAGCGTGAAATTGGTAACAGTTTGCTGCGTGTATATCCCCATTTATATGCATTTCTGTCGAATCGGTTAGAGGACTTTAGATATATGAATACAGTCCTTCGAACTTTGCAGCGTTATATTTCAAAACTATTATTATTTATTAAAAACAAATCTCAATGCTGTGACAAAGGAATCAGAGAATTTCAATTTCAGTTTCAATTTATTTATTAATCAATCATCAATCAATTCATAATTATAGTTTTTTTCTGAAATAAAAAAAAAAAACGTTGAACATCGCTACAATATTTTATTTACCATCATTAACAAGGTAATGAATACATAAATTTCCCGACCTCTCGGATCGTCCTCGCCGTATGTAAATATTTCTATACATAATGAAAAATATTAAATTTCAATAAATTGCACATCCGTTTTTGAACCGCCTGGGTCTCTTTACCTCCGTTTGATTTCCTTTATTGGGTTTTCATTATGCATAGAGAAGAACGGACGGACAGACAGACTGCTGATGTGTTTATCATCACATCACTTGTGAATTGCTGCTGCTGCTGCTGTTGTTTTTGCCTATCATCCTTTTTCCCAATCCACGATGCATTTTATGCCCCTGCTTCTGTTACCACCTCTGGTTACATGGCAAACAGGATGTGTTTTTTTTCCTATACGACAAGCGGATGTTGCCTTTTTAGTTCTTTTAATTTTTTTTTTTTACTTGCTCCTAAAATAATTTTTTTTTGTGTTTTTCATTATCTACCTTTAGCATATTCTTTTTTCGCTTAATTTTTGTTGTTCTGAAAATCAATCATGTTGTTGCATTTACCACAGCAGAGACAAAATCGGGAAGTGTGTATGTGTGCGTGGGAAAGAGAGGGAAAGAGGAAAGAGAGAGAGAGAGAGAGAGTGTGTGTGTGTGTATGCTTAGGAAAAAGCAGAGAGCTTGAAGTATAAGGATAAATGTGAACGTGAATCGAAATGTTGTCGTTTGTGAAGGACCTTATTTCCTGCTGCATTCGAAGACAAGTGGATAAATAATGAATATAGAATGAAGAATGAAAGGAATGAACATTGCTAGCAGTCTGACGCTACGGTGGTGGTGGATGGTGGTAACAAGAAATTTACAATTTCCGGACACCTGTTGCTCTGGTAATAATGGACGATAAGACAAAGAAATTACTCATAAAGGAAGCCACAAGTACTATGCCAGGAAATTCAGTGCACACAAGGAATTTTTAAAAAATTAAATACAATGAACTTTTTTTTTTTTGTAAAGAGAACTATACAGAAATAATTTAGTTCATTTGGGAGTAATTGAAGTAATTTAAATCAATTTTGGATAATTAATATATTAAACGTATTTCTCATTTAGTTCCCTTATGGGAGTTGTATTGTAGTAGGAACAAGTAGGTGGATAAAATGCAGGTCCTGCGCCTGTATTCTAATCGGTCAAACCCACCAATCAAGTTGTAATATAACCACAATTGCAGATATAAAACTATATAACAAAAATATGTTTTTAAAAAGCTTTTAATATTTTCAAAAACTAGTTTCATATTTATTAGTGCAAATAGTAACAATCTCTCATAAGAGTAAATCTAAAAAAAATTAATTTTTGTTTAAATTCCTAGCCTCTCAAGCTTGCTTTTTTTAAATGATACCATATCACAGTTGATGATCTGACCCTCAGGCACATAATTTCTATTATTACTATAGTTAATATAACTACAAACAGTTTACTTTAATTGAAAGTTATGACTCCAAGATTAAAAAAAGAGTTCAGCTTCGAAAGCATATTCGTGTATGAATTACATCAACAAAATATAGTTCTGTGACTCTGTGAATAATTATCATCTCTATTATTTTAAATGTTATTTAAGCTACTTGTTGACCAAAGCTCGGCTTATTGTTTTACTTGTTTCATTATAATCAGATCTGTAATTTTTTAATTTATTACTATCATATTTGTTTTTTTTTTTACAAAACTAATTAACTAACATTGAGAATTTTAATAATAACAATTTGCTTTCACATTATCGAAAAAGATTAGTTTTTTCGGATTTTTGAATTAAGTGTTTTCGAATTTGTATTTATTCGAAATAAATTTATTTATTTATTTATTTATATTCGAAACAATTTATTTATTAAATTCGAAAATTCGAAAGTTTATATTTCTAAACTCTATGTTACAATTACAATTTAATTTTTTTGAAATAAATTTTTTTTATTTCGAAATTTTTGTATGTAATATTTTTAGATACGAAATTGATATACTTGAATTTTATGTTTTTGAATTTATTGTATTTTAATGTAATGTCTTCGATTTTATTGTTTCCGTATCTGTTATTTAATATTTTCGGCTTTAATATCGCTGAATTAAATAGTTTTGTGACGAGCTTTAATATTTTGAAATTTATATTTTATAGTTGAAATCAATATTTTCGATTTCAGCAATTTCATATTTAATATTTTAAATTAACATTTTTGAATTTAGTATAATATTTTGGATAATATTATTAACGCTTTTACTGTAAGTTCAATATACAGGGTTATCCCTTTTTCGGTTTAAAAAATAAAGTTAAACAAAGCTACGAAGCACATAAAGCTTTGATTTCGATTAAACTCTTATTTGATTATGATGCCTCGACCTTGCCATTATAAAATACAATATCATTTAAAAAATATCTCTGGATTGGTTGCAGTAGTTGATCCTTTTGAGGTAGTTTTCGACCACTTTGTCTCACACTTCGGGTGGTATCTCGGCAATAACTTGACGAATGTTGGTTTTCAAATGCTTCAACGTTTGGGGATTATCCGCGTAAATACGGTCTTTGATATAGTCCCACAAAAAAAAGTCTAACGGTGTCAAGTCGCCACTTTTGTAGTAAGTTTTAACTATTTTTACGCGTTCTTTGTTTGTTATGACCCATGACCCATGACCCATATTCGTAAATGGCAAACCTTTCACTGAATAAATAACACTTCAGGCGACAAGTATTTAACAGCTGACAGTCTTGCCAGTTTCGAAGCCACTAAATGGATAACCCTGTATAATAATAGTTTATGTAATAACGTGTTTTTAATTTCATAAAAATTTAATATTTTCGAATTTGATATTTTTGAATTTAATATTTTAAATTTCCGAATTACATACTTCAGATTACAGTCATATTTTTGACCACAAACTTTTTTGATCTTACAATTTTTGAATTTAATATTTGCGGAAGCGGTTATCTATTTCGATTTTAATAGTTTCGAATATATATATTTTTATTTGTTTTAATTTTTTCGAATGTAATATTTTCTAGTTTAAAAGTACCGAATTGATATTTTAGAATTTAACATTTTGAAATATAATATTTTCGAATTCATATTTAATATTTGTGCATTTAATATTTTCGACTTTAATATTTTAAATGTAGTAAAATCGGAATTTAATTTTTCGATTTTAATTTAAAAATCATTTTCGAATTTAATATACTTATCTTTAATGCTGTCAAATTGTAAATTTGTCGTATTTAATATATTAACTAATATTTCGAAATTAAATATTTTGGATTATAATAGTTTTAGCTTCATTAGTTTTGAAATTCATATTCTTAATTTTAATACTTCGGAATGTAATAACTTCAAGCATAATACTTTCAACTTAAGTTTTTGAATAAATTTCTTTTTATCAATTTAATAATACCGAATTTATTATTTTCGTATTTAATACTTGTGAACTAAGTAGTCACACTTTAAGTAGTTTTTGTATTTAACTTTTTGAAATTTAATATTATATTTTCGAATATTGAATTTGAGAGCCCAATTTTGTCAAATAGTTTTTAAATTAATTAATATTTATTATTTTCGAATTTAATTAATGTATACTAATTAAATTATTAATTAATAATTTTTTATTAATTTCAAGGTTAAAATTTTGATTTTAGAGTTTTCGAATTTAATACAATAGTACTCAGAATTTCAGGATTTAATACATTTCAATTAAATACTATCGAATTATATAGTTGATTTCAAAGCTTTCAATTTTAGCGTTTGATTTTAATATTTTTTCAATTTAATTTTTTTTTTTTTTGATTGGTATTTTAGTATTATGGACTTAAATGTAATCGACTTCCATAATTTCTAATTTAATACCTAGAATTTCTAAAATTTTCGAATGCAATATACTTAAGATTAAATAGTTCTTCGATTTAATATTTCCTGTCGCCTCTTTTAATGTTATTATATTGTATTTATTTTATGATTTTTATTTCCACTTCCAGTTATAAATTTTTATTTTAATCTGAATGTTTATGATGTTATTTTGCTAATCTCGTTTTCAAGATAAATTTTTTTTTATTTTATTTTTGTTTAATTGAAATGACAATTTTTATAACTTTTTGCTTCTAATATTTGGTTTTTATAGCTTCCTTTCGCATTTCTTTTCGATTTATGTTTAATTTGGCCGATTAATTATTTATCTCTGCAGTAAATTGAGAAGATATTTTTGTTGTTGATTTTTAAACCACACGAACAAAGATACGAATTCAAATTCTAACTGGTTACAACTGGTTTAAAACAATTTAATAAAAGGTCCCCGCAAATAACAAGAAGTCAATCTTAATTTACAATTCGTCTGAATTTCATTTTTAGAATTTTGTTAATTCCATGTATCTCTTGCATTTGTCTTTGCTCCGTCACACTAAGTTTTAATACATTTCGTAAATCGCTAAAATAAAAAAGAACTCTCAAAAGAGAGGAAACAACTGAACCAAAGTGAAAATGTCAATCTTAATTTGCCCATATTGTTCTTCCCAAAAAAGAAAACGACAACTCACAAAACTATGTGTGAATGGTGGTACCCACTGTTCATGTTTGATTGGTGTGGGAAAATCCATTCGTTGTGAGTGTTTCAATAAAATCCTTACAACAAACATATGTATGTACGGTGTGCGAGTGAATCATCGTCATCATGTCATAAGAGGTGTGAGAATTATATTTCTATGAGAGAGTGAAATTTGTCTTTGTTGTGTGGATGAGTGAGTGATGGACGACAATTTTGTATGGATGTGTACGATATGCACAGAGTATGCATGACCTACAAAAACAACAACACTTTAAGTGTCATACACAGAATTCTCAAGTCCTTTTTACTATCGTTGTGTATTTGTATTAGTGTACATGTGTATACATGTGTGTGTTGTGTACTTGTGCTTTGTGTGCGGGAAACACAACAGCAGAGAAAGGTTGTTCTCAACCACCGGTAACCGACAATAGGTCTTTGCTTACTTTTTTTCTCAGCTGCTGTTGGGTCTCTGCCACATTTTTGTAATGCCAATACCGCCGCATCCTCTTGTTTGTCACTTATTATATTTTCTGTTGTTGCTAGAGATTCTTTGTCTCTCCATTCTTTCGACTACTGTCAATTGCAGCAGGAGAAATCAGGAAGAGACAATTGTGTCGCAAACTAGTGTGTGTGTTCAGAAGAAGGGTGGGTTGGTTGTGTGTGCTGTGTGCTACCTCTAAGTAAGTATATGTTACACACATTCATATGGCTGATCCGTGGTTTCGTTTCTGTTATGTTCTAATAAAAGGTCTTTTGTTCTGGCATTTGCCGTTTCTTTTCGCTTTAATGTGGTGGCTATTCAAAGGCATAACTTACTAGGGAACAAATGTGAGGCTTTTTAAAACATGGATAGTTTCATAGCTTTTTGTAATATACTTACATATGTATGTATATTTTTTTGGTGAAAACAATTTTTTTTTTCAAATTAAGACCTCGAATTTTTTCGAAAAGTGATTTATGCTGATTTGTTTTTGATGTTCTTCAAAATTTCATTGGTTCACGATAATTAATTTGTTTTTATTTCTTGCTTTTTGTCTTTTTATTATCATTATTATTATCGAATGCTTTCATTTTAGTTATAGTTAAATCAGTTCGGGTTTGCAGTTGAAATTTAAACTCACAAATTTTAATTCGTAATCGTTTCACTATAATTGCTATATTTACTAAAATTACTGTCTTCCTATTTATATTTTCAATTCAATTTAACTTAAATTTAAATTAAATTTAAATTTAACTTATTTTTTTCGATATTGATTTAAATTCAAAATGTTTGCAGTTACATATATTTGGTATTAACTGTTTCGGAATTAAATATTTTGGATTTAAATATTTATTAAATTAAATATTTGGGGCGTTCAGATATTTAAATAATTTTCTGTCTTTCTAATATTTCCTCTTAAAAACTTTTGCATTTTGTTCTTGTTTAGATGTTTCCTTAATTCGAAATTGAAATGCGGTTCGAAATTAATTTTTCGGACAACGGCTAATTAATAGTTTTCAAATTTTGTAATTTATTTATAATTTCCAACTTACATAGTTACGAATTTACAATTTTCGAACATATATCTTTCGAATCAGATATTCAAATTCAATAATTTCGCCAAAAAGTTTTGGAATTTAATACTTTAAAACTTAGTATATTTAAATTTAATGCCTTCGAACCTAATATTGTCGCAATTAATGTTTTCGAATTTAATATTTTCGACTATAATATCAAATTTTATATTTCTTAAAATGGCGAATGCACCAGTTGTCGTTCATTAATTGCCAGAAGTCACTCTACACGATAATACGTACACTTCTGTCGCATTGACTTCTTTTTTAAAAATTTCATATTTTATGCAAAATAAATATTTTCTTATAATTTTTATAATTTTAATTTATAAATTTTTTTATAATTTTTATAAAAAAATATATAAAAAAACAATTTCTTCAAAATTAGAAATTCTCTTCGAGATTTTAAATTTTGTTCGAAATCGGCTTTAAAATTTTCTACGAGATTTGAAATTTTCTTAAACTAAACTTAAGATTTTAATTTTTTCTACAATTTGGAAATATTGTTTTTCAAATTTTAAAATTTATAATTTTTTTAGTAGTTCGAAATTTTAAATTTTCTTCGAAATTGTAAATTTTCTTTGAAATTTTACATTTTCTACGAAATTGTAAATTTTTTTCGAAATTATAAATTTTCTTCGAAATTGTAAAATTTCTTTGAAACTGTAGATTTTCTTAAATTGTATTTTTTTCTAATTTTAAAGATAACTTAATAATTTAAAGTTTTCTTCAAAATTGTAAATTTAGTCCAAAATTTTAATTTTTTTCTTTCAAAATTTGAAACTTTTTTGATAAAAATTTAAATTTTTTCAAAATTATAAATTTTCTTCGAAATTTGAAATTTTCTTCGAAGTGTCTTCCATTGTTTTGTTGTTCTGTATTTCATCTGGTTTATTGCCGACTTCCAATAATATTTCACTAAATATCGAAAATAATGCTTGAAACTAAATAATTGAGCTCTTCGAAGTATTGAAGTCATCGATTTTATCTTAAGCCTTTCCTTGCATATATTTAAAATTGTATCAGTTGTCCACATAAATTTCCTACCCTATTTTGTATTACCTGGCTTTATTTTCAAATCTAAATAACTTTTTTATATTTTCTATTTTTAGAAAATTGGCTGTCGCATCCTGAAAGTCTTTTCCAATGTGGCCCCACAAAGTACCGACCGCGTAGTCCAAACAGTTGGCAAACAAAATGAAGTTATCGATGCCATACGCGAAGTGATCTCCTTGACTCGGGAAACCCCCATTAAGGGGCCAGTTCACAATTATGACCCTTTGAATTATGATCGCATGTATGCGGACGAATATGGCGGCTACGGCAACATACCCGGCAGCAGTCGCCCTTCCAGAGACGGCCGTCGCGGTGGCGGCGGTGATCGTGGTGATTATGGCCGTAGTGGTGGTAGCGGTGGCGGAGGCGGCAGCGGCGGTGGTGGACGTAGTGATGACCGCAGTCGTAGTGGCGGCCGACGTGACAATCCATTTGTGAATCCTTGGGCGACCGATGATGGTGGTTTCAATGGCGGCGCTGGCACTGGAGGTTTCGGCGGTGCCAACTTTGGAGGTGGCACTGCTGGCGGTTTTGGAGGTGGCAATTTTGCAGGCGCAGGCGGTTTCGGCGCTGCGGCTGGTCCCATGGGCGGCAATAGCTTTGGGGGAGGAGGTTTTGGAAATCAAGGAGGAGGTTTCGGCGGCGCCAGCAATGCAGGTTTCGGAGCAGGCGGTGGTTTTGGAGGTGCTGCTAACCAAGGAGGTTTCGGTGCAGCGATGCCACAAGGAGGTTTCGGTGGCCCCACTATGGGCAATGGCATGGGAGGGCCATCGGGTTCAACGGGCTTTGGAGCCAACGGCAGTGTGCCTAATAACATAACCGGCACTCTGCCTGAGGGTCATGATCCCAAGAACAGTACTCAGGTTTCTATACCAAAGGACGTAAGTAAAATTTTGAAAGAAATTTCAAATTTGTATACTAATCAAATCTCTGTTCCTACAGATGGCCGGTGCTATTATTGGCAAAGGAGGCGGTCGCATTCGACGCATACGCAATGAATCCGGTGCTTATATAACCATCGATGAGCCTTTGCCGGGATCCACAGATCGCATTATTACCATTTCTGGTAATCCCAAACAGATACAAATGGCCCAATATTTGTTACAACAGAGGTTGGTGTCGAACAACAAAGACTAAAACAAACAAACAAACAGAGAAACAAGTACGCTTTCCCCATCATATTTCTTTACATTTTTCATTTGTTATAATTATTTTTATATTTTATTATTAAGTTTATATGTTAATTTGATATGACGGCGGGTGTGGTGTACTTCAGTTTCATATGAATGATATTAGAAGTCTTGCTTATTAAAACAAAACTCATTGGCATAAAGAAACTAGTAGTAATTGGAAATATGGTGGCAAGTTTTTACAGTTTCTGCAACAAATTTGTGTTTCAATTCCCATTAGTGTGAAAGTGAAATACAGAACTGCCGTAGTTTTTGTGTTCTTATAACTCTTCCCATTCATTATCACATTTGTGTGTGCATTACTCAACAAATTAACAATTTGAAATGGATTTGTTTTTCATATCCTTTTGCTAAGGAAAAAATAATTATTATGCTTAAGACTTGGCTTTTAAACATTCCCTTTAAGCATTAATGTACAATTTCCAACAAGTAGGTATTGTAACGATGAAACTGATCCTTCGTCGTAGGGGGAAGGTTAAAAAATGCCTTTTTAAATGGAAAATTTGCTTTTCTCTGGAATAAAAGCTCAGTGGGATACAGTTTCCCTATTAAACGATACTTTTCTTTTCTAAAGTAAATTTTTTTACTTTCCTATCGACCAAATATTCATTATATGGTGTCAGTCAGTAATGATATGGAAGATACAACTCTTTACACAGAGAGTATATGTATGACTCATTTTTCTTTCCTTTTGAATGGGTTATATTTTCCTATCAAATTTTGTAAAGAAGAGCCGGCACTTTATCTGAACCCTTCAACAAGCCCTTCAAAAGTGTGTAGATTCCAATATATCGTAATCAAATTTTCATTCGAAAATGATGTGAATGTAGAACTTGTTCCAAGCGGGATAGTATACATGATAGATGATGATTTATTCCATGAAGCGTTGTTTACTTGCGAAATAATTTGTTGGCATTGCCAGCTTTTCTTGTATTGATTTCCAACGCTTAAATCGAAACAGCTGATGTTTTTACGTCATAATATGTTCCATAATATATTTATAGAATTGTTAAATTGCGTCTTTCTTTATTTCTGTTTCATTTTTAAGTGTAAAAATGTATTATCAAACATATTGCGAAGTAAAAATATACATTATTCCGACTTCAGTGTTCGATATCAACAAAGAAGGTTGGCGTTGCCACATAACAAAATTTTCCTCATGGAAAAACGAAATACTATCTGGTACAAAAACTAGACTTTCAATTCCACCATTTTCTTTTGTTATATGAAATTTTACCGCGCAGCATAGTACCAGTCCTTTTATGATATAAATTTCAGTTTTAAGAACATAATTATAACTTTCCCTAAAAACACAAATCTTCTTTCTTTACCCAAAAGTAAGAATAACAAAAATTTTATTACCACAGAGTCGTTATCTACAAATTAATATCATATTCATATGTTTTTACTCTTCACTTTATTTCATTTATAATTTTTGTTGTTTACTTACCTTTCATCCAATATCATTTCTAAATTCATTCTGGTGTAATATCGATCATCATTTTAAGTTATAACTTTATGGTGAATTACTAATCTAACGTGTCGCGTGATTGATGGTGATGGTGTTTTGTGAAAATAACTTGGGAATTTGAAAATTTTATGTGTGTTTTGTTAAGGTGCTATTCATTGTGTGGTGTGGTATAAGCAAGAAGAAATAAAATTCCAAAACGAGTTTAACCAAATAAATAACAACAGATACTTATTGTATGGAAGACTAGTGATTTTGTTGTTTTGATTTTTAAGCAATAAACAATAAATCCCTTGTCTTCTTACAATGTGTATTATATAGCTGCGCCATTGGAAGATTGACCATCATTCATATACATTCAACTCACTATCCATTAATCATAATAATAATAATATTAATTATAATAATAATAACAAAAAACAGAAAATAACGTTGGCAATAAATCTAAAATCGTGAACCGGTTTTTAAAGGAGCTGTGCAGGAAACCATGAAACGGCTTTTAGTTAAAATCGAAAACGTTGGCATATTTGAACTGATCCTATTTCATTTTATGATATTCAGATTATAAAGGGTGTCCCAACAAGAACGCAAGTGTTATTGTTTGTTATTGTTTGCTAGTAGAAGATACGAGGTTAGTAAAAATGCAGCGCTACACGAACGAACACCGCATTCTCATTGTGAAATTGTTTTACCAAAATGGTTAAAGTTTTGCGGCTACAGTTGGCAAATTGAGATCAATTTGGGGTCACAATAATGCTCCAAAAGCGTCAACTGTAAAGAGATTAATGGATAAATTTGCCAAAACTGGGTCTGTTAGTAATGTAAAGATAACGCGTATTCGACCAGGTCGATCGACCGAAAATGTCGCAGCTGTACTTGATGATGTCGCTCAAACTCATACATAGATACAAAGTTCAATTGACTCAGGAACTGAAGCTAGCTGACCATGGACAGCGAAGGGAGTTCGTTAATTGGGTATTGGAGAGACAACATGAAAATGCTGATTTTGCCGATAAAATCATCTTCAGTGACGAGGCCCATTTCCATCTTGATCGCTTCGTCAATAGGCAGAATTGTCGCATTTGGGTTGAGGAAAATCCTCGAATGATTCACGAGAAGCAAATGCATCCTCAACGTGTGGTGTGGATTTTGGGCTGGAGGAATCATTGGACCTTTTTTTATGAAAATGAGGCATGTCAAGCGCAAATAGTCAATTGTGTGTGTTCGGTATCGTGAAATGATAACCAGTGTTTTCGTGCCTAGAATTGAAGAAATGAATGTGGAGGGCATGTGGTTTCAACAAGACGGCACCATATGTCATACAGCCAGGGAAACAATTCAATTGCTGCATCAGTCATTTAAACCTTGCGTTCTTGTTGGGACACCCTTTATAAACCAGAATGCCGTAGTAATGTAATATGGAAGGGGGTACATATTGGACGAAATAAAATACGGTTAGAAAAACATTGAGGCTCAGAATTACGGATATTTTGTATTTCCGTCATGCCTAAGTTACTCTATTTCTTAGAATAAAACATCCCATAAATAACAATATGATTTAAATGGGTATATCCTTACCTTCTCAAATATTTACAAATCGACTTGCGTTTTCGCTCGAAATTGCATAAAATGCCATAATATTCTTGAAAGCTATATTTCTTGAAAAGCGTACCTTAAATGTTCGTTAAATTTTAATCACATGTTATTCATGGTACATTAAAATTGGAAAATGGAATCTTAAAGCATTTCAAAAAAAGGAAATGAAAATAATGTATTGCTACTGTAACAAGAAAATGCCATTCAAAATGAAAATAATATATTTTAAAAAAAAAAAAAAAAACAAAAAATGTTGTAAGCTTCTTATTTGTCTATTTTAAATGCTTGAGCGAAATACAAACATTTAAAAACTGAACTATTTATGTTGTATCGAATCAGTGTGATAGTACAGTTAAAGCGTTTCTTCGAAACCTTCGATACTTCCCACGAAAATACAAGGTTTTCGCAAGCTTTTTTTTATCGATAAATTTCACAAATCATATCGAATTTGAACTCATTTACGTCATAATACTATACTATAAAAGCCATCAATAGCAATGTATACAAAAATAATAAATAAATAAAAAGATAGGAAAGTTATGAAACCCAAAGAGCTAAAAAATATTTTGATTAAAATAAAATAAAAAAAAAAAATAACTTCGATTAATAACAACTTATACAGACGATTTTCAAAAAACAAAAAGAGTGCCACTGCTAAAATACTGCTAATAAAATAACAAATTATTTTTGAAACAATTTCTATTAAAAAAAAAACTTCGACGACTTCCAAAAAAATAAACAAAAAATAAAACAAATAAATAACGAAAAGTGGCAATCGAGATGGTTTTCAGCAACGTAAAAACCAATATGTGGAAGTAATAAAAAACGAAAATTGGGTAATTATAATATATGAAAAATAGTTGAAGTGAATGAAATGAAAAAATATTAGAAAAAACAATGTAAAATAAGTAGAAACCAGCCTGCAAACAAAATAAAACCACCGAATGGGGAAAAAAATAAATACGTAATATTAAACAAAATAGAAAAAGTAATTAAGATAATTAAAATGGGATAAAAAATGAAATTATGAAAAAATAAAATAAATAGATAATAAAATCAGAAAATGAAAAGAATATTAAAAAAAAATAATATAAAATATATAAGAACCAGCCTACAAACAATGTATACTATAAACAAAAACTACCGAATGGGAAAACAAAATAAATATATTAAAGAAAATTAAAAAGCAAAGGACACTAAATGATACTTTAACACAAAAAAAAAAAAAAAAATTAAAACAAATAATTAAATAAACCATAAAATCAGGAATTAATTATAAATTGAATTAAGTTTTGAGAGTAAATAAATAGAAATGATAACGTATCTATCTTCGGTTTATCACTATGGGGGCAATACTCGCGATATTGAACAACAACAACAGCAAAAATGAAAAATCAAAAGCACTTTTATGTCATGCGAATAGTGTTTGTTATTGCCGAGATATTGAATTAATGTATTTTCTATATCATTTATAATGATATGTCAATAATACGAAAAAATGTCTTTCGTATTATAAAATATTATTTATTACCAAATTCATTGCCAAATTTTTGCAAGTGAACAACTTTTAAATATTACTCATGGGCTGGTGGGTCCCGCTTAAAGGTGTTTTCTATTTCTTCCCAGCATCACAATGGCCGCATAACTTTCAATCTAACGTGATATTTGTGCAATACTCATATGATTCTTAACATAACATAATTTTTCGTCCTGTCTATAGGATTCCGTATCGTTTTTCTATTATTTTGTTTGTGATGCAAATATATTTTGTTTTTCTGTTTGTGATTTAGCTCTGGGGGAACTGTCCTAGAGTGAAATTTTTTAATTTTTTTTTACTGTTTTTAAGTGATTAATAGTTTTTAAGTGATTTTACTATTGGAAAAATAAAGAGATTAATTACATTGGCAGCTGGTTGGATAGTCGAAAAATTCGTTATTCGCTGAAAATGGACACCATTATCGTACTTTGCTGTGCCTTCCGAAATTCGTCATTAGACTTTATGAGTTTACATTCTCACGGGAAATGATATTAATCATAATGAATCGTTGAAAAATCGGTAGCTTAAAAAAAAACAAGATAATAAAATAAAAATAATTAAACCAAAACTTGAAAACTTTAACATAAAAGACAACATATGTGATCAAAGAGGTTTATAATATCTATGGTCACAAGGAAGAACGACTTCAGTGGAGTCAGGACCAAGTTGAGTGTATTCGATATCGTTATTTTACATACTCTGGAATGTCTAGCTCTCATTTCAAAACTCAATGTAATTCACAATTTATGACAATTTTCCAAAACAGCGATGGTTGATAAATTACGATATTAGTGAAGAACGCATTTTATTTTATTGTTCAAGTTCTTAAGCAATATGTTGCCATTTAAGCGCGCCTTCAAAATTCCATATATTTCGAAAATTATAAAAGATTTCCATATTAACGATTTTTTGAAAAATCCCAAATATCATATAATAGGAAAATTGTAGTTAATTTGTTTTTCTTGTAAACACAGATATAAAATATAAAGAAAAAAAAACGGAATAAAGAAAGTTTGTGAAATGTAAGAGGAAAGACAGGATGGCAAAAATTTGAGAGAAAAATAAAAATACGCACGAATGCAAAAGATATAAAGGACAAAAAGAAAACAGAAGCTACAACAAAATTATAGACAAATATAAAACAAAAATCATAATAAAAAAACAAATAACGATTATAGTAAAACACTTTCTTTCGGAACGTGTTAAATAAACTAAATTGCAAAAAATATTTAAACGCTAAAGAATGCACTCATATCTTTTAAACAAGTTTACATTAATAAATCATTTTGCATGTTTATTTTGGGAGTATTTTGTGTTAATGTGTTTTCGTTTTTGTTTTTCTATTTCAGCGTCCAGGATAACCAGCGTAAAAATTTCTAGATACTTTCCAATTCCTTAAATACAAAAAACAATTAAAAACAATCTTTACACATCCCTGTCATATTTAAAATTATATTTTTAAATATATTCAAATACAAGCTCCACCAAAACGTATGATGTCCATCTATTACCATTAAATTCTCTGATCCCTCCCATCCCTAAAATATATTCCTCATCAATTTGACTCAAAATCGCTAAAATGGAGAGAATTGATATAAAAAAAAAAACTTAGTTTAAGATGACTACACAGAAGTGAGGAATCAAAAGAAATATTTGTAATTAAAGTTATTCAAAATTTATAAATATATGTTTAAGAACAGTTGCAACAACATTCGTTCGACATTTAAAAATCAAGCAAAGCCTAATTTGCTAAACCCAATTTTTCCCCTCCCATCCCTTTCCTTTCCCCATCGTATAAGTTTAAGTTTAAATATAATTAAATTTACGGGAATAAAACGAAAAGAAAAGTTAAACAACAAACCATGTCTTTGTCGCTAAAGTTTAAGTTATTGGTATTGCAAAAGAAATGGCAAATTCGAAGTTGCTTTTTGAAATATTACAAAAAAACAGGAAGAAACAAACTCATAAACTGACTTCAATGATTTTGTATTTTATTTCATTTTTACCAAAACAAATGTACAACAACAACCGCAAAAAGAAGAACAAATTAAATAAATTAACAACAACAACAGCCCACCATCGTTACAAGGACAGCAACAACAACAAAGTCAAGACGTCATCATTTTTCCCGCGCTCGCCTTCCTGTTTTTCCTCTTCCCTCATTTTGCTACAACTTAATAATTAAATATTATGTTGTTTGCTGTTCATTCTTTTGTTTTTTTTATGTTTCATTTGTAGAAACATATTTTCCCTGGACCTCCTCCCCCCACCATCCATTTACTCCTTTATTATTATATTATATATAATTTGATTATATATTATTATTAATAATTATATTTAATTGCATTGAAAGCAGAAGGCGTCTTTTTCTCAAAATACCAAATTTTGTAATAAAAAAAGGAATACATAAATATAATGATGAAAGAAAAAATAAAGATAAAGAAAAAAGTAAGAAAATAATATGATGTTTTTTTATTATACAGAAGAAAATTTCAAATAAACCAACCAATTATAGGGGAAGGGCAATACTTAATGGCTTGTTTCTCCACTTTTTTTTTTTTTTTTTTGGAAAAATAGCTCAATATATTTTCGTAGAATTTAGCTTTTTGGGCTGTTTTTTATAACCTATTTATGGGTGTTATTTCAACAGCCGTTTGCAAATTTTAGTCAAGTGAACTGATTTACATATACCTTCATCCTAACGCATTACAATGCTATATAATTGCCTGAAGTTGAAGTAATTGCGGTCTATGATTTAGGGATTACGGTGAAAATCCAAATTTCGGGCAATTTGTATGGGGGGTATTAAAATGGTTGTGGCAATTCCCTCCCTTTGCATTCCTAGAACTTGCTTCAACGATTGCATAAAGTATGCGTTGACTGAATTCAGTACAGCTACTAGAAAGATATGAAACTAAAAAATATGTGGGTTAAATCTATAGTTTGTATGAGAGGAGATACCAGAAGAGGCGTGGTTACTTGATCAATTTTTCTCAGGGCTTTAGAGAATTTAGGAACAGTAACCTACTACTGCAACCTACCGATTAGATACTACAGAGGAAAGATTGACAGGTATGTTCCAAAAAATAGTGGATTTAAAGTAAAATACTATATGAAAAGTTAACATTTTGTTTTGGATGTTCTGCAAATGAAGCGGTTTGCTGTTTCATTTTCTCATATGAAATGAAGTTCGAAAACAGAAGTTGTAAACAGCTGATATTGACTTGAAAATAAAATTTAGTTATTAAAACTACTATTTGTGATTTTTGTGCATAAAATTAAAGGATAAGTAAATAACAAGGACAAATAAATAAATAAAGGATAAATAAATAATGAATGCGTTGACACTAACACCGCTGTATACCAAACCAATGGACACGCAAGAGCAAAATTACAAAGGCGAATTTTGCGGGATCACTCAAATCCTCTGGATATTTGTGACACTACGTAAGTACACACCTGTATGTACTTAAGTACATTCAATATACTTTTAATTAAAACTATTAGGTTTTTACAAAATTATCGCATCAACAAAGATGCATTTCGTAACATTTTACATTGCATAAAATTGAGACTGCCCAAGTCATCCATTCCGGCAGAACTACAGCTTGCTGCCACATTAAGATTTTTAGCAGAAGGAGGATTTCAACGTGGGTTCGGTAAAGGCACTAATGTGGCCTTAGCACGGAGCACCACCTGCAAAATTTTAAATCGAGTGCGTATCGTTCTGAAATAATATAGTTGTCCTAGGTGGATTAAATTGAAAATGACAGTTGATGAACAAAATTTGTCTAAGCGCCACTTCATGCAAAAATTTGGTATTTCCGGTGTAGTAGGATGCATTGATGGAACTCACGTGGAAATTACTAAGCCGCAAAAAGGTTCCACAATTCTTCCAATTTTACATGGTCCTCTTTTTCCAGTTCTGGATTGTTTTGCATAAAACGTAGCATTATTGCATCCTGCGTTGTATTCTTGTGTTTTCCCCTTCAAACAAGGAAAATTTTTATTCAACCAAAGAAATCTGACCACTTTTATTTATTATACTTACATGTTTATTTGCAAAAATTTTTGTTTCACAACAAAATTTCAAAGTATTTTTAAACCACTTCTTTTTGCCTAAAAGTAGTTTCTAGAACAATGCAATTCACTACGATTTGATGTTCGAAAACAGAACAGAAATGAAAAGTAAAAAGTAAAATTCAGAACACCCAAGTGTCAAATTGAAGTGATTACAAACTACTTTTGCTTCAAAGTAGAATCTGGAACATACCTGTGAATTTATATGGGAAGTACCAGAAGTTGTGGAGTAATGCTGTTCATTTTCAGCATGAGGCTATACTTTGGCAGACGCTCAACGTGTTCCAAATTTGACCATTTGTATGAGAGGTACCAGAAAGTGCGCAGGTCGACTTTTTTTAAATTAAGCCAGGATTTAAAAATAAATGCAATTGACAAAAACCTGAGTTTCAGGGGAAAATCGAATTTCTAAAATTCGGCCAATTTTTAAGGGAGATGCATCAATATAGTCCATTTACAATCCCCAGCTACAAATTGGCAAAATATTATGCCTACTTTTGAGGTAAGCTCAGCAAATATTTGCGGCCGCTATCACGTCAACCAGTCACCCAGGCGGACAAACGGACACCGCTCGATCGACTTAAAATCGATGAGTTTGGTCGGTAGCGCAGCGATCAGGAGGTCCCGGAACTGAGTTCCCGCCTGACCATTTGATAGGACTCCAAGTGGGGGCATCACGCGAGCTGTGGTTGATACCAAACCGCTGTTAGAAACTTTGTGCTCGAACGTGGAGTTGCATTGCAACTGGGTGCTACAGACCCATAGAGTAACAGAGGTAGTAATATAGGCCTCATTTTCGTCAATGGGGATTATATTCTATACTAGTATAATCAATTTGATATCTTCTGGCTGCGAAGAAAAGGCTGACAATTGCGATAGTACAAAATTGCCAGCCCCTTTTCCTAGATAGTCCAAGTTTTACCTGGCTATGCCAGGGAGGCGTTGGCAATCACTTTGTAATATGCCCAGTGGCCGTATCAACTGGATCAAAAATACAACACGAACATTTTTCTAATAAAACTCGGAATATTTAATCCTGCGGCAAAAAGCTAAAATTAAAAGAAAACATTTTCATAAAAATTGCGCGATTCTTATTTAAAATATTTTTTGTCTGTGGCGCTTAATTCGGTGACACATTTCTTCCCAGTTTTGGGGGACTTCATTCAACTGATTGAGAGTGATGGAATTTGCTGTGCCAAAAATACAAAAAAATAAAGGTAAAGCTAATCTTATCATTAATCACATTTTTTCATAGATTTGAAAATGTATGAGAATAATTTCGAAAAGGAATTTGTTACATCGAAAGGATCTAATGAGCAGTATAAATGGGTTTGGTGCAAGGCTCTATCAGAAGATATAATTTTGCTAACTTACAAACAATGAAATCTTGCAATGAATGCGTTTTGAAAATGCAGTAAATCCGCTTAGAAGCTACGGAGTTTATGCATTTTTTGTTTAAAGAATTTCATATTGAAATGTGATCATTATATCTGTATAACAATTATTGGTTATATTTTAAAAATACAAACGTTTGACTATCTTTTCAAAAAATATATCCTTTTTTACGCCAATATTTCTTTTAAAATATTGCCCAATTAAGTCATAAATCATGGACCCATTGGTTTTGGACGATTTCTCGTATTTAATTTGGGCAAATTTTCATTTATTTTTAGGTGAAATTTCATTTTATTTTTTCAATATTTTTTTTATATTTTGTGGGTTACTTTTATTTTGGCGATATTAATTGTTGCCTTATTTTTCACCAGAAGGAAAACCAATACAGAAATTTCAGTTAGGGGAACTGAATTACATATATGTATAAAAATGGTAAAACGAAATCCATTATTTTCCCTATAGATGGCTTTAGTGATCTGTATGACGCATTCGGATCGCGTTCGGATCACATTTGACGGCGTTAGAAAATTAAGACTTCGTACTTAAGAACTACTTAGAGACACTTTTGTGATTGCTTGACTCAGTATTGTTGGAGTGCGCGTCAAAGATGGCCACCAGCAAAGAGAAAATACACCATATTTTACAGTCTTTCTTCGATGACGGCGACAAAACAAATGCCAGACTGCTGAAAATTTGAATAGAGTTTATGGTTCTGATGTTGTAATAGCCAATCATAAGCAATTTTGGGTTTCGTTGATTGTGTTTCGATAATTTGGATATCATAGATGCTCCATGCTATGGAATGTCAATGATTCTATCAAATGTCGATAGAATAATGGAAATCATCGAGTCCTTCCGCCATGTAGGCACTGCTTCGATTGTACATAGGAAAAAACTGTTTGCAATCACTTGAATAAGACTGGATATGAAAAGAAGCTGCAGTTAAAGCAGAAAAGCTCATGAACCGAGTATCCATCTGCGAATCGCTCCTGAATAGCAAGAAAAACGACCCATTTCTGTGATGAAAAGTGGGTTATTTACTACAACGTCAAGCAAAACGATCGTAATCGAATCGCGGTTAGCCGCCACAAATGGTGGATTGACGGTAAGGAAGATTTTGATGAGATTGACAGGGAATCATCTATTATGAGCTGCTCTCCTACGGCTAAACTCTTAATTCTGATTTATACTAACAACAATATATCACCAGTTAGTTACTATGACTTAAACAAAATAAATTACGATATGGTCTATGAATGTGTTGAGAAAATGTACAATGGGACATGATTCATAATCTTGAAAGTTCTGACGAACAAGTTACATTTATGAATGAATATATTATGGACATTTTTGTTAAATGTGTTCCATTGAGACATAAAGTCATTAAGCACAACCAACAGCCTTGGTTCAACAACAATATTAAAAATTTAATTCTAAAAAGAAATTTTTGCTATAAAAGATGGAAGCGATTTAAAACTCCAGCTCTCTTCTCTCTATACAAAACTGCCAGACGTGAAGTAGTGAAAATTATACAAATTGCGAAGGCAAAGTATCACAAGGATAAATTCTCTACCGCAATCTCTAGCAAATCCAAGTGGAATGAAATTCGAAGAATTGGGATTGGGCAAAAGAGGGATCAAAATATTAGAATGGATATAGATGTCAATTGCCTTAATCGGTCTTTTGTTAAAACAAATACATTACCAGTCATTGGAGCAACCCCTAGTGGTAGTAGGGGAGGGGAAAATTTATTCTCTTTCAGCTGTGTCGATCAGTCAGAAGTACTGGCCGGTTTTTTATCGGTTAAATCAAATGCTGTGGGCATTGATGAAATTAATCCTAAATTCATTAAAATTTTGCTTCCAAAACTCTTACCATACTTTACTTTTATCTTTAACACTATCCTAACAAAATCAGTATATCCTACTGCATGGAAGTTAGCTAAAATCATACCCATACAAAAATCAAATAACGAATTTAGGCCCATCGCAATACTCCCTTATTTGTCAAAAGTTCTAGAGAAATTAATGTACCATCAAATGTCAAATTATATTGAAACAGCAAATCTCTTAACACAACGACAGTCCGGCTTTAGACCAAAAATAAGTTGTACCACTGCGCTTATTGATGTAGTGGAAGACTTAAGAAAGGCAATTGATTGTAACTTGATTTCAACTTTAGTACTTCTAGACCACAGCAAAGCTTTTGACACTGTAAGCCATTCTATACTCATCACTAAACTCGCCTGGCAGTTTCACTTTAGTAGTACAGCCTGTAAACTCATTTTTTCCTATATTAGCAATAGATCGCAATGCGTTTTTTATAACAACATCTTCTCCAACAAGTTAAGCATTTATAAAGGTGTGCCACAAGGATCTATATTGGGACCACTTCTCTTCTGCATATATATAAATGATTTACCAAATGTATTAAATCATTGTAAAATACAAATGTATGCCGATGATGTGCAACTTTACTGCAGTACAGAACAAAAAAAAATATTTCTAGCTGTGCTCAAAAAATAAACGAAGACTTGGAAAAAGTATACGAATGGGCATTTCAAAATGAACTAAGTCTTAATCCTTCCAAATCTAAATATATAATTATTTCAAACAAGAAAATTATAGAAAGTGAACTATTCCCATTGCAACTTAACAGCACGCCAATTAAGTTTGTTAAGTCCTCATCCAACTTGGGAGTAATTTTCAATGACAAATTGACTTGGTCAAATCATATAAATAGCGTCGTTGGTAAGGTACATTGCATGTTAAGAAATCTATGGGCTGGCTGTCAGACATTCAACACCGTTTGATATACGCATGCTTCTAGCGAAAAGCTATTTAATTCCATCACTTCTGTATGGATGTGAAATCTATTTTAACTGTGATAGTACGGATTCGCGCAAACTCAAAGTTGCTTATAATAACATAGCAAGGTATATCTTCAATAAAAAACGGAATGATAGAATCTCTGCTTATTCTTACCAAATATTTAATATGAACTTCGAAAATTTATTGAAATTTAAAAGTCTATTACTAATGCAGAGGATTATAGTCTCAAGTGAGCCAAAATATCTTTTTCAAAGAATACGTTTTGCCATGTCCAATAGAGGTAAAAAAATTATACAACAAATTTATAGAACCCGTATCTCAGAAAGGCTCTTCCTTCTCAGCTTCAAATATTGAGCAACGCATTAAAAATTAAACGGAAACTAGCTATACTTTATAAAGATTGAACTTAATTACAATCAAATTAAATGAATGAATTAAAATAACTAAAAATAAAATTCATTAATAGTGTATTAAGTGTATAAATAACTAAATATATGTTTTGTTTGTTTAAATTATGTACATCGTGATATTATAACTTTTGCCACTAGCACTGTAATATAAAAGATTTAATCTTGTTGTGCTAGGTTATCTCAAAATTGATAAATAAATAAATAAATAAAAATAAATTGGACCAGTTTTGGTCAAGAGGAGAGGAATTCTGTTCAATCAAAACAACGCAAGACCGCATACACGTCACCAGAAACTCGGAAGCTTGGTTATGGGGTTCTTATTCAACTACCTTATAGTCCGGAACTGGCACCAAGTGATTACCGCCTGTTCGTGTCTACGGCGAATGATTTTAATGATGAAAAATTCGCCCTTAGAGAAACTTGTGAAAATCGACTGTCCCAGTTTTTATTTCCAACAAGTAGAAGAGGGTTTCTATAAGAGATCATATTTGACCTAAATCGTAACATTCCGATTACACTAAATAAAGCTTTCAATGTCATGTAAAAATGATGGATTTCTTTATAAATGAGTTAAATTGCTAATTTGTATGGCAGGCACCAGAGGGCGCTTTGTTAACAGGTCGATTTTCCTAAAATTCTATCGAACATTATACAAGACTATCATTTATTTAGTGGTTTCAAAAGCGTCGCCCTGACAGGGCTGTTAGGTGTTAAATAGCTGTCATCTGAAGTGTTTTTTGTTTTATTTAGTGAAAGGTTTGTCATTTACGAATATGGTTCGTTTAACAACCGAAGAATGCGTAAAAATAGTTAAAATTTATTACAAAAGCGATGATTCAAACGTAAACGCTTTTCGTGCATTACGGGGTGATGGCAAGATTATAAAGAAATTTAAAGAGGCTGGAAGCGTTACTGATAAGGTCAGACCTGTGCATCATCGCAAAGTATGCCCTGCCGAAAATATTGCTTCTGCTAGTTAAAGGGCAGCGGATAATCCGAATTTCAATCCAGAACGCTATGGCCGTATAATAACCAACTTTTTATGGCCTGCAATTGAAGGTACATGCATTAGCATGAGAAGCTTCCAGAAAGCGTAATTTCGCGTTTCGCAACGCCAATTGGTCTCTAAAATCATGCGATTTGACGCCTTTAGACTTTTTTTTATAGGACTACGTTAAAGACCGTGTTTACGCGGATAATCCCCAAACGTTGGAGCATATGGAAACCAACAATCGTCAAGTTATCGCCGAGATAACGTCCGAAATGTGCGAAAAAGTGGTTCAAAACTATTTTAAAATGCCAGAGGCGGGCATTTAAATGATATTATGTGTCGTACATGATGGCAAGCTCCAAGTATTTTAATGAAATAAAAGTTTCATCGAAATCATAGCTTCATGTGCCTTTTATTTAACTTTATTTTTGAAACCGAAAAATGGATAACCTAAATCATAAATAATGAACAACGAAAAATAAGTTTAATTTATTGCGGTTTCTGAATGTGGAGTTGCAAGGAACAGATTGAATTTCAGAAAATTAGTTAATTTATATGGGAAACATTAGAAGCGGTAGCTCATTTATGATCTGGCAAAATGTTAGGCACCTTCAAGTTTTAAGGAGAAGAAGTTGGTGATTTAAAATATGCCTGTACAAGCTATATATATTATAGCAAATTGGAAGGCTCTGGTACTTTTCTGCACAAAACTTTCCTTCGAATACGTTTTCGGTACAGAAAAACGTTATTGAAAGGCAGTTATCATATCGCTCAGTCGATTTAAAAAGTCATTATCGATAGAAACTTGCTAATTTAAACGTTTTTTTTTGCTGTATTAAATATTATGTTCTTTTTCCATAAACATGGTCACAGATTTACAACACGTCATTTTTTTATTAATATAAAAAGAAAATAATTTATTAATATTATTTTGTAAATTTGCATTAAGAATAATATTTGATTTTAAGGTTAATTATTGTTTTCATACACGCATATGTAGAACAGAGACTTGTGTTTGTGTATACATTTATGTATATGTATATAATGTATGCTTAACAATATATAATAAAAAATTATTTAAATAAAACTAAGAAAAGAAAAACAATTGCAAAAAGCATTTAAACACGATGATATTTTCTGTTCTCAAAAAAAAAAAAAAAAAAACCGAACCAATTTTTTATATATTTACAGAGAAAAAAAAAACAATTACATAATATGATTATATTAAAATTAGAAAGCAAATAAAAATTCATTATTTTTCATTAAGAAATTAAAATTTTTATAATTTTGTTTGTTTTCGAAACAATATAATGTGATCGGTTTAACTTATTTTGCCATCTATAGCACCATGTGACGATTATTGGTTTGTTTCTGCAGCAATTTTATTTTGTATTTTTCAGTTTTAAATTATATTTATTGTTATTGTTATTATTATTACTATTCTTGTGCTTTACCTTTGCGGATTGTTGTTTTTTTATTTTTAAATTAAGTCAATTAAATTTTTTTATTGCATATAATGTAATGTGTTTTGTTGTTGTTACTGATTCTGGAAAATTGTATTTAATTACCTTACTTCTTTTTAGTGGTTTTCTCTCCACGTTACTAAATAATAATGAACCATTTTGTAGACTTTTTCTTAATAACATAGTAAAAATATTAAAAATAATAACATTAAATTTACTCTTACAAATATTGAAAATAAAAAGAAATAAAAAACATTTACAAAGTAACACATTATAATGATTATATACCTGTGCTAGAAATCTGAGCAGATGTGTGTACATGATTATTTATGTATAATTACATAACGTCTCTGTGGGTGAATGACTGATTTTACTGTATATTAAAATCGCAAGAATAAAGCTAGACTGAAAAAGGTAGCAACCGATGTTGTTAGAACTTGATAATCAAAAAAAGCTAAATTTAGAGGGGAAAAAGCT
This sequence comes from Philornis downsi, assembly GCA_019455685.1. Classification (NCBI taxonomy): domain Eukaryota; kingdom Metazoa; phylum Arthropoda; class Insecta; order Diptera; family Muscidae; genus Philornis; species Philornis downsi. The sequence continues at coordinate 160,457 of JAHXMU010000451.1, read as the reverse complement.
AAATTTGCAACACGGATTGCAACAAACATCAAATAAATGTACCCGTATACATAAATATGTATATAAAATACAACACGTAAAGTGCCTATCTTCATCGTTTTCAATGAAACGTTCAAAAACTTGTAATATACAATCTCCAGAATAGTACAATTAATATACTATAGATGGAGCATTTCGATCAGTTTATTTTACGTATTAAGAACCAAAAGTGACAAAGTACTTGTGAAATCAATTTGGTCAGAACTAAAACGACTTAAAAACGTTCCCATATAATTTAGCTAGAACCAACTGGTATTTATATATTTTTTTCAGTAATGGCTTTTGAAATCGTTCGATTTTGAATATCAATTTTCATATATAGGAAAAATTCACTGAATGAAAATCATGCTGAATTTAGAGATACAAAATATCGTTTCAAAATTATGCGAAAAATATAGAAATTAGAAAAGTTTTACAATCATAAATTAAATAGGGAAATAAAGAATATTGTTTCCAAATTGCGACAACAAATGTTGTAATAATAATATTTTTTTGCACAATTGTTTTAAATTGAAACGAAGCATAGTACAGATAATTCATTTATTTCGATCGTAGGTTTTCCAATGCTAACACATTTCGAATAAAACGATTTTCATGACCGGTTACTGCCAGATTACGATTTTATATACAGAGTGCATGAGACACTCAAATTTAGGAAATCAGCCTGGCTTACTGGAATAGTTTTATAAATATTTTTTCTATATTGGAAATTACTCTAAATTGTAATTTTTTCATAAATTAGAAGAATGCCCCCCAGACTAATTTCCGGTATGAAAATTATCATCACAGTAGTTTATGGAACGACGAAAGAAATAGTTCTGATTTTTTTCACATAAAAACTGTCTTCATTTACACTTTTTCTAAGAGAAAACTACTTTTGTGTACACTTTTCTGTATGAAATGTGTCTTTATTGATAATTTTCTCTATGAATAGGCTTTCATTGAGAATTTCTATATGAAAACTGTCTTTATTAATATCTTCTATTTTAGAAGTGCTATCATTATCACTTTTGTGTACAGAAAGTGTATTCTTTTACTCTTTTCTGTAGAAAAAGAATTTTCGTTGTTACTTTTCTTAAAAAAACCGGCTTCCAAACGACATTGTAAATATTAACTTTTGGAAAGATTTCTGTTTTCATTAGACAAATTCTTTTCATCGACACTTTTCTATGTGAAAAGCGTGCCACTTTTCTATATGAACGGAGTCTTCACTGGTTTTTTTTCTATACGAATGTTATTTTCATTGACACTTTTCTATATGCCTTTATTGGAAATTTTCTATATGAAAAATATGTATGTTGATACTTTTATTTTTCTTGTTGATTTTTTTTTATATATGAAGGATCTCTTGAAAAAATTTCTGTATGGAATTGTATATATATATACAGTTTTCTATGTGAAAAGCCTCTTCGTAGACACGTTTGTAAATAAAAATTGGTATTTTCTGTATAAAAAACCTCTCTTTATGGATAGTATTCTAATAATATCTTTTCAGAAAATTTCTACATGAAAACATTTAAAATATGAAAGTGTGTTCATTTAGTCTTTTCTGTAAGAAAAGCATCTTCGTTGTTACTTTTCTATATAAAAGTGTCTTCGAAATGACTTTGTGAATATCGACAATCGAGAGAGATTTCTGCAAGAAAATCGTCTTGAGAGACATTTTTCTGTAGACAAATTGCCCTTTGAAAAGGTGAAAAGTGTAGTCATTTTCCTATGTGAAAAGTGTCTTCACTGATGAGTTTTTATATGAATGATATCGACACTTTTCTATAATGAACTAACCTTTATTGGCAATTTTCTATATGAAAAATGTCTAAAATGATATTTTTCTTCTTTTTGTTCTGAATGAAGAGTTTTTATTGAAAATTTCTATACGAAAGTGTAGTTACAGCAGGGACTGTCAGCGAAACAAAATCAAAATAGTTTTGATTTCTTTCAGATTTTCGAATCCAAATCAAAAGTATACAAAATTTTTATTCTGATTCCGTAAACCAAATCAAAATTGTATTGAATTTTGTTTTTGTTTCATACATCCAAAACGAAAGCACAAACAATATTGATTTTGGTTTTTACATCCGAAATGGAATTAAAACAGTTTTGATTCTAATTCAGTGTATATTTTCTGTATAAAAAATTCTCTCTTTATGGACATTTGCCAAATAATTTATATCTATATAGAAAATTTCTACACGAAAATATTAAAAGTATGAAAGTGTCTTCATTTACTCTTTTCTGTATGAAAATCGTTTTCGTTGTTACTTTTCTATAATATATAAAAAGCGTCTTCGAAATGTGGAATATTGAATGCTAACTTTGGAGAAATTTCTGTAGGAAACTCGTCTTCAGTGGCATTTTTCTGTAGACAAATTGTCCTTTGACGTCTTTCTAGGTGATAAGTGTATTCAGAGCCATTTTCCTATATGAAAAGTGTCTTCACTGATGAGTTTTTATACGAATGATATTATTATCGACACTTTTCTATAATGAACTAGCCTTTATTGGCAATTTTCTATATGAAAAATGTCTAAAATTATATTTTTCTTCTTTGTGTTCTACATAAAGAGTTTATATAGAGAATTTCCGTACAAAAGTGTAGTTATACCAGGGGCCGCCACCGAAACAAAATCAAAATAGTTTTGATTTGTTTCAGTTTCTCAAATCCAAATCAAAAATTTACAAAATTTTTATTCTGATTCCGGAAATTAAATCAAAATCGCATTGAATTTTGTTTTTCTTTTATACATCCAAAACGAAATTACAAAAAATATTGATGTTGGGTTTTACATCTGAAATGAAATTAAAACAATTTTGATTCTAATTCAGTGAATGAAAAGCTTTGTTTGCATTTCATTTGAAATTTTTTACTAAAAAAATGGACAACATTTCAAAGTATCTCTGAACATTTCTGTGTGCCTGGTATTGCAAATTCAAAAAATAAATTATTTAAACCATTTTCGCAGTTGGGCGCCAGGACTTTTTCTCTGCCAAGAAATGAAACCAATGCAGCATATGAATCTGAAAATGTCTAATTTGCTTCAAACAAATTAACAATATCAAAACCGAAAACAAACTGAACTGTCATGAACATCCCTGATTTATAGACAATTTTCTAAAAAAGTCGACAAGTATCTTCGTGGATGATATTCTATAAAAAAAAACGATATTTTCTGCATTATAGTCCTGTTAGTAGTCAGTATTAAAAAAATATCTTCATAAAAAATTTCAATATGAAAATATTGGGGAAAAAATATTGTAATATTCCATATAAATATTTCACAGATACTTTTCTTTGTACGAAAAGTATGGTCACATAGTTCTGAATTTCCAGAATAACGTTGTTATGGAGTGACCCATATATATATATATATATATATATTATACTCGTACGTCTAGCATTTTTCACACGAAATAAATATTTTACAATTCCTTTCAATTAAGCTGTGTTTGTTTAATTGTTTGCTGCCAATACCCACACGTCGTAAATAACATACATATATACGCACAGGTACATAATCATTGATCGATTTCTATTCGATTGTGTTAACTAATTAATTAATTACGTTTCGATGAATTAATTAAATATTTACAACAATGGGTCAACAGGTGTTTTTCCGTCGAGGACGAAGAGTTATTGTGGTGATGGTGACTGCTATGATGTGGTGGAGCGCCCAATTCTCGCGTGTAAATGTCCAAACCATATTGTCCCTCTTCGGGGAAGCTGAAAAAAGGACGAAGAAAAACGTTAATATAATACAAATCTAATAAAAATTTTGTGAATGTGTAGTAGTCTGTATTAGCCTTGTTTTTGTTTTCTTTCACTAGAATTTTATTATACAGTGATGGTTGCCCGAATTGTAACGAACTTCACATTAAAGGATAGTGAATTTTTTTTTTTTAAAGTTTCACTATGTGATGTTCAAAGTCGCGAATATTTTGTATTTTCGTGCCAAGTATGTCATGACATTGTGCGTCAAGATCAACAAATTGGAGAAAATGCATTTTTATGTTTTGTTCTGGCAACACAAACGTAATATGCTAACCATCATCCATGAGCTTGGTAACCCTGAAGAGGATCTACGATTTTATTCTTGGTTCTGCCGCTTTTTTTCTATGTCTCACTCTTTCTCACTCTCTCTCTCCTCCAGGCTCTCTATCTATTTCCATTTTGACATTTTCTTTAGTCTAATTAGAATTTGGGGCAAAGTGCGTGTAAATTTTGCAACATCTGCATAAAATTAATAATTTTATTCGTTTAAAGTGTTCTAAACATTAGTAATTCATGAAATTGGTAGCAAAAGTCGGTTTATATAAAAGTTGTCATCAGTCGTCGTTCGTGTAGTGTTTAATGTGGTCGGACCCCTGATGTCGTTAAACCGTTGCGTTAGTTAAAAAGAGGATAGAACGAAGATGTTAAGGAAAACATTCATTCATTCATTCATTTGTTTCATTTGTTTTCTTCGTTGCTAAAGCAAATTCATTGAAAGTAGTGTCAAAGTGAGCGTTAGAGGAATTGGAAAATATATGTGGTTGCAGTATAAAGAGGAAGTATCAAAGTTTTGTTTACAACATAAAGAGCTTACATTCTCTGTTGGTGTTGGCTGTGAGAAAGCCCTGTTGTGTTCATTGTTATTGTACTCGTATATCGAGTCAACAAATTAGTAAAATTGTGTGAGGAAATAAAATGTAAAAATGGGCGCTAAGTCAAAAAAAGTTCTACTTCGAGTAGAGAAGTGTGCAACTCCAATGAAAAAAGCTCTGTTCACGCAAACTGCGATGCGATAAATTTGATGTGCATTTATGAAGAGAAAATTCATGTGTGTAAAAAGTTTAAAAAGTGAAATACAGAAATCGCCGGTTATGTAATACAAAGAGCTTTTCATACTTTCGTAAATAATCCTGATCTGTCATCCGTCTATACCTATATAAAAAAGAAACGTCTAAGCATGCTCCAGCTAGTGAAACATCAACTTATGCCATGCATAAAAAAGCGTCGTTTGCTGAAAGGTAAGTTTTTAAAAGAGTTAGAAAATTGAATAGGACGAATCTGAAGCTCCTCTTTTGTTTCTAATTTAGGTAAATATCAGTAGGTTTGATCTCAGAATAAGGGTTGCATAGAAATCTCATCATATTAAGGTGTGTTATCAACTCCACACTAACGGGTAATGACAGCGCGCTTAGTTTTTTTTTTTTTTGAAAGCGTCACTATGTTATGTGGTTCATAAGCCTACGAAAGTACATCGTTTAACGTAGCTGTTACAAAAACTTATAGAAATTGTATTCAAGCACAACAGCGTTATTGCTTTGTATCTGGCTGGAAGATCACAATCAGCCATTATTAATGAGCTACGACATTTACGTATGAACAGAGTGTTTGTGTATCCGATCTTTACACATTATAATGTTACTGGTAGCATCAAAAAATGCCGTGGGGTGGATATCTAAAGACGGTAATATCGCCCGAAGTTCTTCAGAAGGTAAAGATCAGAATTCAGTGTAATCCACGACAAAGCGCAGTTTATTTGGCGAACATTGTCAATGTGTCTGCTCGTAGCATGAGGCGCATATTAAAAAACTAACTACGATGAAATCCTACACAATGTAAAAACTCCAAGGTCTAACAGACGCATAGAAGGCAGTTCGCCTAGTAAGTGCAAAGTTGAGCGTGCTTGAAAATGTGGTCTTTTCTGATTAAATAATGGTTAGAGTGCAAAACAAAAGACAATATAGACCAGTCAATTGTTCCGCGGAAGCAAACGTCTGTATCAGTGATTATTTGGTGCGTGATGATTGCCACAGGACGCTCACCAATCGTTTTAATTGAAGAGGGTGTAAATGGAAATCAAGAAGTCTAGTGTGAAAAGAGCCTTGAGTGGGCAAATAATTCGGTAGAAAAAAATGGAAGCTTTAACTAAACTAGACATCCCATAAAGCCCTTGAAACGCAATTTTTCTTTACAAGAAAAGATTGCTTTCTTAATTTTTTTAACAACAATAGGCATTTTTTAACAACAGGACTTAACCCAGTGGATTTTTCAATATGATCAATTCTGGAGTTGAAAATATGAACTAAAAAATATGAGATAGTTAACGCCTTTAAGGCTGTTCTTCGCCGAGAATGGAACAAAATACAATCAGAACACTTTTGTGCAACGTGTGAAACATTTTCGGATAGACTTGATGCCGTTATCCGCGCTGTAGGTGACAGTACCGAACAATAATACAATTTGTTAACATTTAAAATATTTTTACGATGTACTAAAGTTTTTAAATAAAAACAACAATTCGAACGCCCAGCCTGGTATTTAAGGATTGCAAATTTGAACCAGACACAGATACGTTTCTTTATAGATGTATAATGAAACATGTTTACATTAATGCAATGAATCATTTAATTAATAGTACATAAATTTGTTTCTAATATATATATTTTTAATTACAAACTTTTCCATTTTTCTCTTCCCCCTTTACTTACTTTATAATAAATGTCACAATATCATCCAGAATATTGTGGGTCACATATTTGGAAAGTTTCTTTTCCTCGATGCCGTTTTTGTGCAAAGTGGCCATGAAATCAGTTAGCGGCCGTGACATACGGAATTGCAGATCCAAACTGCGGCCAGCAAATATCAAAGGATCCTACAGGCAAAATTACAACAAACAATTAATACAATATAATATAAAATATTATATAAAATATTAAGTCACCTGGTGTGTTATTGGTATTAAACCAAATAGCCGGGTTGCTTTCGTCGGACCCCACTCACCGCTGGCACAGTCTGGCAATGGTACCATAACTGTTTGCAACTCCTCACAGCATATCTAGCAATCAATCACAAATGGTTAATACTTTTGCAGAAATAAAAAACTCCTCTTTGAATTTACCTTAAATTTACACACAGATTTAAATTTCATCGGTTCACCCGTTAGGTATTCCTGCGGCGTTACCGCATTGGCGAATATATCCAGCAAGAAGGCACCCGAGCAAGGGGCATGCACTCGGAATGCAACAATGTTTCCAATCACCGATTGCATTACGAAACGTTTGAGGGAGACGGCATCGTAAGAATCTTCATCGCTGTCGTAGAATTTGAGATTGTAGTGGAATATCAGGCAACTTTGCATATCCGTGGGCATGGCGATGCGTACAGTGGCGGCACCTGAAAGGCATAGGTGTGGATTAAATGATTCGTTTTAGGCAGATAAATACATATATAATTAGTACAGAGTGGCGCACCAGTAGTGCTACAATAAAAATTTCATATAGCTTTGTTTTTAATCAATGTACTTTATTTTGGTTTTTTTTTCTGTGTGGAAAATTCAATTTTATTTTATGCAACTAATTGGTTTTGCAGATGATTGACCGTAAATGATCTCCATGCTTATAATCTTTATAAAACTTCTTGAAACAGCCGAATATTTCGGCAAATTCCAGGTGGGGATTGTAAATGAAGTATATCGAGATACTCGTTCTAGTAATTGCCATTAAAATTGACCACATTTTCGAAATTCAGTTATTCGGCTGTAACTTCACATTCGTGGGCTAAAGTAATCCAAATTGTTGTTTATAAAATTTTAAAAAATCGGCGGAATAATGTCGCCATTCTGTTACCTCCCATACAAATGGCCCATTAACCCATCTGTTCTTAGACTCATATCTCTTACATGGTTGCACTAAATGTAGCCAAATTTGGTAGACGTTTGCCAAATTAAAGTTTCACAAACAAAATGTATGGCATTGCCACACTTGTTCTGTAATCTCATATACAAATTCCCGATTTTACGAAATTCAATCTTTCATTACTATTTTCTAATTGGTAGACTATAATTGCCTAGACTTTTGCCCAATGTATTGATTTATAATTCTCTGAAAACCTTGAGAAGAATAGTCAAACTCCTATTAGTACATCCCATATAAATGATCAAGTTAACTTGTAACTTGTATCTTATAAGCAGTTCAATTGAGTCAAATTTGGCACACGTTATGTTTTTTGTTAAAGTAAGTTCTAGGAATGAAAACGGAGGGTATTGCCACATGCCTTCTGGCATCTGCCTAGAAATTAACCGATTTATTGAAATTTAATTGTTAATGCCGTAATTACCATTTCGCAGACTGCAGTTACTAATAACTTTGGCAATAACAAAATTCACAGTAAAGTGTAAAAAAATTAACAGTACAACCACGCTCTTTCTGGTAACTCTTCTACAAACCAATTAATTTTACCCAGATATTCCTAAATTCATAACTTTCATTTTTTTAAATTAAAAATTAAATTAAATTTAGTTAAATTTAGTTAAATTTAACACTCATTTACTAAAATTAATTGTGAAATAAAAGAAAGGAAATTCGATGGATTGACACGCTCCATAGGGTACTACACATACATTTGGAGCTATTTAGCAAAAATCTGTCTACTTCTTCTTCTTCTTAGAAGTAAAACTCAGTGTTTCTTCTATAATTTCTAAACTGAGGATTTTAGAAAGTCATAATTTTACTTTTTTGATTGTGCCTCAAATTAGAGTTTTTTATTGTTTTTGGATCCTTCATATTTTTTTGGACAAAAAACAAAGTCATTGGAAGAAGTCGGTTCACCTAATTGAAATGTCTATACTGGTTTTGATTTCCCGCTTGTATAAGTAATTTAGAATAAATGTGTATCCCCTAATTCGAAGTGGAATATGGTTTTGAAAGTGTTGAAATTCAAAGTCCCTTATATTTTCATCATGTCATGACACTGTGCGTCAAGAAGAATAAATTGGAGAAAATGTTTTGTTCTAGCAACATAAATATAATATGCTAACTATATTCCAAGAACTTGGTAACCCTACGGAGAGGATCTACGATTTTATTTCGGTTGTCTCACTTTTTCTTCTTCTCCCTCTATCTGTTTCCATTTTGACATTTCCTTTAGTCTAATTAGAATTTGGGGCAAAGTGCGCGTAAATTTTGCAACATCTGCATAATTTTAATGATTATGTCCGTTTAAAGTGTTTTAAATTGTATAAAAAATGTAAAACGAAAAATAATTTGTCCTCTAACATTAGTAATTCATAAAATTGGTAGGAAAAGTCGGTTTATATAAAAGTTGTCATCAGTCGTCGTTCGTGTAGTGTTTAATGTGGTCGGACCCTTGATGTCGTTAAATCGTTGCGTTATTTAGAAAGAAGATGGAACGAAGGTGTTAAGGAAAACAATTTCATTTATTCATTCATTTCATTTGTTTTCTTCGTTGCTAAAGCAAATTCATTGAAAGTAGTGTCAAAGTGAGTGTTAGAGGAATTGTAAAATATGTGTGGCTGCAGTATAGAGAGGAAGTATCAAAGTTTTGTTTACAACATAAAGAGCTTACATTCTTTGTTGGTGTTGGCTGTGAAAAAGCTCTGTTGTGTTTATTGTTGTTATACTCGTATATCGAGTTAACAAATCAGTAAAATTGTGTGAGGAAATAAAATGTAAAAATGAGCGCTAAGTCAAAAGAAATTCTACTTCGAGTAGAGAAGTGTGCAACTCCAGTGGGAAAAAGCTCTGTTCACGCAAACTGCGATATGATAAGTTAGATGTGCATTTATGAAGAGAAAATTCATGTATGTAAAAAGTTCAAAAAGTGAAATACAGAAATGGCCGGTTATGTAATACAAAGAGCATACATACTTTCGTAAATAATCCTAATCTGTCGTCCATTTAAATAAAATAAGCTAAAAGGTGGTAAGTTTTTAAAAGTGTTGACCAATTCAATAGAGGAAAGCTTAGCACGAATCTAAAGCTCCTCTTTTGTCTTGTAATTTAAGTAATTATCAGCAGGTTTGATCACAAAATAAGAGTTGCATAGAAGTCTCATCCCACTCAGAGAGAGGTTTTTTGATACGACAGTACCGCAGTTCTTGGCGGCAACAATGGTTAGAACTTGAATAATTCAAGCTACACTTAATTAATATATCAACATGGTTAATATAATATATTGAATAATAGTTGTGTTTTATTTGCAATTAAGCCTGCCATCGCTAGCTTGCTTGGAAATACAACAACTAACTGCAGTGATTTCAATTTTTTTTTGGAAAATTAATGAAAATAAATCAGAAACGATGACAATACCAACGTATAAAACGTAGAAAGAGAAACCGAATTATAGTAATATAATTAATTGGGCGTATCCTTAAAAACTTCCGTACTTTTTTTCTCTTGTCTGTTTGTACTATCCTTCTTCTTGCTCAGTTCATTCACATTGGTTGATAAGTTTTTGTTTTACAAAAACAAAAAAAAGGAACCGAATATGAAAGCAATTTTCTATACAAAAAAAAAAAGTAAAATAAAATAAAAGTTAAAAAATTTTCTTTCCAAAGAGGTTATCGGACAAAATTTAAATAACCAGGACGAAAAACGAAAGTATGCTTTAAATTTTATTTTATCTTGTATCTTTAAAATCTTGATATGACATCAAAATCGATTATCATGGTTGGAGGATATAAAAGCTTGGAATGTTTTTTCGCAACTGAGGCAGGTTTGACATTCAGTAGTTCACATTGTGTGCCACATGAGGTTTTCGTGAATATTGTTTCTGAACCACAAGATTCTTCTCTGTATATCTTATATATGTACATCTTATTATAATTGGGTAAGTTAGGTTTTAGGCAACCTATAACAATAACGATTTTTTCCTACTAAGCAAAATTGTTTCAATCAAAGCATCCAAGTGATTGCAGTACTATTTTTGTAATATTAAACTCAGCTTTAGTGATGGCAATTTTGAGGTTTCCTGCACAAATATGGCGTTTTTTATGAGTTGATTACTGGGAAATTAGTGTTCTGGGGATTGGTGGAAAACAGAAATACTCATATTTATGTAAAAATTTAAAAACTGAGAAATGCTTTTATTATAGGATTTTTATGTGATTTTGGACCGTCGGCAACACAGTATCTATGCGCCTATTAGAAACTTTGTGAGACTCTACTTTAAACGTAATTAAACTAAAAAAAGTTGGTTACTCTACTGACAAAATTTAGGGCTATAGTATTTGAGGGCCTTTTATGTAAAGTGTTCAAAAGGAAATTTTTGAATTAAACATATCTTTGAAAGGTCAAAGGCTACAATCTTATTGCATGTGTTTTGTCTAGCTGACCGCACAAATATAATTCTAATGCCAATCATGGATATTTCGTAAATTGTATCGAATGTGGACATTACTGGTGCTGATGCACCAGTTCAATTCAATACGAGGTGTGTTGAAAAAATAAAATGAATTTTAATTTTTCTTAAAAAATATTAATTTATTCATCAGTTTCTATTTTATCTCCTTCAAAGTAGTTCCCCTCAGATATGATACACTTGTGCCAGCATTTTTTCCAATCCTCGAAGCAGTTCTGATATGCACTTTTTGCTATGTCCTTGGGCTCTCTTAGCAATTCGGTTCTTATCTCTTCCATTGTCGCAAAACGCCGTCCTTTCATGGGTCTCTTCAATCTTGGGAACAGGAAAAAGTCGCAGGTGGTCAAATCTGGTGAATACGGTGGTCATAACGGTGTCTCACAAGCAAAGATGAGTGAGCAGGTGCATTATCATGATGCAAAAGCCATGCATTTTTTCCACAATTCCGGGCGTTTGTTTTCGTATTGCTTCACGCAAACGGCGCATAATTTTAAGGTAATACTCCTTATTTACCGTACGACCTTGTGGTAAGAACTCCTGATGCACTTTTTTATGGTAAACGAAGAAAATGATGGGCAAAAGCTTGACATTTGATCGAATTTGGCATGCTTTTTTTGGTCTTGGCTCTCCTGGACTCTTTCATTGGGACGATTAGGCTTTGGTTTTGAGGTCATAACCATATACCCATTATTCGTCACCAGATATGACCCTTTTAAAGAAATCTGGATCATCATTGACGTCGTTGTTTTTGGTCAAAATTCAGCAATTTTGGAACGAACTTCGCTGCCACACGCTTCATTCCAAAATTTCCGAAAAGATTGCATGGCATGGACCAACTGATATGCCGACATCCTCAGCAACTTCTCTAATTGTGATTCGACGATTCTCCACAACATTTTTATTCACTCTCTCAATATTTTCATTGGTTGTTGACGTGCTGGGACGTCCAGAGCGAGCGTCGTCATTCACATCTTCTCAACCTTTTGTGAAAAGTTTGTATCACTTGTAAACATTTTTTTGACTCACAGTACTCTCACCGTATGCCACTATCAACGTTTCAATTGTTTTTGGTCGCTTAATTGAATTTTTTATACAAAATTTGATGCAACTTCTTTGATCCATTTTTTTTCAAAAGCAGAAAATCGCCGAACACGCAAAATGCTTGCCTATTTATGCCTCTCACAAACAAACTAAACGTGTTATATGGATGAAGCCGTCAACAAATCTTCGAGACGAGTGTACCAACTTAAAAAAATAATAATAATCGAATGTCGAATGTACGTAGCCCGCGAAATTTGAAAATTTATCTTATTTTTTGAACACACCTCGTATAAACCAGAACATTTTAGAAACCATAATAGATAGTATTAAAAAGAAATAGCTTTTCCTAATAATTTATAAAATACTAGCTGACCCGGCAAACGTTGTTTTGCCTTCAAAATGCATTTTGAATTATTAACAGTTATGTTTGTCACCTACCATTATTTGATTCAATGTTAATGTGGTAAAAAAAATTAATTGAAAAAATCTCATCTCCAACGCCATCTATCGCTTCAAATAAAACCTTTTAAACCTTCCGGAATACTCTACCAATAATTTAAGACCAAAATGAGCCAAATCGGTCCAACAGTTCTCGAGCTTTAGCGAGACTAACGCACAGCAATTGATCTTTATAAGATGTATAACAAACCTTGTTTATTAGAACTGTATTTCAGAAAATTTCCGCCATTAAAAATTAAACGTTGTTTTGTCTACATCACTGTAAGATTGTTGCAAATTTGTTAGAAACCATTCCTGTTCAAAGCCGTAAAAGGGACTGCTATAATATACTAATAAATTTAAGTAATCCCGCTTGAACATTGGAAATTTTTCAAGTTTTCTCTTCTCTTACCCTTTTCTTCAAAGTGATTGCCAATGATTGTTCGTTCCCCTTTGGAATCAAATTATATGAAGACAAATCCAACATTGCCTCTAATATTTTTAAAGCAAACATTTTCAATGAAACTTGTAGTTATAACACAACTCTATTTTTATGGTTTCGGTCGTTTACAAAAGTTGTTATTTTTTGCCGATACGACGATAATATTATTGGCTATATAAAATTTCGTTTAATTCAAAAATAATTGACCTGGCGAATTTAGAAATGGTGTCAGATTTTTGAGCCTCCTATGGTTTATAAGTTACCACAAAAGGTAAATTCGTAAATAAGCTATTTCAGTCTACATACACACAATTTATTTTCTTTGTGAAACTGAGTACTAAAATACTACCAGTACTAAAATTATCGGGATTGACGATTATTAGTATTATCATTAATTGTTCAAAGACTTCTGCAGTTTACGATATAAAAGCGCACGAGCACTTTTTATAGGCCCGATTTCAAGTCAAGCACGCTGCTTTTGTGGTTCATACTCAATTTTGGTTCTGTTCTTGTCTTTCCCGAAGTTTGTGGTTTATTCCAGCATTGGCTTTATTGGCATGTAACACTGGTCCAATCATTGATGCCAGTTTGATGAGAACGTATTTGAATCTTGCACTAAAATATCTCGTTTCTAATTTTTCCTTTCTTTATATATCGGAGAGAGAGGAGTCGTAAAATAGTTCCTTTTAAAAAATTGCCGAGTAAAATTTTTCTTAGAATTGGATTGTATTTTTCATTGGCTGAAAACATTTTCGTAGACGTACAAGATGTCCCAAAGAAGAGTCGTAAAATCGTACCTCTTTTGAGTTTTTCAGGTCATTTTTTTTTTTAAATGAGAACTTATTTTTTATCATTATTGGCGGGAAAAATGTCCCAAAATAGCCTTTTTTTGCAGCTTCAAAATTCTTAAAAATATGACATATGACATTTTAAAATTCAATTCAGGTTAATTTATTCTACTTTCGTATCGTTTCGGAATATCGCCCTGATCGCATTGCCTCTGCAAATGGAGGAAGCTTCTGAAATATCAACAAGATTATTGCCTAAATATGTACTTCTTTCGGGTAATGTGGTGGTTTCAAATCAAATTTGTATATATTTTTTGTATGCGATAATTTTCATTGAAATTTAAAAATCCAATTCAGTACACCATAATCTGAAGCTTACCAGTATCGTCTGTAAACACCACTGCCCCATAACCCTCATCGGCAAAATGTAAACCATAACGGAAGAACAATGAACGAACAAAGGGTAAATTTTCAAATTCCCTCAATGTTATAGGTCTCTTTAGCAACTGCCACTCCTCTTGCAGGGGGAAGAATTCATAAATGAACTCACGGGGATCCGTTAAGAAATAATGATCATCATATTCATATCTGCAACAAAATGCGTTCGTTTTTATCCTAGTATTCATGCAAAAATATTCAATTACGTTTTGTACCTTAAACTGTCATTTTTACCGCGTCCCGTCTTGGGAGCCTCCTTCGCATTGACCAAATGCCGAGCTCCCCAATTACATTGAACAAATCGCCAAGCTCCGGCCACATAAACGGCATTCCATGAGTTGCGGAAACGTGAATCTTGGAATTTTACGCCCGGCTGATAACCGGCGCTCTTCGAGTAACCCTTGATGACCACACAGTGCAACCCAGCATAACTGCAGAGGCGCTTAAATAGCACATGATAACTTTCGGTTCCGTATTTAATGCCCCGTAATAAACCCATAGGTGTGTCACCCCTCAGGTCATCGTCGAAGTGCATGTTATTAAGATTCTTCACCGTTATCCAACGGAATATCGTACGTGCCTTCTCGATGTCAGTGGTGCAGCGTCCCACAAGCTGCCGCACCAAATCGGTAAACGTCTTCTGATCCTCTTGAGCCACCGATATGGCTATGCGATCCACATCTTCGAACTCAATGGGATCGGTATATATCTGAAATTTACTAACGGCTGGTGGCGCGGGCAGAGGTGCTAACATGGGATACTCCAAGGGAGTTGTGCCCTCGCTAAACTCATCGTCCAGGAAGATACTCTCATTTTGCATATACTCAGAGCGACGAGCACTTATCAATTCTAACATTTCACTAGACTGGCGATCGACTAGAGCAGCGGTCTCGAAGCGTTCGTGTTCGAGCATTTTTCGCGTAATACTCTCCTTCTTTTTGCTGCGCCTTAAGGTCATATTCTTTTCGAGGTCATCTTTTTGCTGTTCATGCCGCAGTGTGAGAATGTTCTGCTCCTCACGGTTACGTCGCGATGTGGCCAATTCCTTTTCGAATTTATGTGTGAGACGCTGTAGTTCACGCTCCCATTCAGTTTGGAATTCGGATTGTATTTTGCGGTCTTCCTCTTCACGTTTGCGGGCGAATTTACGATAGAGTTCATCTTCCTCTTTGCGGTGCTTCATTTCGAGACGGGCCTGTTCCTCGCGGGCCTGGTGGGAAGAAATTGGAAAAAGGAAAAATTTGGTAAGAGCGAGAGGAAGTTAGACAAAGTTTATTTATGGAAATTTAGAGAACAAAAAAATAATAAAATATAAAATTGGAGAAAAATCACACAGCAGAGAAACTAATATGACTAATAGTAAAAAATTGTACAAAGAAAAATAGAGCACGATGGGGCAAAGTTCTACCTTGAAATATACCATGAACTAAGATAATATGCTAAGTAAACTGTTTGTTTACAAAGGGTGTCCCAACAAGAACGCAAGATTTAAATTTTAAATGAAACACAGATATTTAAAAAAAAATTGTGAAACTTTATTATATCGTAAAGTAGACGGAATGAGGTTATGTATGGAACAACACATCGGGCAGATGGCCGCCGCGGCTTTGCTGGCACACACGCGATCTTTTAATGAAATTTTCAATGACCGTTTTGCATAATTGCTGCGGTATTTCATTAATCCAGCGTCTAATTTCCTCTTTTAAGACTTGAGTTGTCGTCGGCTTATTCGCGTAAACCATCGACTTCAAAAAAACCCAAAGAAAAAAGTCTACTGGTGTTAAATCGCACGATCTAGGCGGCCAATTCTGGTCTCCAAAACGCGAAATAACACGACCGGGAAATGACTGATGCATCAATTGAATTGTTTCTCTGGCTGTATGACATGTGGCGCCGTCTTGTTGAAACCACATGTCCTCCACATTCATTTCTTCAATTCTAGGCACGAAAAAACTGGTTATTATTTCACGATACCGAACACCTTTGACTGTTTGCGCTTGACATGGCTCATTTTCATAAAAAAGGTCTAATGATTCCTCCAGCCCAAAATCCACACCACACAGTGACACGTTGAGGATGCATTTGCTTCTCGTGAATCACTCGAGGATTTTCCTCACCCCAAGTGCGGATGGTGGTGGATGGAGTTTTGGGAGGTGGATGGAGTTTGAGTGACATCATCACGTATTTTCTGTCAGTCGACCTAGTCGAAGGCGCGTTGTTGTCTTTGCATCACTAACAGACGCAATTTTGGCAAATTTATCCATTAATCTCTTTACAGTTGACTCTTTTGGAGCATTATTGTGACCCCAAATTGATCGTAATTTGCGAACTGTTGGCGCAAAAGTTTCACCATTTTGGTAAAACAATTTCACAATGAGAATGCGTTGTTTATTCGTGTAGCGCTCCATTTTTACTAACCTCGTAGCTTCTACTAGCAAACAATAACAATTTTTCAAATGTCAAACAATGATACTTCGAATGGCGCCAAATTTAAATCTTGCGTTCTTGTTGGGACACCCTTCATTATGATATGATGGAAAAAATCAATTTATTACTATCATTACCACTATCTTTTTTTTCACTTCTTTGCATGTTAAATCTGTGTTCTACACTTAGATGACATTTAGCAATTGGTGTTGTCCTTGCCAGAAATGTTTACCTTATGAAAGCAACAGAATTCAGGAAATGGAAAAATGCCACTTGCTCAAAGACTTCATATAGTGTTTCAAGGTACGAAAAATGATTTCCTCATAGAATATCTGCAACTAGCATCTGTATCATGATGTAATACGACTTTTAATAATCAACGTATTAGCTTTGTGTGAAAATTATATTTTGGAGGAAGAGAAGGAAAAAGGATTATTTCCGAAGTTATTTGAATACGCGTGCATGGAATATTCAAATTTAAAGGAGACTCTTAGATAGATGCTAAATTAAAATTAAAAAAATTTATTTTATATTATGAAGTAGCTGTAAATTCCAATTAAAGTTATAATTCCGTATTTTAGGACGAAAAACATGCATAGTGAAAAATCCTAATAAGTGAAGTAGATCGTAATATTGTAAATCATATTTTTCTGGTATTAAAATACATAAACTTTTATATAACGTTAGTATTGTAAAGTTGTATAATGCATTTGATACTGAATTATGGAGAAGATACGTTTTAATATTGTAATTTAATCAAATCAGTCTTAAGGCTTAAAATTACAATCCTGAATAAATAAATTAAATTAAAATTCAAAATAAATATTTCAATCTATGGTTCAAGCGATGTGTGAAGTACCAGTGTTAAAAAACATTAAGGAATACGACGTGAGATCCTTTGCTTTAATGGAAGAGAGGACGAAAATATTCCAATAGCAACAAATTATATTAAGAGCGGAATCGTCTGTGAGTTGTTGCTGATAGTTTTAATTACTGAAAATAAATGCAGCATCTTTTACGGAATTAGTTAAGGTCCGAATTTTTAGTTGACTGATGAGTTATAAACAAGATTTTTGGATAACGACGATGTACTAAATCGATTAGCGAGTCTCAGTGCATTGAATGTAGAAAAAACGGTGCCGTTGAAAATTCAGGCAATTCAATGAGAAAATGAAACAAAACTTTGTTGGTATTTGCAAATGTTAGTGTCGTTTATTTATGTCTAATTCACAATTTCAAGTGATAGGTTTAATAATTTTATCATGGCTTGACCCTTCTGTGATCAAAGGTTACATGGGTCGTCATGTTTTATACATGCAGCGAGCACTGTTTAATACATACGAAATGTTTGCATCTTTTCCTACCATAGAATGTAGCACTGCTGTGTGCGAATCTGCGAGGACAGCCACAAAACTAGTTAATCTGACGTATAGATGGTGCCAGTAGTTTGAAAAAAAAAATTATTTTGTTGAAAAGTGGCAACCTTATAGAATATATGTTTTAAATTTCAAGGCGCCACGTTGTTTAGTATTTTTATTTAAGTCATCAAAAATAAACGATTTCAGTAAATTTGTAAACATGAACAAAATTGGTCACCGTTATGTAATTTAATATTTCCCTTTGGAAGGTCTCAGGTTAATATTGAAGCCGAGCTGGATTCTGCTCTGGAATAGTCAGCTCCTTCGTTTACGCCTGCAAAATGTTGAGTAGCAGAGTTTAAACGAGGCCGTATGACCTACCACAACGAACACCAGGTAATAATAATAGTAATCGACCAATTGAGGTGTCCTCGCCAGACGTGAATTTTTGCGTCGATTTATAATCACGTATGAGACATGGGTTGACTACTTCACACCTGAGACAGGGCAACAGTCAAAATAGTGGACTGGAATGAGAAAATTGTGGCCAAAGAGAGCGAAGATGGTTCTATCGGCAGTCAATGCCATGGCGTCTGGTTTTTGGGATGCGCATGGGATTATTTTTATTGATTATCTCCTGAAAGGAAAAACCATCAACAGGGAATGTTATGGAAATTTATTGCAGCGTTTAGGTGATGAAATTATGGAAATAGTGCGCATTTGGCGAAAAAGAAAGTGTTGTTTCATCGAGACAATGGTCCAGTTCACACATCCAATAGGGGCTAAAATTAATGAATTAAACCTCAAATTGCTTCATCGATCACTTTATTCTCCAGATTTAGCTCCCTCGGACTATTTTCTATTTCCAAACTCGAAAAAATTGTTCTGTGGTAAAGGATTTGCAACAATGAAGAGGTGAAGTTTGCGGTTGATGTCTGTTTTAAGAAGTTTCACAGTTCTTACTATAAACAGGGTATAGAAGCTATTAAATATCGCTGGAAAAAGTATATCATGCTAGAAGAAGGTTACGTTTAAAAATAAAGAGAATTTTTCCCAACTTTTTTGTGTCTTCTGTGTTAGGTCGGCTAGTTTTGGGACCGCTCTCGTAAGTTTTAAATTTTACTGTAATCAATGGGCCTCAGTAGGCCCTTAATAGACTGTCAGTAGCTTATGAAAGAATGGCAGGCATTGTACTCCAGGCCTTTGAAAAAAATAAAAAAAGAATCCATTGGATCTGAATAAAATCCTTCCCATTTTTAATAATATGCCCAATTTGGTTGTTTTAAGAAAGCACTTTCTATTATTACATTGAATATAAAATGTTTTGGGAAATATTATTATAATAACATAAATATATAAATTTTTGGCATTTACCCTTTCGGACAATTGGGTACTACTTTACTCATTAACACTTACAAGTTAAGAATAATGAAAATTGATCGACCAGGTTAGAACACATTAAAATTTTTTAATTCTGCTCTAACTTTAACTATCGCTGTTCTTTTTTAAATTCTGCTCTAGCTACAGCCCTGACATTCTATTATTTTTGGTTTCACTTCATTTGACTCCATTCGCTTTTGCAAACGTAGCTCCAACGTGTCTGTTTTTTGTCTCCTTTTCACTGAAGCGGGGTGCAGTGAAAAATTTTGGACACGAATAGCGTCGTTCATTGTATAAAATACTCGAATTGCAATCTAATATTTTTAAATGAAGTTGTATTCAAGCAGAACGATAACAATGACATAGGAAAATATGTAAAAATTGGAAAAGTCTGTATGTTGGGAACTATGAGTCCAATTAAAGAAATGCCTTAATTGTGAACGTTCATAAGAAGGCGGGACAAGATGATGATAAAAATTGTTCCAAAACTAGTAAAACACAAATGTGTTTTCTAATTCAGAAACGAAACATCTAATCGTCTACATAATTAAATTTTGTACCTTCTGCGTAGACTTATAATATACAGGATGGTGCACCAATTGCACTACAATTAGAAATTCAAATATCCTTTTGTTTAATCATTTCCTTTTTTTTATTGTGTAGAAAATTAAATGTTATTTTATACAACTAATTGGTTTTGAAGATGATAGACTTTAAATGACCCTAATGCTCATTCATGCATATGCGACACCTGATTAGAAAATATTTATTACGGCCTGAAGGGTTGAAGTCGGCATAGCCTCCATTATTGTTTTAATGGACTGCTTCAATTCAGTCAAATTCCTTGGTTTCGTTTTGTGCACCACTGCCTTGATATAACCCCATAAGAGAAGTCTTTTCCAGTCAGGTTAGATGATCTTGGGAAGTGCTAGCGGAAATAGAAGTTTTTGGATATTAATTTGTTTGAGAGTTTTCGTTGGAGCTCCGCCATAACCTGTTTGGCCATGTGTGCAGTTGGTCCATTTTGCTGAAACCAAATGCTGTCGAAACGGATACATCTTTGGGACAGTTCTGGGTAAAAAAAAACTGTTTCAACGTTGGAGCTCCGCCGTAACTTGTCTGGCCATGTGTGTAGTTGCTCCATTTTGCTGGAACCAAATGCTGTCGAAACGGATACATCTTCGGGACAGTTCTGGGTAAAAAAAACTCTTTCAACATCTTTAAATAATGGTCCTCTTTCACAGTCACTGTTACGCTGCAGCACGATTCGTGCGCCACCTTGTACAATGATTTCAGCATTTCACAAAAAAAAAAAAAAAAAAAAAATGCAAATAACATCGCTAAAATGAAAAAATCTCTAAACATGAAAAAAAACTAAAAGTTATGTAATTTTCAATTCTGCGATTTGGACAAAATTTTGATTATAGCTCTTTTTAATTTAGAGAGTTTTTTTTAGAAATCGTGCGTCATCTTTTATTATGCTTTCAACGTTAAAAAAATTAAATCGCTGATATAAAAAAAATCGCTAAACATGAGAAAAACGCAAAAAATTATGTAGTTTTTGCTGGCCGCTTCATTTCTGTGAATTTGATAGCATTTTGATTTTAGCTCCTTTTAATTTAGCGTTTTTTTTTTAGAAATTTATTGAGGTAGAGTGACGAAATCACTTGGGGCAAGACTCTGTTGGAGGCCAAACGTGATGATATTTTTGGGGTTGAATGCATGGTGTCTTAATTTATATACCTATTGAGTTGGTAATTTCGGTTTTTTGGGGATAAGTGGAAAAGTGAAGTGAAGAACTCAGTGTTGGAAACTAACACAAAAAGATAGGCATCGTTAAATCATAAGTTGCTCTCATTTTAATGTGTTGGAAATGCCGCGCGATTTAATGCGCGGTGTCTTAATTTATACAGGGTGTCCGTCGGGAAGGTATACTACTTTGTTTTGCCACCATTTCGGTAAACATTAGTCTTGACAGTTCATATTGGCAGTCGTGAAGTAGAGACGTGTCAAATTTATTATGGAAAAATATTCGATAAACCAACGTGTTTTAATCGTTAAAACATTTTATCAAAATCAATCATCGATTACTGTGACGATGATAAAGTTACGTGAAATTTTTGGGAAAAACAACATGCCAACAAGACGCACTATTTTTCGTGTAGTGAATGATTTCGAAGAAAGAGGGTCTGTAGCTGATGGGGCCAAGCATGGACTACAAAGTACTGCAAAATCGGCTGAAAAACTGTACTGCTGCTCAAAAAAGTGTTCAACACAATCCATCAACCTCAACTCGACGCCGTGCTCAGGAGTTTGGTCTTCAAAGAACAACTGTGGACACAATTTTGCACAAGGATTTGCATTTGTTTCCATTTAAGCTTCAGTTGACACAAGAGCTTCTTTCACAAGGCCATTTACGCCGCCGTACATATGCCAATAGGATGGGCGGGCTGTAGCCCATGACAGCCCCGATTTTCATAAAAACATCATAATGAGTGACGAGGCACATTTTCATTGGAATGGATATGTGAATAAACATAATAGTCGGTTTTGGGCAATGGGAAACCCTCAAGTAATTCATCAGTCACCTTCGCATCCATTAAAACTGACAGTTTGGTGTGCAATTTGGTCAGGAGGAATCATTGGACCTTACTTCTCTAAAACTGAAAACGTCGTAACGGTACCTGTCAATGGGGAGCGATATCGTGATATGATTGAAAACTTTTTAACGCCACAACTGCATGCTTTGGACTTCATTAACATGTGGTATCAACAAGACTGTGCCACGTCTCATACTCGTACAGCCAAGATTACAATGGAGTTACTGCGAGACCTCTTTCCACAACAAGTTATTTCAAAAAATGGTGATGTTGATTGGCCTCCACGGTCGCCTGATTTGACTGCTCCGGAACTCTGTTTGAAGGGGATATCTTAAAAGCAAGGTTTATGCAAACAAACCAGAAACCCTTGAGCAACTCAAACAAAATATTCGTGATGAAATTAATGAAATACCGCGTGAAATGTGTGAGAATGTAATAAAAAATGTGCTCAAAAGGGCACGCATTTGTGAGGCTAACAGAGGCGGCGACTTATCTGATATTGTATTCAATACATAATTGCTGACATTAAATAAAACATTTATCAGTATAAGATCTATTCTCTTTCATTTAATCAAAAATTATAAATAAACAAAGTGGTATACTCGTACTTTTCCGACGGACGCTCGTTGGGTAGGTAATTTCGGTTTTTTTTTGTTAGGGATAAGTGGACAAGTAAAGTGAAAAATTCAGTGTTGGAAACTAACACAAAAAGGTAGGCATCGTTAAATCAATGCGTTGGAAGTGCCGGTAAATTTTTTCAAGCAATTTTTTCTTGTGAAAAGAACACAGTGCATAGCTTTAGATAGGAAATGGCCAACTTGCCTAAATGATCAACTTATCATGGTGATCAATTGTATAGGTTTCACTGTACAGCTTTTCGGAAAGTTCGAACAAGCCCTACATTGAAATCTACTTTTTCTTCAGGTATTTGTTGCATAAGGGCAGTTCATATAACAATATTTTACTTATAAATATAGGTTGCACCTCACAGTACATGCGAGTATATTTTAATTTCTTATTAAGCGCGCTATTGATAATGTCTATTGCTGCAATATACCGTTCGCTGTTGTTGTTGCTGTTGTTTACTAGTTACGCTTTGATGACTTAATTACTTATAATAATCAAGAGTTTCAATCCACAGTACTATATTTGTGCATCTGACAATCTTGTCAATTGAACGGTGAGGGACATTTTAAAGGGAGAAGATGGGCGGACCAGTGTCCGGCAGTGTACAAACACAGTATTTTCCTATATATTACAAGGAAATGTGATAAAAGTTGAATATCAAACGAAGAAGGAAGCTATTGAAACGCCAATAACAGCAATCTATGATATAAACGTTGCATCTTACTTGCTAACCATGTTTACTATGGATTTGGTAAGCAGTTTAAAGCCGGAGACCTACCTCTGCCATCAAAAAGTCAGTTTTTTTTGTACGATGCAATAACTTTGTTTTTCATTAGTTGCAATCGTCGAGGTGCAAGTATTTTATGGTGGATTGTCGTAAATTAAATATTATGCTTAGAAATTAAAAAAATGTTGATTTAAATTTGTTGTGCGGGAAAACGATCATTTTTGAAATAAAAAAAATGAACAGAAAAATATTTGTTTTTTAGTTTAGTTACCATACGACCCATGTAAATAAATAGCTAAGCTATCTTATCATAGAGATCTGAAAATATTTTAGCACTGTGAAACAAATTATCAAAAAAAAAATTCTCATTTTGTCATGTATTCATGCCAGTCACAGCGTAAAATCATTGGTATCATATGAAATTTGTTACTTGAGCGTTTATCGGCCAATCTTGCTAATGGTTAAATAAATGATATCAGCCATAGTGGGAACAGGTAAATTTCAAACGGCGAACAAGCGTATGAGTTAATAAAAAAATTAAAGATCGAAATAATAAAATTATATATTTATTTTGCATATAAATCGGTACAGGACATTGTTTTGAACAATAATTACGCGACACAGCAAGATTTTTCAATCCGAGTTGCCATTATACATTTCTGATAGGGGTGATATCTTAAATTCAAAAATCAAAATGGCCAATTTTTGAATAACAAGTTGTTTAATCATAAGAATGCATAGTTATGGCCAATTTTCAATAAGATTCTTCTATTGCTTAGATGTAAATATGTACAGAATAACGGATTATCCATTTAGACCAGCCCGCCTAGCAAGGCTATCAGCTGTTAAATACCTGTCATCTGAAGTGTTATTTATTTAGTGAAAGGTTTGCCATTTACGAATATGGATCGTTTAACAACCGAAGAACGCATTAAAAAAAAGTTTAAAACTCACTACAAAAGTGGTGATTCAAACGGGGACACTTCTCGTGCATTACGGGGTGATTATGGCCATCATAATCGAACTACTGAGGAAGGAATTGGCAAAATTTTAAAGAAATTTGAAGAGACTAGCAGCGTTACGGATGTGGTCAGGCCTGTGCATCATCATAATGTACGCACTGTCGAAAATATCGCTTCTGTTAGTGAAAGTGTGACGGATATTCCAAATTTCAATTCAGAGCGCTATGGCCGACCTTTTTTGGGCTGCAATTGAAGATTATGTACTGAACGATATGTGGTTTCAACAAGGCGGTGCCACGAGCCACACAACATGACCGAATTTGGCTTTATTGCATTAGAAGTTTTCAGAAAGCGTAATTTCACGTTTTGGCGACGCCAGTTGGTCAC
Organism: Philornis downsi; assembly: GCA_019455685.1. Classification (NCBI taxonomy): domain Eukaryota; kingdom Metazoa; phylum Arthropoda; class Insecta; order Diptera; family Muscidae; genus Philornis; species Philornis downsi. The sequence continues at coordinate 135,660 of JAHXMU010000451.1, read as the reverse complement.
CAAGATCATTCGATTTGACGCCGTTAGACTTTTTTTGCTGGGGCTACGCCAAAGACCTTGTTTATGCGGATAATCTCCAAAAGTTGGAGCAAATAAAAATCAAGTGACGGTCAAGTTATCACCTCCGTCAGTAGGGATTATGTTCCATACTAGTATAATCAATTTGGTATCTCCTGGCTGCGAAGAAAGGATTGACAATATGCGGCAGTACCACAATTGTCAGCCACTTTTCCTAGATAGCCCAAGTTTTACTTGACTACCCCAGGGGGGCGTGGGTAGAGCCTTCACGACGAGACTCAAGTTAAACCCTAGTGGACTTCTGCCCGAAATGTGCGAAAAAGTGATCAAAAATTACCTCAGAAGGATCCACTGATGCAATCAAACCAGAGGCGATCATAATTGAAGCCTGATAAAAACTACCACTTGTCGAAGTAATAAAGATAAGTTTAAATGGTTCATTTACCTGAGGGCTATATCGAAACATGGACCATACTCATATTTAATAGAGTTCTTACATGCACTAAGCAAAGTAAATGTACCAATTTTTCTTGAAATCGGTTTATAATTGTGATCTACTACAATACGCGGAAGGTTGAGAAAGTTGTGTCCATTTAAAAATGACTCCAAAACCACAACGAGATATACGTTAAATAAGTGCCTGGTAAAAACTTTTTCCATTCATTTTCTTTATTGAATCTTTCTTTTGAAATTTACAATAAGTATTCAAATCTTAATCCTATCTTAAACTAAAGTATCCTGCCATTGCCGGATCTTATTTCTGGTGAGCCGAATTTTGTATCACCGGACCAAGTTTAGCGTGTCCTTTCTTCTTAGCCTTACATGATGTTGAAGGTTTTGAGCGAGTGGGTTTGAGTGGGAGGACAACTTCGATATATATGACCTGCATAATTTTCTTATTTCCTCGTAAATATAAGGAATGTTTAAATCCTTGTGTATGTTATCATTCCTAATATACCATGGGACACCACAAATTTGGCGCAGTGTTCTTGATTCTCTTCTCTGTAGCTTATTTATGTTAGAAGCCGATGTCGTTCCCCACAACTGGATGCCGTATGTCCATATTGGCTTTAATATGGTTTTGTAGATGGTGATTTTATTTTCCAAACTGAGAGTAGACTGGGAGCCAATAAGCCAGTGGAGTTGAGCCATTTTTAATTTCAATTGTATGATTTTTGAGTCAATGTGATTTTTCCAGGTGAGACGTCGATTAAGGTGAATACCCAAATATTTGACATGGTTATGAACGGATATGGTACTACCGTGAATAGTGAGGGCTGGGCAATTGTTCTGTCTAAGAGAGAATGTAACCTGTACACACTTTTAGTGGCATTTACTTTTATCTTCCACTTTTCGAGCCAAGATTCTAATGTGTGTATATGAGACTGCAGTTGTCTAGAAGCCATTAATGGGCAAGTGCTAGTGCTCATGAATGCAGTGTCATCAGCGAAAGTTGAGGTTTGAATTAGGGAATGCACAGGCATGTCAGAGGTGTAGATGGTATATAGTATAGGGCCTAGTATACTGCCCTGAGGAACTCCTGCTGAAACTTTTCTTTGAGTTGAAACAGAGTCTTTCGATTTTACTACAAAAGATCGATCCTTCAGATAGCTCTCCAGGAGCTTATGGGTATTTGCCGGTAGAAAAGAGACTATTTTGTGAATAAGGCCTTCATGCCACACTTTATCAAAGGCTTGGGAGATGTCTATAAAGAGAGCTGAGCAATATTTCCGATCTACGAATGTTTTTCTGATCTGGGTTACTATACGGTGTACTTGATAGAGCAAGTTCCATGAACCTTACGTAACCCAAACTGGTGCATGGATATTACATGGTTTGCTTCAATATCATAGAATAGTGTCTTGAAAGAGAATTTTTGTGTCGGGCAGTGGGTCAAGGTGACCTATCATAAATAAAAATATGTTGGAAGGAACTGCAGACTTATTTTGTAAGACATCTTTTATCATGTCAATTCTTTTTCCCTTCTACATCATATATAAATATAAACATCAATTGCTGTGCGTTAGTCTCGCTAAAGCTCGAGAACGGTTGGACCGATTTGGCTCATTTTGGTCTTAAATTATTGGTAGAGTATTCCGGAAGGTTTAAAAGGTTTTATTTGAAGTGATAGATGGCGTTGGAGATGAGATTTTTGTAATTAATTTTTTTTATCACATTAACATTGAATCAAATAATGACTAATACAAAAGGCATTTTGAAGGCAAAACAACGTTCGACGGGTCAGCTAGTCTTATATATATACAAAATATATATATTATACCTATATATAAGAATTTTCCGAACACAATTTTTTATATAAAAGGCATTTTGGAAAGGAAACGTCACCTTCTGTGTGTAAAATTTCACCTTCAAGGAACATTTTTTTGTTTAGGAAACATCATTCGCTATGCTTTTCTATATAAATACTCGTATTATCTTTGCAAATACATTTTATTATGAAATGTGATCAAAATTTTCCATTGCTTAATAATTTTTGACTGTTGATTTATTTGCTAGCGAGTAATTCTTTTAAAGGTTTTTATGGAACAATTGATAAATCAAATTTTCCATTCAAAAACACAAACAACTCCGGAATTCTATCGACTTTAAAGTAGGCATAATAGCAATATTGGATTACTTACATGGCCACAACTGAACAGGGTAATGCTCGCTATAATATTCGATTTTTTTTTTGTAAGAAAGCCTGCAGCTACCACCACTTGTGCGGAGGATAAACACTTGAAATGCATCAATGGCATATTTGGATATGGATACTACAACACTGCAGTAACAACACTGTCAAGCAGGCAAATAACCATGGCGGGAAAGGGGCGAGTGGTTGGTTGTGTGTTGGATTCGCTTGTCGGGATGGATGGCTGATTGCTTTAGTTACTTTCACTTGGATGCATAATTTAGTAACGCAGTGGTGGCACCGCATCGCAGTCACATTCGTATAGCAGCACGATATCGCGCAACTGACAACAAGTGGATGACGCTACGATCGCGGCTTTGGGGCAAGTGCAACAACGCCATAATAAATATGGCTTTATGCTTTTGTTTACAGTCGAATGTGTGTCGGCGGGGTTTTTGCAAAACAAAAAAAAAAAAAAACAAAACCAGGAAAACAAAGTGGCAGCATTCACTCTCTGTATCCCCCGGCATTGCAGGAGCTGATGTTCCGGCTATATGTATTATTGTACACACAAAGTGACCAAAGAGGTGGCCATGTGTTCTGTTTTATTTTGATAAAACACTGATTGTTTTCTTGACACTGAGACTTGATAGGGATACTCATGGGAATAGTACATATTGATGTTCTTTATTAATTATTCAGAAGGTATTCTGAATATTGACTTCTGGTCTTTATTTTTTGCATAAAAAGTGCCATCAGCATCTAATGAGCCACTTTTCATACTGGAATGTGTTTGATGGCCCACTTTTGTTGTTGAAGTTTGCCTCCAGAACTTTTGTTTTCGAAGTTTGCCTCCAGGAAATCTTTATATTCTGTCTTCCTGAAGTCAACATTAGCCCTGAAATGTCGCAGACCTCTTAACGAGATGGCTCAGTATTTCAACATTCACCTTATGTGGGTGTCGGGCCACAGGGAAATACCAGGGAATTGCAGAGCAGACGATCTGGCAAGACTAGGGATAACCTTACAGACTCCAGTCGAGTTGGAGTCCGTGGGCATGCCTCTAGCGACTTGCAAGTTCCTACTGCGAGATAGAGCATATTTAGCAGCAGATGGTAGGTGGGCGTCTGTCCGAGGCTGTAATCAATCGAGACAGATGTGGCCTTGCCTAGATCTGAAGCATTCACACGCACTGCTTTCGCTGTCAAGATCCGGCGTCTCATTCCTTGTATCCGTCATGACGGGACACTGTCTGATTGGAAGACATACAGTGAGATTTAAGGTTGCGACTAGTGACTTCTGCGGGAGCTGTAGGGATAAAGAGAAGGAGAGGTCCACAAAACACTTTCTCTGCAATTGACCCGTACTGGCGTACAGACGGGGATCAACACTTTGCTCTTACTTCTTTAGGGGCGTAGGAGATTTGGACGATATAGATATTGTTCGACTTAGGAGCTTCTTGAGGCGCTCAGGATGGTTCAACGGGGGAAACTACTGACATCCACATGCCTAGTTTCCGTGGTATCACACATTACTATACAGTCTAAGTGAGTCTGTCTATTTAGACTACCACGCTGACCTAATCTAACCTAACCTTGCTTCCAGAAAGACCTTAATAATAGAAAAAATTTTTCTTTAAAACCTTTTTATGCAGAAAAATGTTTACAGGAAAACTTCTCATATGAGAAAATGTTTATAGAAAAACACTAAATGGTTTTGGTGAGGTACTCTTCTGCCTATTTTCTAGTGAGACACGTTTCATAAAGGACACTTTCTGCTGGGACACTTCTCACACAGAAGAGTATGTGGTGCGAAACTCTTTTCAAATAGCAAAGTGTCAGGTGAGATGATTTCCTTATCGAAATATTTGACGAGACAATTTTCATTCAGAAAAGTGTTTGTTAAAGACTTACACAATAGTAGGCCTTTTCTATAGAAAAGTAACTACCCAGAGACCTTTCATAGTTCTCTCATCAGAGACATTTTATGTATAAAAGTGTCCGGTGATAGACTTTACACATAGAAAAGAATCTGGTGAGATCATTTTCATACAGAAAAGTAAATAGTAAGTGGCTTTTCACACGGAAATTTTATCGTATCTGATATCGTACTACCTGAAAAGTTTCTTACCAGACACTTTTCTGTATAAAAAGTTTCTCACCATCGACTTTTCTATATAAAGGGAGGGAAATGCCAGAGACATTTCCAATATAAAAAATCTTTTCATAAGATATTTTTCGGTGTTAAATCACTTACCAGATAGTTTTCTGATCGGAAAGGCCTTTACCAGGCACATTTCTCTATGAAAAGTCTACCGTCAGACACTTTTCCATGTTCAAAATCTTCTCCTTAGAGAGAAAAGTCTCTTAATAGAGACCAATAGACACTTTTCCATGTTCAAAATCTTCCCTGTAGAGAGAAAAGTCCCTATTAGGAGATAGTATATGCTAGACTTTTCATAGAAAAATGTGTCTGGTAGGAGCCTTTCTAATCAGAAAGCTATCTGGTAAGTGAAATTTAACATCGAAAAATATTTTATGAAAAAACTGTTTATATTGGAAATGTCTCTGGCATGTCCCCCTCTTTATATAGAAAAGTCGATGCTGAGAAACTTTTTATAGAGAAAAGTGTCCGGTAAGAAACTTTTCAGGTAGAAAAGCCCATTGAAGTAGACTTTTCACACAAAAAAGTCTCTTGTAAGGAACTTTTCAACATTCGGGGAGAGACTTCTCAGATTGAAAAGTTTCTGTACAAACTTTTGAAATATAAGCGCGTCAAATGCGAGTGTTTTCACATACATAGAAAACTGTTCGATGACAGATTATTTATATATAGGTACAAAAGCGTCAAATTAGAGGCTTTTCTTATACAAAAGTATCTGGTAAAGGATTTTTCTTATAGAAAAATTTCGTTAAGAAAAGTGTCTAGTGTGAGATTTTTCGTATAAATACATATTTATTGAAGGATATAGAACAGTTTTTGGTGCGAGACTTTTCATGCAGACTTTTCATAAAGAAAAGTCTTGTGGTGGCAGATTACTCCATACAGAAATTTGTTTGCTGATGGATTTTTCATATAGAAAATTGTTTGTGTTTGATGTAAAATTTCCGAATTTAAAATTGAATTTTCGTATAAACATTGTTTGTTAGAACATATCTTATATAAAGAAGTATTACGTTGAGCAAGTTTTATACAAAAGAAAATATTCGTATGTGGCGGGATTGTTTTCCTATAGGAGATTCTGGTGTGATTATTTTCATATAGGACAGTGTCTGGGTTACGCTTTATATAAAAAAAGCGATTGATGGACACTTTTGATATAGGACAGTGTCTGGTGAAGTATTTTTTATATAGTAAATTATCGTGAAACAATTTTCATATAGAAATGTGTACGGCGGGACACTTTAAATATAGGAATATGACTGATGAGACACTTTTCATAAAGAAAAGGGCAATGTCAGGTGAAATATTTTTAATGTAGGAAAATATTTGGTTGAGATATTTTCATAAATAAATGCGTATGGTGTAACAATATTCATATGGGAAAGTTTCTGGTAGGCAAATGTTTTTGTAGAAAAATATCTGGGGGACACTGACCATATAGAATAGCGTTTTGTATCTTATATAAGATAATACTCGTCGGGACAATGCGCACTATAGGAAATGCCTAATAGGGCAATTTTATATGGAAAACCGTCTGACGGAAGAGGTAGTTTGTATAGAGTAGTGTCTGAAAGCACGCATTTCACATAGAACAATGGCTGCTGAGATATTTTTTCGTAGAGCAAAATGCCTGGTGGAAAACTATTCACATGGAAAAATCACCAATTAGATTCCTTTTTGTGAGGAGGAGGAGCGTCTGATGTTAAAACTTGTTTATGGAATTCAAAATTGGTAGTACATTTTATAAATATTTAATAGCATTTGTTTAAAAACATTTCATATGCATATATCTTTTGTAAAACACTGTTATACGAATATTTATCATTCCACCATAGTTCCCTTTACACACATGCTTATAGTGGCTATATTTGTAGTCTCATCCAATATAGCGCACACTCTGAGCTTCTACCAATGACCGTTTATGGCGGTTATCTTGCCACAATTTCTTTTGTGTTTCGTTTTTTGTTTTCTGTTTTTTCATCTTTGAGGTTATGGCTGTTTTCCTTCGTTTCTTCAATCTATGTTTGTGTAGCTTCCGTATATGGATGGCTAACGTATGAAGTGGAGATTTCAGCCATCACTTCAGTTCCTATAGAGTTTTGCTGACTGAGCTCTTTTCCCACTTGTTCGCCGCTGATATTTTTAACGATAATACTCGTATGCTGTAGCACATAGAGCAATATATAATGCAACAACAACCTGCTGTTGTCGTTGATTTTCTTGGCTTAAAAAAAAAATTGGGTGTTAAATTTAATTAGGGTGATTTTGGTTTCAATAAGAACTAAGAAAATTGATATTAAATTAGTCGCTAATGGCGATGGCGGCGAGAGAATTAGACGAAGACGTCATAATTTAGAAGAATTAACATTTGGGGGTTTAGAAATGTAGCTAACATGTTTTAACGCCGCTAAAAAAGAGTAATTAAAACTTTGACACCAGTCGTTAGATTTTTCAAACAAAAGAAATTCCAAGAATCCCATGCTTCTTGTATATACCTATATTTCTCGTTAATTTATTATAGTTTCCTATCATGTACTCAGGGTTTGTTTGCTATTCAGTATTTGCTGGATTTTTGCCCAGTATGCTTTGATATCGTACAGACATAAAAGACAGGTGTTGCCGTTTTTTGTTTTTTCTTTACGTTTTTAGTTTGTTTTTCATAGGAAAAGTAAAAGTTTTGTTCGCAAATTTATGTTTTCATTTATGATTGGGTATCAAATGTTTCTTAAGCACGCAACAGACCCCTTAAGGTCGAATAGTGTTATAATTTTATCTGATATTTTTCATTGTGAGATTTGTAGTTTTAGGACAGGTGAAAACGTTAAATAATTAATAGGAAAAATTAATGCTTTGGTGGCCGTAAATCTATTGTAGCCAAAGTTGTAGCGAATTTTGTTTAAACACTTTCCTTTCCTATCGAAATGCGTTTACACCAAGAATCGTCACAAAGTGAATCGTTTCGTGGGAAGTATCAATAAAAGGGAACATTATCAATGCCACCGGTGTATATATCAAACAATTTTAACCCATCGTTGCCTCAAAAGGATTTAGAATAGTAAAGAGTGCTATATCTTATATCAACTTCATCTGTACACCAATAGAAATTGATGCTTCTTTGCTAGTAAAGTACAGGGTGTCCGTCGGGAAGGTATACTACTTTGTTTTGCAGCCGTTTTGGTAAACATTAGTCTTGATAGCTCATATTTGACAGTCGTGAAATAGAGACGTGGTAAATTTGTTATGGAAAAATATTCGATAAAGCAACTTGTTTTAATCGTTAAAACATTTTATCAAACTCAATCATCGATTACTGTGACGATGAGAAAGTTACGTGAAATTTTTGGGAGAAACAACGTGCCAACAAGACGCACTATTTATCGTGTAGTGAATGATTTCGAAGAAAGAGGGTATGTAGCTGATAGGGCAAAGTATAGATCACAACGTGCTGCAAGATCGACTGAAAACATTATTGCTGCTCAAGAAAGTGTTTGAAACAATCCATCAACCTCAATTCGACGCCGTGCTCAGGAGTTTGGTCTTCAAAGAACAACTTTGACCACAATTTTGCACAAGGATTTGCATTTGTTTCCATTTAAGATACAGTTGACACAAGAGCTTCTTCCACAAGGCCATTTACGCCGCCGTACATATGCCAATAGGATGTTACAGCTCGCCCATGACAACCCCGATTTTCATGAAGAAATCATAATGAGTGACGAAGCACATTTTTATTTGAATGGGTATGTGAATAAACAGAATAGTCGGTTCTGGGCAATGGAAAACCCTCAAATTATTCATCAGTCACCTTTGCATCCAATAAAAGTGACAGTCTGGTATGCAATTTGGTCAGGAGGATCTTACTTCTTTGAAATTGAAAACGGCGTAACGTCAATCTTTGCTGAAAATCTCGGATCCAGTCAGCTTGGATTTCAGTTTTGAAAATTTACGTCTTACAACTATAAGGTTTTATTGATACATTATTAATATTTTGATGAAATACTGGGTGGCGCTCGAATCATGCTACAAACACAATGTCAATATCAATGGGGACCGTTATTTAAAAATATTGAAGGAGTTTGTTTACCCAGAACTGCGACGAAGACTTGTCCGTTTCAACAGCATTTGGTTTCAGCAAAATGGAGCATTTGCACACATAGTCAGACCGGTTATGGCGGAGCTCTAACGAAAATTCCCAAACAAATTAATATCCAGAAACTTCACTTTCCGCTGGCCCCCAACGTCACCTGATCTGAGTGCACCAAATATTTTTATATGGGGTTATGTCAAGCAAGAGGTGTACAAAAGGAAACCAAGGAATTTGACTTAATTGAAGCAGTCCATTAAAAAACAATAATTGAGGCGATCCCCACTTCAGTCCTTCAGGCCGCAATAAATAATTTTCTGATCAGGTGTCGCATATGCATGAATGAGCATGGAGGTCATTTACGGTCTATCATCTTCAAAACCAATTAGATATATAAAATGTAATTGGGTATAGAATAAAAAAAAATAAATCAATGAAATACATTGGTGCGTCATCCTGCATTTTGTATTTTACACGCAATATTTGAAGTTATATTTAGTAGATCTGGCCACAAAACAGCTTTCAAAATTCGAAAACAAAAATAGACTTTTACAACAAAAAGGTCGATTTTGACTTTTCCAATTTTTCTTACTATTATGGCGAATAAATAAAGCACTTTTAATGCGCGTGTTCTCTTTTGCTTTACACAATCAACTGATTGGACGCTGTCCCTTTTTATTTACTGAACTGTTTTAACTGTAAAGTTGGCTGCAGTTCGGAAGACTTCGCATAGTCGCTTAACAACTGCAATATTCAGAATTAATACACTTTATAGATGGCGTTGCATTATTGATAATAAATCGTTACGATTACTCGTTACATAATTCTATGATTATAAAGTACATACTCGTATAGTTATAAATTAAATAAACATAATAAGAGGTACATATAATAACAATAATATGCAATAACATAATACAACATAATATTATAACATTCATTACGATACAACAGATCAATTAGTCGAAATTCAATTTTGGTTGTTTTTCATGAAAATATAAATTACGATAAAACATATTTTAATTGTTTTCATATATATTTTTTGTTTCAGGTTCATATGAAATATAACAATATTCGAAATTGCAACATATACTCTCACCTCTCTCAATGGCCACCAACTTCCCCAATGGTCAAAATGTGTAAGTACTCGTATGCTCTTGCAACCTTCCTAAATGATTCTTTCCTACACGTTATTAGTATTGTTATTGTTGTTTGTTTTAAACAGTTGTAACACTGAGTTAATGTTATAAATTAAGAAATTATTTAGTGCAGAACATCCGATCGGTACCTGAAGAACAATAACATCAACAATAAAACTACAACTACAACAATATCACATGTGGTTCGAAATGCCAAGATGGCTAGAACTTACAAAACAGCTATTGCATGATAGCTCAATGTAAAGACGGCCTGCTAGACGGACTAACTGAAAATGGCCAATGTTTACCGGCCTATAGACACACTTTGGTCTACGGTGTATGTTGGGTGTACTTAAAGACCATTAGAAACGCTTGTGCAACCGGATAATTGCATTCTTACGGAGGTAAGAGAAAATAAAATCGACGCAACAGAAATACTGAAGGAAAAAACGCCGTTGGTTCTTTAGGAGGTGAAGCCTAAACAGCCAAATGGTTGGTTTGTTTTGGTAGTAGGCTGCAGCGGTAGCAGTTGGCAATAATACAGAAACTAATAATAATAATACTGCAACGAGGCACTGTGTCGCGAGGGTGGACAAAAATGGTTAACGTCAATGTTAGAATTCGAACGTTTTTTGTTTTTTTAATTTTTTTTGTAACAGTCTGGTTAGATCATACCTAAAATATCTTTTAAAACTTTTTCTAAATTTTAAAGTTACAGTGGTTCAAAGTTAAGGTTTGTGTACAACATACGAAATTTATGGAAAAGCTCCAAATTTAAGGTTCATTTATAATACTAAAAATTTAACTATTTGAATGTAACGGCTACCAAAATGTATAACAGGGTGTAAGTGGTGCCTCTAGTTATAATTACAACACTGTTTTTGTGTACAAATATTGATCATATGTCAGATCCCGTTAGAAAAAGATAGTAGTGAGACATTGTCAAGATTTTTCAGCAACGAACTTTCGTAGAGAATTTAAAAGAAAGTAGAGATAACACTTTTCCAATTTTTTGGTATTTTGTAGCCACAAGTATGTATTTTAATATATTTAAAATTCCGCTGCTCGATTTTGCACGAATTTCTTTTATGACTGTTTTTCAGTGTCAACCTCATTGCGGATTCGCACTATTTTTCAATTGTGGCTAGAGATAAAACAAAACAGACCATGCGATGTTATGCATCATGTTAAAGATTTTGTCGAAAAGCATTTTAAACGAGTATTATTAGAAAGTGAACAACAGAAAATAAAGCTTACTCTATTAAAATTCTCTAACAATTGGTCTAAATATCATCGCATTAGAGACAGATTTGAAACTGAATTGAGTGACTGGCTACATAGCGAACTATTTTGTGAAATCATTTGTAATGTAAGTATCCGTGTAAAGTTTTGGTATTGCAAGAAAACTGTATTATTTTATACTATATTAGGAAGCAAGTACAAGTCGTAAAGGCCGACCGAATTTTGAAAAGCTTTTACAAGATACAGCACTTTTATATTTCAAATTATATCCTTGGTACATATTATATGCCTTCAACTGTGCATAAAATTCTAGTTCATGGTATAGATTTTATTAAATATTCCACTATTCCCATTGGAATGTTATCAGAAGAAGCAATAGAGACAAGTCATAAAATTATAAGAAATGCAAGATTGAAACATACGAGAAAAATAAGTAGGATTGCCTCCATTTGAGACCTAATAAATTATCTTATTCTGCAGTCAGAGCCATCAATTTCGATGCATAGTCAGAAAATACTTTTAAGGAAAAGTGATATAAATGATCTGAGAGAGTATTTAGTTACAAAAGAAAGATTTCAGCGAATCTGGTAGAATCTGAAAGTGATGACAGTGATAGTTGTTAATATATTTTGATTGCCTGTAATACCTACTATATATATTTTATGTATGTATGTATATTGAATACGTTATGTTAAATAAATTAAATTCATGTTTTTAAATTTCTTTTCACTCAATTAATAATTTTTGTAAAATTTTGCACTTATATGATCACAATTTACAAATTAAAATAATTTTTTAATTTATGTTATTTGTATGGGAGGGGGGCTTTTACGATTTTTTTAAAACTGGCAATATGCTACAATATAACTAAATATATTTACATGCAAAATTTCAATCATGTCGGATCGGAACAGATAAAAATAGGAAACTTATTGAAAACGTTAAAAAAATGCGAAAGAGGTATTGACAATTTTCGTGGACAAATTGCATCTTTTTCGTATCAAGGATATAAGGGTGGTGGGCGTGTCCTTTGAGATAATTTCATAAAATTTATCAAAGTTATCCGGAATATATCAGAGACCAATCGAGCCAAGTTTTATTCAATTCCAGAAACAACTTTGGAAAAAATAAGGTTTTTTCATTACAGGATATATGGGAGGTGGGCGTGTCCTTGGACCGATTTTCTCTAAACTTGTTTTTTTCTCTTTCCTACTTACAAAAGCAATGTGTACCACTTTTCATTCTTTTCTGAAAACTCCTTCTATTTTTGGCCACCGTTTATATGAAAACACGACACTGTGCGAGGCTGGCATAAAGTGAAGTTTTATATAATTTATGAAAAATTTCGCTTCAATTGTATTTTCAAGAAATTTGACATTCTAATGAAGATGGTCACAATGAACAAGACGAATGAAATCTTCAACAAAAGCTTGAGATGTAGATATCTATGAAACATAATAAGAATAGGATTTTATAGTAAATGAAGGACAATAATAAGGGTTCGAATAATAAGGATTCTTTTCATTTGGTACTCCGCGTGGACGTTAGCAATGTTAATATTAGAGTTCTGGACGATGTTATTTAGCTCAGATTTATCATCGAGCATGCAGTTTAATGGCGAAGCTTTCTCTTGAGGAACGAAACTCAGCTGTAGTGTTCTATACATCGACTAATCGACCAGTTGACTTTTTATAGCTACAATTGGAAAAATGGAAACCGACTTTTGTCCTGTGAAAGTCGACTAACGTAGATACCAATGAAACATAATCAGCACAGGATTTTATTGTAAATGAAGGAAAATAATAAGGATGATGTTTCTTTAGCTCTAAACAGTTTGGTGGCTAAGTTTTTTCTAGAGGGACAAAACTTAGCTGTACCTATAGTGTTATATAAATCGAATTTAAACCAATCGACCAAATTTGAAAAGACGTGAACTGTAGATTTATGTCACTAGGAATATATTTTTGCGTCCCATTTTCTCTAACTACCTGTCGTGCTACTGTAAGAGGAAAGATGACTCTGATCCATTCATATTTCGGCACGTTAAAAAGAATGAATATCCACATATTTGGAAGGCCGCTAAAGAAACCTTGCCCATTATTGCTACCTCAGTTTCTTTTGATTCTCTTCTCAAACTGGAACAATACAGCTGGTTGGTAAAGCCAGCATTCAATTTAACATTTATAAAAAAATAGAAAAAATAAAATTTTTATATTTTCATGATCAAGTTTCAATATTTATATGTATATTAAACATATATGTTTTTATACAATTGCTCTACTAATCATTAAGTTTAATTAAAAATACAATATAACAGCCTATTTCTATAAAACTAATCACTCAATTATTTGTGTTCAGTTTTGAAATTTGAAAGGATTTTCGTTCGGTTTCATTTTGAACGTTTTATGGAAACACGATGTAAAACGCATTATTTGATAAAAACGTCTTGTGTCAACTGAATCTTAAATGAAAACAAATGCAAATCATAGTGCAAAATTGTGGCTAAAATTGTTCTTTGAAGGCCAAGCTCCTGAGCATGGCGTCGAATTAAGGTTGATGGATTGTTTTGAACACTTTCTTGAGCAGCAGTAACGTTTTCAACCGACCTTGCAGTACTTTGTGGTCCATGCTTGGTCCTATCAGCTACAGACGCCCTTTCTTCGAAATCATTTACACGATAAATAGTGCGTCTTGTTGACACGTTGTTTCTCCCAAAAATTTCACGTAACTTTCTCATCGTCACAGTAATCGATGATTGGTTTTGATAAAATATTTTAACGATTAAAACTCGTTGATTCATCGAAAATTTTTTCATAATAAATTTGCCACGTCTCTGATTCACGACTGCCAAATATGAATTGTCAAAACAAAGTAGTATGCCTTCCCGACGGACACCTTGTATATAAAAGCCTATTGAACAATTGCTAATTGCAGTGTTTTTTTACATCTGTAGTATCTTTATTGGATAATACTAATTAACTTTCCAAGTATTTCCGTTAATGCTCAGTAAAATCTCTGTAAAACATTTTTAAATTTAACTAAAATGTATAATTTTCTATAAAAGTTTTTTGTTTTCTTTGCCATAAGCTTTTCGTTTAAGTATTTGCCAACAAATTCAACTGTCCGCCCATGCGTTTCGTAAAATATCCATAACAATTATCTGCAGTTATCGCATGCAAACATGTGTTTTTTCGACTCATTCATTTTCGGTTAACTTTGTTTCAAACATAAATTTAACATAAATCAAATTCTTTCACGAAAACTCCCAAACATTTTGTGTAGTCCATTCTGAGTGTGTGGTGTAATGAACACATGCTGCCTGGATATGAGATTTGAAATTTCAATATTTTACTTAGTGCTGTTCAATTGTACAATAAAGATAAAACAAAATAAAAAAAAACGGCTGTCAAATACCTGAATTTTCATAGGCGCGCAAATTTTGAGTTTCAGTTGCATTGCGTTGTTAGTAATAAATTCTCAGTTAAATGCTAATAAATACAAACATTTACGAGTCTGTTTATTTGTTCACATATGCAAAGTTTAGACATGTTGAAAAATAACTAAATGCAAAAAGAAGAAAACCAAAAATTTCAAATGTAATTTGTGACTGGCGAACACATTTTTGCGGTAGAGAGTGAGAATACAAGGTGCGTGTTTGCATTACAATATTTAATAAAAAAAAATGATAAAAAAATAACTCCTAATAACCCCTTCTTACCCAAGATGGTATAAAGTTGCTTATGGTTACCAAAATTTTATTAGAATTGCTACAATTAATTAACGTCTTTCTCACCTCTAAATGATAACGACTTACAAAAGACTTAAGACACAAACGTTGTCGTTGACCTCGTGGTTGCTAATCTGCAGTATAATGTGGAAAAAGGTTTAGTTATAGCCCTATTTTACTGCTTAATTTTAACTTATTGCCACATTTAATTTATAAATTACACTATCCGATAAATTAAAATTCTCCTTTTATGTCGCAGAGTTTTGAAACTGCAGTGCACTGTGTGACGAAAGTAGAACAAATAAAAAAAATAAGTAAGTTAGTTGTTCAGTTGTGTACTTTTATAGCAGACTTTCCTCTGTTATTTTTATCGAAATTTGAAATTTGTAGTAGCTTAACAAAAACATAAAATAACTTGTAAACTTACCACCCATTTCGGGTGATTAAATTCTGATAATATCTCAATAATTTTGCAATTTTTTTTCATTATATCTATCGTGTCAAATATTTTGCAACACGAAAAAGTGTTATCCACCTTTATGCTTCATTACACCGAAAGAACTGCAAGGAAGTATAAAGAAAAGAAATGGACAGACACCAAAAATTTGTGCCCAGTCGAAGCTTATGCAATATTGATTCTAAATGTAGTGATTCATAATACAAAGACTTTCTGTTCTCGCGCCTAATAGTGGACTTAGGTCCAATAATTTTTACTATACTCGTGTACGAGTATGTAATATATTCTGGCAAAAAATCACTGTTTAATGGGGATTATAGATGGTATTGGTTGATCGTCAGCAGAAGGTGTGTGAGTTAGCTGAAATGATAGGCCTTTTAGAAAGTGCTATACATCGTATATTGACCGAAGATTTGATGTTGAGAAAGCTGTGCGCAAGATGGGTGCCGCGCTTGCTTTCAATAGAGCAAAAACAGCGTCATGAAGATGTTTTAGTAGAGTTCGGTAGGTTTGGCGATGTTTCACCGCAATAAAGTCGAATTTTTGCAGCGATTTATAACCATGGATGAGACATGGGTCCACCACTTTACACCTGAGACAAAGGAACAGTCAAAGCAGTGGACTGAATTGGAAGAATTGTGTCGTGAAGACGTTTCCATCTGCAGGCAAGGTCATGGCATCTGTTTTATGGGATGAGCATGGGGTTACTTTTATTGATTATCTTCATAGAGGAAAAACCATTATGCTAATTTATTGCAGCGTTTAGATAATGAGATTGTGGACAAAAGACCGCATTTGGCGAAACAGAAAGTGTTGTTTCATCAAACCAATGCCCCAGTTCACACATCTACTATTGCGATGGCCAAAAGTAATGAATTGAAGTTTGAATTGCTTCATCACGCACCTTATTTGCCAGATTTAGCTCCTTCGGATCATTTTTTAGTTTCAAACTTGAAAAAAATGGTTCGCTGGTAGAAGATTTTCCAACAATGAAGATGCTACGTAAAGCTGTGAAAACGATGACTGCCTTACAGTCATCGTTCACAAAAAATGTTACTGATCGATGATTAACTAATTTCTTTTGACAAAAATTCAATGATATGATACCATTTGAATGATATTTTATTCCCTATATAATGTAATTGATAGACCTTTTGTAATAACATAAAACAAGTCGTTGATATCTTACACGAAACTTGTTTTATCTAACTTTTACATCTAACTTTACATCATGATATCTTACACGAAACTTGTTTTATCTAACTTTTACATCTACCCGACCCTAAAAGAAAAGCCTTTATGTCGTGTTTTGGTCGTAAGAAATCCACGTGATCTTATGAATATCTAATTAAATCCAATTACAATTACAAACATACTCTTTTTCCCGAAGCTAACCAGTGGGAATCTATTACAGAAGGTGTTGCTCTGTAGATTAAATGCTCCGAATGTTAGGCTAAAAATCCCTGGCTATTTTTGCATAAAGATTTCGTAAGATGATTTTAATATCGTGGCAGCCAAGACATTAATTACCCATTTCTTTGAGCCGCTAACAAAATGCTTCTTTGGTCTTTTCGTTACTGCCTCCATCTATTCGTGGGTTCGAAGCAGGGCGATAAAAAAACTATTTCCCTTTAACGTTGATTGTGGTTTTTCGATCATTTATGCTAGTATTACACAACAGCAAACCCTCATTAAAATGCACGCCTTTCTGCATAGCCGCTAGAATAGGTGCACTAGTTTTTGCTTCGTCTTAGCCTTCATCATCCATATCGCATCTCCCGTGTGACTGTAATATTAGTCTAATATTTGTCAAGGATATGCGCTAATTTATCTGTAAAATCTCCGGATATTGCAGGTGAATGTCTTTAAATTATTGTGTTTTTAACGTATGCGAGGTCCCTCAACTTTTAAAGGATTTTGTTTTATTTCTTTTTCCTTTGCACTTTCATTGTGAAAACAGAACTGATTTTGAGTTCAGCAGGTGGATCCGTTGCTTATATTAAGATTGCCTGCAAAATGAATCATGGAACAAAGAAACCCACACTCTGAGGTAGTGCAGCTCTTACATGCAAGTTCGCCGCTTGAGATGACGGCACAATTTTGTAAAATTTGGAAATTGACTACTATTCTGTTGCACATTTATGAAATTATTTGGAAAATAACAGCATCCGGTCACGAAATTGTGAAATAAATTATTTGAATATTGTACCGAAATAATATTTGCTAAATATCGATGATGAAGTCAAGCGGTGGCAATAAATATTAGAGCTCAATGGAATATTTTTTAAACTTTTTTAAAAAGAACATGCAATCATCATAAAGAAAAAAACCTTGATTTTGTTGCATAGTGTAATCGATACTGTTTCATGGAAAAAGTGTCCAGACCCCGAAAGTAAGAGCAATCGGAGAAGATTTTAATATAGTGGCAGTGGCGGCATTAGGCTAATCGAAAAGATACGAATGGAAAACTAAAGACTTAAGACACAAACTCAAAAAACCAAAAATCACCATTTACAACAGCAATAAAACTTTCAAATTCACAAACTATGAATGAGTTAATTTACAATCTACTGGTTCTTCTTTGTGCTTATTTATACAAACGCTCATTTTCACCCATAAAAAGTAAAATTTGAAAATTTTCTACAACTACAAGAGACTTAAGAACCAAACTCGTTTGGGTCAGATCTCTATCCAAAGACTTCAAAAGATATCAAAAAAAAAAAAAAAACAACACAAGAATAACAACTTTTCTTTACTTTTACATACTCGTACATGTTATATTGAGAAAAAAAAGAAATGCGATGAAATGGAGAAGAAAATTAGAAGAAAAAAAAAAACTCCATCACCATAGAATTTCACTTACCAAATAGAAATCAATTGGTTTTTCTCTTGCTTTATTGTAGGCCTTCTGGATTTCAGTCTGTTTGAGTGCATGGGCAATGTGCAATGCACTGGCATCGAAACGTCCGTATTTGTAATCCGATTCATTTTGTGATGGCGAACTAACATCACGGCTGCCATAACCATTTGGCGTGGATTGACGTGAACCAAAGCTTCCTTTAAATGTCACAAGCAAAAAAAAAATAAGAGAAGAAATCAAGCTTAACATTTTGTAGATGCAGATGCAATTAAAGCATTAGTGCAGAGAAGCCGTTTTTCGTAATTAATGATTAATTAAATACATCAAAAACAAAGAGGGGCGCAGAGAGACGTAGAGACTTACCATCAACTTCCGAACGTGTTCCACGGATTTGTTCATTCACAAATTTGTTGGTGCGTGGCGCATTTAAAGCTTGTCTTATACCCACCGATGTATTATCCAAATGACCAGGTCCACTCTTTGGTACATGAGAACTGCAATAAACCTGCAAATATGAAATGAAGAAAAGATATAAGAAATGCATTTCAGGTATTTTTATAAACTTTTTCCCGTTTTGCCTTTAATGGAATTTTGCATTGCAAAATTATACAAGAAAAAAATAATAAAAAAAACAATGGTAGCAAACCAAAATAAACACGAGTGCTAACAATGGAATGCATTTTGTAATTTCTGGCTGAATTTCATACAGCACTTATAAACTATGCGGTACTCCTTAGTATTTAATAGATTGTTTATCTTTTTCTTGTTTATGTATACATATCGTAAAACCCTCTTTCCGCCCATATGGTCATACGCCTTTTTGCCCATTTATATCCTAAGATCTGTCTTGTCCGTTTCATCTGACTCTCTCTCGCTGTCGGCGTGTGAGTTGTAGTTACGTAAATCTTAAAAAGGCAATGCCTCTTCTATGAACTTAATAGAGATACAAAAAACAAACTACTTGTTTGTTTCAATTTCTGAATGGTCGTCATACAGACGTACTCCTATTGTATATGAACTTATGTGCACATATCGCACATATTATTGTATGTGCTAAATTGCGTACGTGTGTTGGTTGTTTTTTTTTTGTATTTTTGTGCAACAACAAGACCAGGTTAACAACTGGTCTAATCAAACGTCAGCCTTATTTGTGGCTTACAGACGACGTCGACATACATTCCCACATTTTTAGACATGACAACGCAACAAATTCACCTACATATTATGCAGTTTGCGTTCGTTTCTAGTTAGATAAAAATAGTAAATTAATAGGAAATCCTCATGATATGTGTATGTGTAATTATAGACAAATTAAAACTATAGTTTTTATGAATGAAAATTGCATAGAAGTTAATGATTGTATACCTAACTTTGAGAAATAGAGAATAGTTTTGGTTTAGTTTTTATAAGAATAATAAGAAACGAAAAGGTTAATTTACAATTATATTTAATTTACCAGCAGATGTTGGTAGTTCGTTCGAGCTTATTTTTAATTTATTAAAGTAATTTAATAATTTAAACTCTTTGACTGTTATTCATTTGAGAGAACGTCCATGATCGTTCGCATTGTTCTCAAACATTTGTCTGCTGGTAGCTGTCAAGACAAGGAGTCTTGTTGAGCAATTGAGTAGACAAACGATATGCTGCCATCAATGAATCTTAGGTAAGTAGGTACCATGCTAATTTTCAAGCATGTCTACTGGTTGTCCTTGGTCTACATATCAGGACAACAGATAGAAAAGAAGAAAAAAAGACAACAAATTTCTTACATCCCATGAATAAGATATGGGAGATCTTCTCACATTCAGTGAACTTAAACGCATTCTACTTTTAGACTCACCACAATGGGATCTATAGTTTAACGGCGATTTCGGACATCAAAGTCACAGCATTTATTAGACTTATCGATTACCCTACTGCTTAAAGTGTTGATCAGACACATGGAGGTGACCGCCGCTCAAATATTGATAGGTGTGTGTATCGGGGATTAAACCCACGGTTATGCGAACGCGTTTTCGTGTTCTAATGATCGCATCACGGTTGGTTACATGTTTGTATGTAGATATCCAATATTAAAGGGTGTCCCAACAAGAACGCAAGACTTAACTTTTAAATAAAACACAGATATTAAAAAAAAATCGTGAAACTTTATTATATCGTAAAGTTGACAGAATGAGGTTATGTATGGAACAACACATCTGGCAGATGGCCGCCGCGACTTTGCTGGCACACACGCGATCTTTTAATGAAATTTTCAATGACCGTTTTGCATAAATGCTGCGGTATTTCGTTAAAGCACCGTCCAATTTCCATCGACTTCAGAAAGCCACAAAGAAAAAAGTCTAACGGTGTTAAATCGCACGATCTAGGCGGCCAATTCTGGTCTCCAAAACGCGAAATAACACGATCGGGAAATGACTGATGCAGCAATTGTTTCTCTGGCTGTATGACATGTGGCGCCGTCTTGTTGAAACCACATGTCCTCCACATTCATTTCTTCAATTCTAGGCACGAAAAAACTGGTTATCATTTCACGATACCGAACACCATTGACTGTGTGCGCTTGACATGCCTCATTTTCATAAAAAAAGGTCCAATGATTTCTCCAGCCCAAAATCCACACCACACAGTGACACGTTGAGGATGCATTTGGTTCTCATGAATCAGTCGAGGATTTTCCTCACCCCAAATGCGACAATTCTGTCTATTGACGAAGCCATCAAGATAGAAATTGGCCTCGTCACTGAAGATGATTTTATCGGCAAAATCAGCATTTTCATGTTGTCTCTCCAATACCTAATTAACGAACTCCCTTCGCTGTCCATGGTCAGCTGGCTTCAGTTCCTGAGTCAATTGAACTTTGTATGCAAATCTTTCGTCGAAATTCGCTGCACAGTGGATTTGGAGACACCAATTTGCTGAGCTCGGTATCGAATTGAGGTGGATGGAGTTTGAGCGACATCATCACGTACAGTTGCGACATTTTCAGTCGATCGACCCGGTCGAAGGCGCGTTGTTGTCTTTACATCACTATCAGACCCAGTTTTGGCAAATTTATCCATTAATCTCTTTACAGTTGACTCTTTTGGGGCATTATTGTGACCCCAAATTGTTCGTAATTTGCGAACTGTAGCCGCAAAACTTTCACCATTTTGGTAAAACAATTTCAGAATGAGAATGCGTTGTTCATTCCTGTAGCGCTGCATTTTTACTAACCTCGTACCTTCTGCTAGCAAACAATAACAATTGTTCAAATGTCAAACAATGACACTTCGAATGGCGCCAAATTTAAATCTTGCGTTCTTGTTGGGACACCCTTTATGTGCATCTTTATGCCTTCCTCTTAAAACCTACGAAAATTTGGTAATCTTCGGTCGATCACTAGGGCGCAAGTAGCGGTCTATTATTTCACTCAAATTAAATGAATTATGTGAGATTTTAACGGCCTCGCCTCGCATTATGAGATTTATGAGAGGAAAATATGTATCTGAAAAACCTAAATTCTTTACAGAGAAAGTGCCTGTACTCTACGAGGCAGTCCTGCAATTAGCCGACATGACGCATAGGTAGTGTCAGTAGTTCGAAAAAAATTATTTTGGTGCAAAGTGGTAACCATTTTATAAAACATATATTTAAAGCATAAAGGAGTCACGTTGTTCGCTATTTTTAAATATTTGAGCCATCAAATGTAAACGATCTCAGTGAATTTATAAACATGGAAAAAATTGGTCACCTTTATGTAATTTAATATTTCCATTTGAAAGGTCTCAGTCTAACCAATATTAAAGTCGAGCTAGATTCTACTCTGGGGGCATGTGCACCCTCATTTGCGACTGTAAAATATTGGGTAGCAAAGTGTAAACGAGGTGGTACGAGTTGCCAACATGAACACCACAGTAGTCGACCAATTGAGGTGTCCCCGCCAGACACAGTTAAGAAAATCTACAAAATGGTGTTGGATGATCGTCAGCTGAAGGTGCGTGAGCTAGCTGCAATCATAGGCATTTCAAAAAGTGTTGTAGATCGTATATTGACCGAAGATTTGAAGATGAAAAAGTTGTGCTCAATATGGGTGCCGCGCTTGCTTTCAATAGAGCAAAATCAGTGTCATGAAGATGTTTTAGTAGAATTTGGTTGGTTTGGCGATGTTTCACTGCAATAAAGCCAAATTTTTGCATCGATTTATAACCACGGATGAGACATGGGTCCACCACTTCACACCTGAGACAAAGGAACAGTCAAAGCAGTGGAGTGGAATGGGAGAATTGGGTCCAAAGAAGACAAAGGCGGTTCCACCTGCAGGCAAGGTCATGACGTATGTTTTTTGGGATGTGCATGGGATTATTTTTGTTGATTATCTTTAGAAAGGAATGCCATCAACAACGGCGAATATTATGCAAATTTATTGCAGCGTTCAGGTGATGAAATTATGGAATAAAAGGCCGCATTTGGCGAAAAAGATGGTGTTGTTTTATCCAGACAATTCTCCAGTTCACGCGTCCACTATTGTCATGGCTGAAATTAATGAATTATAGTTCGAATTGCTTGATTTAGCTCCCTCGGACTGTTTTCTATTTGCAAACTTAAAATGATGGCTCGTTAGTAAAAGATTTGCCAACAATGAAGAGCTCTAGTCTGCGGTTGATGGCTATTTTAAGGAGTTTGACAGTTCTTACTATAAACAGGGTAAAGAATCTTTTGAATATCGCTGGAAAAAGTGTATCGAACTAAGCGGAGACTATGTTGAAAA
Source organism: Philornis downsi (assembly GCA_019455685.1). NCBI lineage: Eukaryota > Metazoa > Arthropoda > Insecta > Diptera > Muscidae > Philornis > Philornis downsi. Next base: position 112,588 of record JAHXMU010000451.1, on the reverse strand, counting down.
ATAAAGAACATTTCTTGCAATGTTTCGTGCCTTGTTTATTAGGCCGGCTGGTTTTTGAACCGCTCTAGTATACCTTGATATACCGGAAAAGAATACGGCTAATAATGCCGCTTTACAGGAGGACCGAGAATCTTTCAAGGATCTACTACAAAATCTACTAATACTATATCTATTGCAACTATCATGATGGAAAGTAATACATTCGGAGGTGGATTTTGGGTGGATAAGAAACATATGGTGGTCTTTTGTGCGAAAAATGTTGCATTGCTTTACAAATGGCACTCTGAAAGAGCATTTTTTTTTTGTATGGAAAAGTGTACGAAACAAGTTAATATTTCTGATAAAAAAAAGCGGACATGCATTCGATTACTTTAAAATATAAAGCGTCCTTTTTTCAATCTTTGGGAGAATATAAAGCAATGTGGTTTTTTCATATCAATGTTTGAAAACGTTTTATTTAAACATTAGCAATTAGCATTACTTTGATATGTTGTGTAATGGGGAAATATTTTCGGAACACAGCGTGAATCGTACAATTGGTAATACAGGCCGCAGGAGCGAACATAAAAGTGAAGGCGCAGAATATATTTTACAGTTTTCATAGAAGCGAAAACCATTATATAGATTTCGTCTGGTTTAGATATATAATGTTATCCATTTTTCGTCTTCAAGTATAGTTAAAATAAAAAATCCAATGACACCTCCAGACCATAATGGGCACCAAGCATTTACTTTTTTCCGGATGCAATGGCATTTCCGCAATTGCTCCTGGTTTCTCCCAGCCCCATATGCTACAATTTTGCTTGTTGGCGTAACCACCGAGTGCTATATAAGAAAGAACATTTTGTCCGATTGACTTTCGTAGTAAGTTTTAACTATTTTTACGCGTTTTTCGGTTGTTAAACCATCCATATTCGTAAATGGCAAACCTTTCACTAAATAAATAACACTTCACGGGACAGCTATTTAACAGCTGACAACTTTGCCAAACCGGCGGTTTTAAAACAACTAAATGATTAACCCTGTATAAACGATATATCATAATCAGCATCAAGGCGAAGTATTTCTGTATCACACTGATTTGTGCATACGTCCCGCCCCGACGGAAAAGAAAGGCGACTAAAAAAATGTATATTTTTGGAGTACATAGAATAAACATATATCCGTTGCTTAAAGTTATTCTTAGAAATTTGAATGCCACAATAGGAGGAGAAGATGTTCTTAGTCCAACAGTCGAAAAATTCACTCTACATAGTGCATACGTAGGCTCAGATTACAACTGGTTGCTGTCAAGATACGCCATGTATTGTGCAGGTCGAAAAATGTACGCACCGCACTAAGAAGACTTTACACCGCTAAGCTGTGAACCCTCTAAATAGTTGCTGTCTACATCAACAAACTCTCTCAGTTACTACGATAAACCGTCCATATGTTCCCGATGCACAGAGGCAACACATTTCGCATCCGATTGCAATGGCCACAAAAATCCTAATTGGGTTCGGACAACCCCTGACACGATGAAAAATGTCGCATTGTATCTGAAGGAAAGGATGCTGCACATATGGCGGTGAGTCAGCCTATTATAACGAGGGCTCTGAGGGAAGAAATGACAGGAAAAATTCGGTGACTTTTTAAGCGAAAGAAACTGTTATGGAAAGAGTGGCGGAGCGAGCACATAGAAAGGTACAGGAATAGATGTAAACATCGAAAGTTTTACCAAAACCTTACAAGCAAAGGTTGCGGAACGGTATTCCTCTTCAGGGAGTGCTGTGATTATGGAGAGAGCAGTTCTGTACAGTAATAGTAACAGGTAGGAGAACAAGTGAAGAAATCGCGCCATTTACCGACAATGACATATATTACCTAGCACCGAGTCAGAAAGAGATCAGAATAGCAATATCATAGCTTAAAAACAAGAAAGTAAGATGAGTGCTGATAGTCAGCGGCTGAGTTGTTCAAGCTTTTTAATGATGAGCTTATAATTAGCATGCATTAGATTCTACTATATGCGATTTGGTTCAACCATTGTGTGCCCAATGGTTGCAATGTCAGTATAGTGTGCCCAGTACTCAAGAAAGATGATCCAAGTGGTTGTACCAGTTAACGACTTTGTTCGACCTCTTTGGCACATTTTAGGCTGGGCGACCTTTTCGAACTTTCAAACATACTTTTGGAGATAATTATGAGAAAAACTAGAGTTGAAGTGAATGGTACCCACTTCAGTAAAGGTTACATGTACCTCGAAACTGAAGAAACTGCGAGAGGTTACTATAGCCTCTTCAAGCATTGAAGAGAAAACATAAAAAGACAGTCTGTCGATAAGTAGGCGGAAAATGAAGTTATTATTTCGATGAACAAAGACCCTCCTCGTTTGGAATGCTGCGTGAACGTTATTAACTTTGAAAGGCATGTGATTTAATCCTTCTTGACTCAGTCGTCAATAAAACTTATGCTGACAAGCAGTAGAGACGCTGATATGGGCTTAGCAAGTAATATAATGAGCTAGTTTTCTCTCGGCGAACGACAATCCTATTATCCAAATCTTCAGTAAATCTTCATTAGGCAACAATCTTAATGAGCCACACGTCTTTAGAAAGGGATACAGTACATCGAGCGATCTCTAATGACTTTTGGGGGGCAAAGTTATAATAAATACCGTGCTATCATCAAGACATTGATGGTACAAACATTATCAGTCGGAAACAGCGAGATTTTAGTGCAGCCTTCCCAAACATTGAGAAGGACTTGGAGAGGACGTGGCGGAAATGGGGAAAAAGCAAATTATTTATGTGGATGTGGAGCGTACGTTCTCAATGTGGATGAACATATTTATTACGGCTTCGCCACGAATACAATTTATGATATTAACCTGGAAATTCGATGAAGAGTATTGCTTGCAGCCCACAAAATCATGGGTTATGACGCAAGCGAACTAATCAGTTGTTGGCGCCTTCGAGAGAAAAATATTTTGAAAAATATGTGAACCCATCATCTTTAACGACGGTAATTGATGAGCTATATGGACCATTTAGCGTCATCGATGTGGTCAAGCGCATTAAAATATATTTATGTTGGTTTAATCATTTTGAACGGATGGATCAAAACTTTCCAAAATTACAAGTCTTCGACAATGAATGACCTCCCTCGATGGGCGACCAAATATCCGTTCGAAAGACAAGATTTCTGAAATACAGTCAAAATTTCGTATAACAAATGGGGAAAGGAGCGTTAAAAACTAATGCGCTTGTAAATTTGCGTTACGTGCAGCACATAAGATATAAAAATATATATTCTAGGGGCCCTGTAAGTCAACAAAATGTCTTGTTTTCAAATTAAAAGTAACGTCAAGTTTAACCACAGCTATCTTTTTGAATTGTATTACATTTTCATACGCAAAAAAACCACATCTGAGGATCAAAAAATCTTCAAATGATGTGAGAAAACAATGAATTGGCGAGGTTAGAATTTGGTATCGTTGGCTCATTTTCCTTCGAAAAAGCTACTGGAGGCGGTACTTCAGTCAAAGGTGGGTGCACCTATTGTGATCTGAAACTGAAAGTATAGATTTGGAGATCGACGGTGCACAATTTTCCATAGTTCATTAAATAGCACGTCAACAGCACATCTTGGGAAATTGGAATGACAGTATATGTGCTACTGAGAAGCTAGCTAAATTAGCCACAGACACGAAATCGTATTCCATAAATAATGGGAATATTTGTTCTTTCGATAAAGCCATAATATACTAAAAGAAATTCAGTTTTTTCTTCCATTTTTAAAAACGCATTTGCATCGTATACTCGTATTTGTGATTGTAACACAGTAACTTTTTAATGTGAGGATATCTGTACTTTACTTTGTATATTCCAAAACTTTAGACCTTTGGGGCTAATTGAATTTTTAAAATCGGTAGTAACAGATAAAAAGACGGGCCGTGATACCGTGGATGGTTAGAACACGTGACAATGGTGCATGTTATGGTGGGTTCCAGCCCCAATGTAGCCATCTAATAAGGTGGTTACATCAGGGCTAAGGCCGCCATACAATTTGTATATTTGTGTATCGGTGCTGTTATACGTTCTATCAAAATACTTGTTTGAACAAAACAACTATGCCCACAAACTTTGGGATTTGTGAAGATAACTGCAAAATGATCGATCTCTATACAACATAGTCAAAGTCATTCGTATATAGTATAACTATGAGGTTATCTTTAGTTTCTAAAATATTAGCATTTCAGTTAAACACTTGGAAATTTATATACTTGTTGTGGGATCCTCGTGTGTGTCACCCAGTATAGCAATGAAGATTTAGTTGATGCTCATCTGAATCGTTCGTCGATCCTTTGGTTGTTCGCATGCATGACAACATTTACATTAAAATCTGCAATTATGGCTACATTTTTTTTCTTTCCTCAGCCATTGGCTTCAGCTCAACATGGCTTAACTCACTCCCATTTACAATTTTTTATCCTTAGATTTCTTTTTGTTTTGGAACTATATGTAATTTTTGTCCCGTTTTGCTCTATAAAGATTGAATGGACGAATATATGGAACTTCAACACCAATAACGATGGCGTAGAATGGCATCGTTATTTTCCATAATGGTCGTGTCATTTATTCGATTGAGTTGTGATTATGTGGATGAATTTTTTACATGAGTCGGGATGTGAAAGGTGTCCTCAGTGTGACATGAAAAAAGGACATTTACGCCTCGACAATAGATTTGCCAAAGACCAAATATAAAACAGGGAGAAAACCCCGATGATTAATGTCAACCTGGATCGCAACGCAAACTGGACAGGAGCTATAGTCTCATACAACATTTATTAAGAGATCCTAATGTTTATGTAGATCTGGTAAGCGCTGGCCGGTTCATAACATTGATTCTTGCAAGCGATTATTTTACCTATTTCGTGTTCTGCCAAACTTTTTCCTCTCGGCATGTCTTTTTTATTACTGAATTTTACCACTTCTTCCCAAAAATTATAATTATCTTATAGCTTGGACTTTAAAAACTCAGAAAGTTTGTTTCTTATTTGTTTAGTAACAGATGAAATTGGTAAAGATTTTCCCAACAATGCTATTTAAAGGTGAATGTAGTCATCCTCTGACAATGGAGACTGTCAAAAAATAATTTTTCTGAAGGTGTACAATTATAATTTTATATTCCTAGATCCATAATAACAGTGAAATATATTAAATGTAAATATAAAATAAAAAAAAATTAATCTCTATATTTAGTCCTGCAAATCACGTTGTACACTGCCGCTCACTTGAATAGCGCCATCCTAATCATGTAACAGTAGTGACTACTATTTAATGTTCACTTCACATAACGGTTCAGTTTTTACTTATTTGTTTCTCCTGCTTCCACATCACCTACAGAAAATGTCAAGCCATGGAAGTGCCCCGTTCTTTCGCTCTTTTCTTATTAATGCGTGAAAAATGTGTTCTTCTTTTTTGGTCCATTTGGTCCCTCACGTGGTAATCAGTGTGAGTGTGAAAGTCTTTTGCAAATCATCATAAATCAGATTGGATTACAGTAATTATTTATAGTTAAATATAAAACAATCGATTCTAAGTAAAATGGGCCGAGCTAAATCCTTCAGTGTCGAGAAAAGATTCAAAATTAAAACCTACAAGGAGTGTGGACTTTCTATTCATCAAATAGCCAGAAAAACGAATAGAAGTCGCAAAGTTATATCGACATATTTACGTGACACCGAAGGCTGTGGAAATAATATGGACGGTCGAACAGCAAGTGCTATTGCAGCCGCTGACAAGAGGGCTAGTCTGAGATATGCCTCAAATTCACACGGCTCTGCTGCCAGAATCAAGGAAAAAGCTGGCGTAAGTGCAAGTGTATCAACGGTAAAAAGAGTTATTTTCAAAGCAGCACACTTGCAACGCTTGAGACTTAAAAAGAAACCATCGCTAGACAATCTCGGTAAGGAACGTCGCCTTAATTTAATAATAATAATAAATAATACGACTATGACGTGGAGTAGAGAGTGGAATGGAATTATATTTTCCGATGAAAACAAAAAAAAAATTAATTTAGAGGATCTTGATCGATATAACTACTGCTTCCACGATCTTCGAAAAGAGGAACACCTACTCAATCGATTACACAGCCGGGAAGGTGGAGTTATGGTATGGGGTGTGATCTTTTATTATGGCACAGTAGAGCTCCAGTTTCTCTCTGCAAAAATGAATGCGACTTCATACAAAGCCGTGCTGGAAAAAGCTTTTCCTGAAGTTACAAATGTTTTCGGAAACTCGGAATGGAAATTCCTGCATGACAACGCGCCAATCCTCACAGCAAGGGTTGTCAAATCATTGATTGAAAGCCAAAATGTTGAGGCCCCCTTACTCTTCAGACTTAAACGTTGTTGAGGCAAACAATATTCAAGCAAAGGTGAACTCATTAATGGGATTAAACAGGCCTGGTCGTGTATTTCGCTGGACCTGATCAAAAAACTGATTCTTTAGAATTAATGTTTTCGTGTATAATCTAATTTTTGTAAGGAGGGGCTGGCTTTTCAAATGAACCAAAAACTGAAATTGAATTTCTGACTTTTTTTTGTGATTAATGTTTTAGTACTCAATTCATTAAAATAAAAGAAAAATTTATGCTATAGGATTACAGCAAATACGTAAAATATGATTTATAAAAGCACAACCAGTTTGTTATAATTATTATTTTGGAAAAAAAATCGAGCTTAGAAAAATATTTAATATTTAAATATATTTAATATTTAAAGGTGGTGCTACTCAAGTGAGCGGCACTGTATTCTCCAATTTAAAATTAACAATCACAATTTTTTTTGGATATTACTTCAGGTGATAAAATGGAATTCTATCATGTTTTTATCTCCAAAAACTTTTCTATCGCATAAACATTCAATTTATACGAAACGTAAAACATTTCCTTCGCATTAATCAAATGTCGTTTAATAAATTATGTATTTAATAAATTTATTTATGTATTTAATAAATTATTTATATGAATACAGACTCACCTCTTTGTCATCCTGTTTGTGTTGATTGTTGTAATATGTCTTCAGCGTCAGCTTGGTGCCGCAATGAACGCACTTAAAGCAGCCCGAATGAAAGAAGGTGAAGTCCTTCAAGGGACCCACGCGATCGACTTGATAAACGGTCTCGTTGCAGCGTAAACAGGTTGATTCGTAAAAATTTGGACGATACATTGTGATGTCGTAATAAAATTTAAATTTTTTTCTATTCAAAACAAAAAACAACTTAAAAATATGCGCATAAATATGTATAAATATGTAAATCTTAACCGAAACGCCGAAATTCACACTGTTTGAATCTGAATTTTTTGGTTTTAAATAAATAATTTCACTTTTTCTTTTCTTCTCCTCTTAATGCGCTTTACGATTTTGACAGCACAAAAACTCATTTGAAAGCGATTTTAGTGCCGAAGATGTTGAAGCAGCAACTGAAAATGATGACGACGATGATGATGATGCCGATGATGAATGTTGCAGTAGCTGTTGTTGTTGCATGCAACAGACGTTAATAAGCATACTGTAGTAGTTGCAGCAGCGGGGTTTATGAATTCTCTATTACGCCTGTTGATTTTTATTTGTTTGCTATAATTTGTTGTAATTTAAATAAAGTTTTTGAACATTAAATAGACCCGTATTCCGAGTCGCTTATTAACATTAATTGGCGCACATGACCACTCACGTTTTCGAGCTATGGCTTTGCTTTTCTTAACAACAATTTTCACTCGAAATAATTTCTATTTGGCCGTAAAAAACACAAAACTAAAAATAATGTTTTATTTTTGAAATTTTGCTATTGTAACGCGAACTGAAATCGTTTAGAGCGTGCTAAGATTTTCATGGCAATGTAGCTTTTATTACGCAGCTCCAAGGTTCATTGCAAGTTGCAGGAGATTTCGCTGTCGTTCACATTTACAATCACAATCACGTTCACATGACGCTCACGCAATGCGTGAGTGCAGTGTGCTTGTTGGGGCTGTCTTATTGCCCGGGAGGGGGAATTTGTCGAACAGTTCGTGTTGTGCGATCTACAAAGCAAAGAGAGAGAGGGGTGGAAAAATACATTAAATGCATATCGATTTAGATGTTTGCATGAAAATCAACTAATTTAAATGATAATTGAATTTTAATCGTCTTAACGGCTATAAATTACATTACTTTATTGGGCAACTAAGCAATGTGTTGCAATTAGCATACAACGCTTAGACTGAGGTGATTTACAGTTTTTAAATCACATTATCATACCAGAAAATGGTAAGGCACTACTGCAGTATAATCTTGTAGGCGATTTTTACAATCCCACAGCGCTCAATTCGATTTTTCACTTGCTTGCCGTTATGGAAATTCAAATCCTTTAAGTTTTTTTTTTTTTTTTTTTTTTTTTTTTTTTTTTTTTTTTTTTTTTT
>JAHXMU010000451.1:75203-104136 GCA_019455685.1 Philornis downsi | reverse complement strand
TTTTTTTTTTTTTTTTTTTTTTTTTTTTTTTTTTTTTTTTTTTTTTTGTGAATTCTGGATTTATTACAATCTGTCCTTGGACATTCATTAATATTTATATTGGCCTACATACTACTTATATACTAAAATTTCATTCTTATTCGGGAACACTTCCTTGAGTGTCCCTATTGCTATATTCGTCTTGAGTAGCCAGGTCCTGTGTGGTTCTCCTCCTTAGTCTGGTAAATAATAGTGTTTCGTTCATTAGATTGGACGCCATCTGATTCGGATGTTGTTGAATACGATTCATGTATCTAGCGGAGTATTTTTGGACTTCTTCCTTAATGAAGGGTGTTTTCAATTCTCCATGCAACTGTTTGTTCGAGAAGTATCTGGGAGCACCGGTAATGGTTCGCAGTACTTTGGATTAAAAGCTTTGCAATATCTCAAGGTTGGAGTTCGCTGCAGTCCCCCATAACTGGATTCCATATGTCCATACGGACTTTAAGACGCATTTGTAGATTTTCAATTTGCTATCTACGGATAATTTGGATTTGCCATTCAAAAGTCAATTTAAGGGGCTTAGTTTGAGCTCCAAGGCCAGTCTTTTTGTAAATATATGCTATCTCCAAGTCATTGTTCTGTCCAAATAAATGCCTAGATACTTTGCATCATTTGCTTGAGGTATTTCAACATTATTAATAGACACGGGAGGGAAACATCCTCTCGTTCGTTTCGTTTGCCTTTATTCTCCATTTCTGCAGCCATTTTGTTATGGTATCGAGATGATTTTGCAATTTTCTAGATGCTTGATCCGGGTTGACGTCAGTGGCAAGAACAGCTGTATCGTCTGCAAACGTTCCGATAAGAGTCCCCTCTTCTGTGGGTAGGTCCGAAGTGAAAATCAGATATAAGGTAGGACCAATAATGCTGCCCTGAGGTTCTCCCGCATGCGATTTAAGCATGTCCGAAATGTCTTCGCCATGTTTAACAAAAAAGGTTCGTTCAGATAGATAAGATTTCAGAAAAATTAAGAAATTCGTGGGTATCATCTTCCTCAATTTGAATAATAAACCTTCGTGCCATACCCTATCAAAGGCTTGTGAAATGTCCAGAAATGCCGCATTGCAATACTTTTTCGTGTTAAGTGGTTGCTCAGACTGCGAAATTGGTGATAGTCGAACAGGGACGGGAACGGTGAGATTTGGGAAGGTAAAACTTCCCACCCAAGCTCTGACAGTCTCTGATGGGTCCGCAAGGCAGGGTGAGGGCGAGCATTGTCATGATGCCTCGGCGATTGATGGGCCTCGGCCGTTTTTCTTCCAATGCCGCTTTCAATTTATCTAATATCTAATACTAATGCTGTATACGAGTGCTCGTAGTAGTCCACATTTATCGTTTGATTTGTTGGGGGAAGCTCAAAAACACTATTCCTTTGACATCCCAGCAGATCGACAATATCACCTTCCTGGGGTGTAGGGCCCGCTTTAGTGGTGGACTCAGGGGGTTCATTTGGTTTCCCCCATGATCTTTTCTCCGTTACATTGTTGTAGACTATCCATTTTTGATCCCCTGTGATGGAGTTTTTCAGAAATGGTGTTTTGTTATTTCATATCCTAAGGTTATCGCAGACGTCAACGCGATTCAGGCGATTGGCCTCGGTGAGAGAATGAGGTATCCACACATCGAGGTTCCTCACAAATCCGAGCTGTTTTATGACTCCGTGAAGGGTTGAAACTGATTTTTTGATTACTTCAGCTATTTCTCTAACTGTTGCACGGGGATTAACTATAATTAATAATAATATATAATTAATATAATTAATCTCTCACCTCTTCGTAAACAATTTATTTTGATGTGTGCTTTGGTAATCTTTTTGGAAATTACGTCATAATTTGCTGGGAATAGTCTGGTAACCGGTGTTATTCGCCGCTAGGATCTTTCCCTAATTCTATTCACCTGATTGTGTCTGTCTGTCTGTCTTCAACAAAATTATATTCACAAATAATGCAAAGAATTATGGACCATTAGTGAAACAACGTTGTCAGATTTTATTGATAATTTTGTGGGTTCTTTTTGGACCTAAGACTAAACCTGATCAGGTCTATAATTGATGGTAGGACACAGTTTTAAAAATTTTTTAACATGCTTTCCCTAATGTGACAGAATAGCAAACGACAAGTCTTCTGTACTGCTAACTTGTTTTGAATGTCATTCAAAACTTATTTTTATTAGTGATCAGCGACAGTTATCCAATTGCAAAAATATAAATATAATACTTAAATGTGTTACTTAACTTTTCCTTATATTATTGAAAGAGCTGCGAGCACATTAATGGATCATAATTTGGCATACAAAGCGCTTCATTTTATTTCAAACAAAAACAAAATGACCAAAATCAGCTAAGATCAATGGATTGTCCCACAAGTAATTTTTTCTCAAAGTAGACCACTACTTTGCATTACATTGTGCATACTCGACTACAAATCTTTATTCGATTTCGTGATATTTATGATGACGTATGTGGCGCGGATGTCAGATTTGCATTTGGAGAGGACATCCACCAATCATGTAGAAGGCAACTTTTCTCTAAAGAGGTGTTGTCATTGTCAGTAAGCAATTGTTGCAACTTACATTAGCCTTAGCCAGAGAAATATATTTTCATTCTTATAAAACATCCGAAAGAAACTTTTTCCAACACTCAATGCCTTAAATCACGAAAACCTGGCTGTGGGATCTGGTTTGGAGTTGAAGTTTAAGAGTCAAAGTTCAGCAGATTTGCTCGGAGTCAGAGTAGAAGTTATGCGATTCTAATTTTGGATTAAAAAATTTATAATCCTGCTGTTCACTGGCATTGAAACCAACCGAAACAAAAGACTTAAGAAATGAACGTGATGCGTACTTAGCAAAACAAACAGAGAAAACTAATCACGGAAACAATAATTAGCCATTACAAAATGCATTTTAAGTAGCAACTAAATAGAAATACTCAATCCAATACTCAACGCATTAAATCACGAAAACCTGGCTGTGGTATCTGGTCTGAAGTTGGGGTTTAAAAGTCGATGTTGAGTAGATTTGCTCGGAGTTTGAGTATAAGTTGTAGGATTCTAATTTTGGATTAAAAAATTTAAAAAAAAAAAAAAATCAAAATTTTCTAAAATTGCAGGAGGAATGAGGCTTTTTATGTATTTCGGTTTGTTTTAGAAATTTATAAAAATAAAAACGGGGACAGTTGAATGCAAGAAGTGAAAGTATGAGATTTATCAGTCTATATTTTGGAAAAGACAACGTTTGAATGCATCAAACAGTGTTCATTTGAAAGCAAATTATTATTATTATTATTCGTTAGTATCAAAATATAGGGTGGCACAATAGAACGTGCATATTTAAAAAATAGATTAAAAAATAAACACAAAAGGTATGGTTAAAATATATCTAAGGCATTGTAGAGTAATAAATGGAGTTTATTTTTTAAAAATAACATCATCTAAATGGTGACCCTCTCTACGACGGCACTCCTCTAACCGCAAACGAAAATTATTGAAAACTTTCTTCAGTAATACTGGTGTAATGGCTGCCATTTCATCACGGATATTCTCATTGAGCTGAACGATGTTTCTTGGATTATTACCGTAGACTTTGTGTTTGAGGTATCCCCACAAAAAAAAAGTAAAGAGGCGTCAAGTCTGGATTACGTGGGGGCCATGGGATATCACCTCTTTTCCAAATCAGTCTGCCAGGGAACATCTGCTTCACCACCGCCATGGAGTCATTTGATGTGTGACAGGTAGCTCCATCTTGTTGGAACCAAGTTCTGGAATTCACTATTCTTGAACTTTCAATTTCTGGAGCCAAAAATCCGTCCAACATCTCAACATAGCGTTTCGTATTAACCGTGACGTTTTGGACCCGCGCATTTTCGAAGAAAAAAGGACCAATTATTCCTCTGCCAGAGATTGCTGCCCATACTGTCACTTTAGGACTATGCAATGGTTTCTGGTGTTTGATTTTGGGATTTTCACTGTTCCAATAACGATAATTTTGACGGTTTACGAACCCATTCATAAGGAAATGAGCCTCGCCAGAGAAAAGGATATTGTCAAAATTGGAAAATCGATTAAGCATTTCATTAGCAAATGCGAGCCTTGCTATGAAGTCAGGCTCTTTCAATTCTTGTGTTAATTGCAGCTTATATGGATGCAGTTTAAGATCCAATGTTAAAATTCGTTGCAAACTTCGTCGCGATAATTGTAAGACAGACGATCTCTTGCGAGTCAACATTTGTGGATTTCCTCGTACTGACTCCAAACGCTCTCAACATTGTCTTCGGTCCTAGATGTTCTTGGGCGACCATTTGCTTGTGGTTTAAATGTTGAACCGGTCTCTTCAAAACGCTTTACCCATATTTTAATTAAATTAGCACTCGGAGCTTCACTAATTCGCCGTAGTCCATATTCAGCAAAATATAGTCGCCTAGCAGCAATATATGAACGAGAGTTGTCGTAAAATGGGCCCACGCAAAATGCGCGACGCTTCCCGTCGAAGTGATTCATAGCGACTAAAACTCCATGAGCCCGCCAACCCAACGATATAGGCGCCCCCCGCCCTCGCCTTTTCTACACCGCTAAAAAAGATGATGCAATATGCACGTTCTATTGCGCCTCCCTGTATTTACGCAGAAGTTTGCAAAAACTAAAAATTTAATAATGTTGACTGACAATAATGTAATGGGATTGATTGAGTTTTTATAAACATTTAGCATATACGAGTATTTACATGTTTTTACGATGAGATGGCAGACAATAAAATGTTCTAATTATTTATTAATTTGGTTAGATAGTAAACGGTTTTTGTTCATCTAGTAAATAATCAGGCATTTTCTGTACGTTTGGGTTGGAGTTCCTAATTTAAGTAGTACTTTGTAGACTGATTTTCAGCTGCCATAAATTGCTTGTGGGAAACAAATCAATGGGTTGTCATGGACATTTTTCTTTAGTCACAGATACATTCTATTAATAATGGACAACTTTTCATTTGTAGGGAACGATTAGTTTTTTTGTTTTCTTTAAGAAATATTGGTCCGTTTTGCAGCACCAAAAATGTTTACGAGTATTATTATTTTATATATAAAAACAATCACTACCATGCGCAGTGACAGAACATTGAAATAATAAAATATTTAAATTAATATTGGCACATGTATACATGAAAATCTACCCAGTTGTAACATCGTCATAGGCTACGTGATAGATTGTAATCAACTTTGATTTTGAAAACAATCCATATCAGCGTTTCTCTGACCGCCTTTGCAAAACTTTTTATGGATTACATCCATGTACCACACCCACAGACAACTTTACATCACCGGAAAGTGTAATTAGCGTTACTTTCCAAGTGACATCACTGTCATTCCACTCATTCCCATTCAAATATCATTAACAGCAAACTGGTAATTATACGTTTGATGTTATCTAAAAATGTAACAAGACCGAATAGTATTGTTATAATTAAAAATGACAAATGGACGGACATTTATAACAGAATGACGAACTGGTGGGAATGTTGGTAAATGTAATTTACATTTCACCTCCTCCATCTGAAATTAATTACCAAGCTTCAAAATGAAATTTAAAACCTCGAGACAGAAAAAAAACACCGAGAAATACAAATCTTTAAGATTACGAGTGTGTTTCAGTATTCATCATAAGGAAATTTAAATTAGAAGGTCGTATATAAGTAGTATAAACTAATTTGTGCATTCTTTGAACTTACTCTGTTGACTTTGGATTGATGTTATTCATTTAGATCTCGATTTGGTCAAATAAATATTCCGTTCCCTTAAATATATCCAAATCTCTTAACCATACCTTGGCAGAAAATGTTGGCGTTTTTATTTGTTTTGTCTTTCTGGATAAGAATTATTGCAAAACTATTAAGAAAACTTCATTATTTGCTCTTCCATGTTTAGCTTTGCTAGGAAATGGTCAAAGATGTTTCATATTAACATTATATTTCTTTTCTTTACATTGGATTCATTGTAAAATATTTTAAATAATTCATTGTACAAAAATTATACACACCTTTTATAGGAATTTGCTTATCATTACTTAGCCTTTTCCTATGCATTTAATTTAATAATATCCTGCTGTTCACTGGCATTGAAACCAACCGAAACAAAAGACTTAAGAAATGAACATGTTGCGTATTTAGCAAAACAAAATAGGGGGAAACTAATCACGGAAACAATAATTAGCCATTACAAAATGCATTTTAAGTAGCAAACAAATGAAAATACTCAATCCATCAATTATTTATACCCAAAGAACATCAATAATTTTCCAGCCAATCAAAAAACCATAAAAAATATTTGTTGTGTATTTTTTTTTAAATCAAAAAATCATCATGAGAAACACTTTTCGTACTGTTGCTGCCAATTAATCATGGTAAATATAAAAAGCATTCACATTGAATAACAAGGCAAGACAAGGCAATGCCAGCTAGTGTTTGGTACAAGCCTTGTTATTACCACTTTTTGTGTTCACCTCCCCAAAAGTGTTCCCCTCTGCAGTCGTCGCAAAGCCCCTTAAACGGCTCGCAGCCAACAATCGTAATATAAAGGTAAATTACCGATATTTATTAAATAAACCATATGAATGAAAAACTAAGTGTAAGAGGAATGCAACGAACTTTGGACAAAGTTATGAAACGCAACAGTGCCACAGTCCAATAGACTGTAAACTACCGCTTGTGCAGATGAGGAGTAGGAGGTGCAAAAGCGTCTCGCTTTGTCTGATAAACATCATAGATTGTAAGAAGCTTTGTTAGGATTTCGGAGATACCTGAGTGTAATAGAAGTGAAAACGTATATGGAGGAACAGCTGCAACAATAGACAAATTTACACAATTTGATATTGAAAAATCGAGGAATATAGAAGACCCTGCACTTGAGCTACGGTAAGAAACAGATGCCTAGAGTTTGATAGGAGCTACAATCACCATCGTGAAATAAATAAGAAAATTTTCATAAACTAAAAGTTATGGAGATGCAATGCTGTTGTTAACATAGGTCAAAGCGGAAGTCTAATGTGAGCGTAGATTTAGTGGTCTATCCATTCTATCCATTATCAAAATTAGAATAGCGATGATAACGATAAGGAGAAGAAATAAATGGGACTACTGGTGAGAAAATAGTTTGTTCCGATTCTACCTATTCCAAATATTAATTTTACTATCCCGAATCCCGATTTTGCCCAATCTTTTTGAACTTGCAAACAAAAATAAATAAATCGGAATCTGCTAAGAAGCGAAGAAGAAGAAGAAGTTTTTTTCATTCTCAATGTTGGCCAAAATATTTTGGATTGTGCTTATTTTATGCCTATAAGATTAGTTGCCCAAACTTTTTGCCAACTACAAACCTTCGTCAGAATTCACCACATTTATGATGACATCTGTAGTATACATTTTTCGGCGCTGTGCTGTCCATTATTGTTCCTACGTTTACTGCGTTTGAAGAGGAAATTCGCCAATCAGATGGCAACTTTTCTCGGAGGCGGTTTTTTTCATATCCAGTAAGCAATTTTGACCACTCACATTAGCTTTAGGCTGCAAAATATACTTTGATTCGTACGAAATATCCAAATAGAACTTTTTCTAACATTCAATTTACAGGGTGCCACACGAATCGTGCTATAAACACAAAACGTAATAATAATGATACTAATTATGATACTAATTATAATAATAATAACAATAATAATAATAGTAATTAGTTTACCCAGAACTGCGCCGAAGACCCATACGTTTGAACAGCATGTGGTTCCAGAAAATGAAGCAACTGCTCATGTAGCCAGACTGGTAATGGCGGGGCTCCAACGAACGAATAAATTAATATCCAGAAACTCCACTTTCCGGTGGCCCTCAAGGTTACCTGAACTGACTGCATGGGGTTATGTCAAGCAAGAGGTTTACAAAACGGAACCAAATAATTTGACTGAATCAAAGCAGTCCATTAATACAATAATTGATACGATCCTAACTTCAACCTTTCAGGCCGCAATGAATAATTTTCTGACCAGGCGTCACATATGAGTGAATGAACATGGAGGTCATTTACGGTCTATCATTATTTATACATATATTTATCTATATTTTATATTTATATATATAGATATATTTATCTATATTTATTCCCAAGAATGTGTTTATGTAACTCTTTCAAAATGAGTTATTTAATTTAATTATTAGAGAATTTTCTTGTCCTAAAGCCCTGTCAGACGTTCTTATATTCTCTTTGTTTTCATCTACAAGCTTAAGAAATTTATTTTTTATGTACTACCTGACCTACAATATTGAATTTTGTAATAACACACTTGGAATTTTAAAATCAAATCATTCGGACTTATCTTTTTTGTCGTTCAGTATTTTAATATTTCTAAACCAAGCCCAATCTTTGCTTTTACAAAATTTGAAAAGTCTGTAAAAAATACTACGGATAAACACCATGTATACAACCATCGAACTTTATACGGGGTGGGCCATATGAGTGTTGGCGATTTAATTCTACAATTTCTCGGCAACGCGCGGCGCGGGGTGGAGGGGGGACATGTTGTTCGCTGCGCCGCTTCCTGGAAATTTAGTCGCCATGGAGCCGTACACGGGAGTGCAGCGTGCATTTTGTGTCCGAGCGTATTACGAAAACAATAAATCAGTGATTACTGCACGACGTTTGTATCGGCATGGACACGGTTTACACGATTTAAGTGAAGTTCCAAGCGCCAATGTGATACGAAAATGGATCAGAATGTTCGAAACAACCGGATCAACAGTACCAATTACGGTTCGTAGTCGCCCAGTTTCTGCAAGATCAGCCGACATTGTGGAGCGTGTTCGTGTTTCAGTTCAGCGAAATCCGCAACAGTCAACACGTAAGAGAAGTCAGTCTTTAGATGTCAAAAGAACAACTTTACGACGAATTTTGAAACGTGATTTGCATTTGAAGGCTTATAAGATTCAGACAGTCATAGAATTAAAACCCGATGATGCCAATAACCGGCTTAACTTTGTCAATTTGATGCTAGAGCGGTTCAACAATTTCAACAACGTGATTTTTAGTGATGAGGCCAATTTTCACCTTAATGGCCATGTGAACAAGCAAAATTGTCGGTTTTGGTCCGAGACTAATCCCCGACGCTTGCATGAACGTTTTTTTTAATTGAATATTTAAACCGCCAACACCCTTATGGCCCACCCTGTATATAAAATACATAATTTGATTGATTAATGTCTTTAAAATCCGAGGCCTGAGATGGCCTAAGATTTGATAAATCAGCTACTTATCAGATATTCAAACTATAGCAAATTTTGCAAAAGGAAAATTAAAAGCATACAACATTCATCATCTATCTGTTGAGTATGGTGCTAAGTACAGTCGAAATTATTTTAAATGTCGTAACCATTGAGATGGCAGTGTGAAATAGGCAATATGAACCAGTTAGTTACTGAAGTAGTTACATGATAAGCCGTTCAACAATGCGCCCATGTACGAATAGCTATCCACAGTTTTAACTAAAGAGTTTGTAATACCTTACGTAGGGTACTCACAGAGATTGAGTACTTGTACGTAAGTTAGTAACTGGCTCCATTGAGCGCAAAGGTCAATGGCAATGGTGTCATCATTGTTATCATCACCAGCGAATCTTAAACATTTTCTAAACATCAACAACAATGACAGCACTACCGTCTCCTCTCGGGCAACATGTTGCCATAGCATTGAACACTGCCACCTTTAACTACAAGTTGTGTTGGAAACCGTTTCAACTCATTCACAGGCGGTTGTAAATTTGAGCTCAGTTTTTCTTTTCTATATGTATTGGCCATAAAATATGGTCAACCATAATTCAAATCATATTGCTCTTATGACGTTTCCTTTCGCTGCAATATCAATAACAATAACAACAAAATAAACTATTCACAATAAATATACGCATAGACACCATTTATAAACGATGGCCTAGGTAATAATGACAGCGTCAGTGGCAACACCAGAAACTACGCAGTGCATCTGCTGTGATCTCGCTTTTTATCCCAGACCTTTGTGGGACAAGGAAACAGCCTTTGATTCAGTCTGAATAGCTCATGAAGTGGTTTTTTTTGTGGCATTTCACTGTGGCTGTTAACTGTTTATGGTAATCGTACATATGTCATTTTTATTTGATGGCCTTTTAAGGGTATTTGCCCGTAGCTCGTCGGCTGGCGGCTGTGGTTTTTTCTTTTTGGCTTGGCCGTTTTTCACATGACATCCGTGGTTTGCAGATAACCTGTTGTCGTTGCTTGTGGAGTATTATGATGCTAAGGTGTGGTCAGCTGTAACTCTGATGTTGGCTTTTGGGGGGAATGATCACTTAATGGACGAGAAGTGCGCGTTTGTGTTCGTTGTGGAGGTCATAGTAATATTAAATGTGGGTCAGTTGTTATGTGTCAGCAAATATTTTATTAGAAGGAAATGAATTAAGCTTACTCTAAACGTTTTCTTTTTCTTATTTTTTTTTTTTTTTTTTTTTTTTTTTTGAAGTGTATAGTTTTAGTATTTTTTAAGAAGATAACAACTTCTGATTAAATAAACTTTATAGGCGCTATAGGATGACAGAAAAACCATCACCATATACATCTAACTAAACTTCACCAGTTTTATAAATATGGTGTAAGATAGTATGATATCACTATTAACGTAACATATCGATTGTGCCTATAATGAATATTCTCTGATAGGAAATATGATATGAAATAAACCGAATTACTACATTTGGTCAGTAAATCTGCAAGCCACATCTTATAAGTTATATGACCAAATATAAATCGAAAATTAATAGAGAGTCACAACATAAATATACTTATATTTCAAAGTTATACCACGCACTTTTCCACACATTCATTCAGGTGACAACGCAAAACTCTTAATACAGTCATAAGAGAGGTTGAACCTCTAAGAATATTCAATGTGACGAATGAAAATGATACAAATATTACACATATGTTTATATTTAGATACGCTACGTTTTTTAAATATTACTAAATTTGAATTCACATGAACACAATGGTTTAGCAGAAAAAATTTAGCTAATATAGTTATTTGATTAGCAATCTTAAATATGTTTATACTGCTAATTTTAATACTACAGTCCCCGTGTTCATTCATAAACATCATATAAAATATGTGATAATTATAGGAAACCTCAATATTATACATTCATTCAATTTGGTAATTTATCAATGGAATAGTTTTATATAGAAAACATTTGTAGGTGTTCACATTTCTACATTCCTAAATGACGAAGGTGGACATTGGCTGTATTATCACACACTCTCTATGATGAGTTAAGTTGCCAGAAGAATTAATTTGGTAATTATTTAAAGAATTTGAAAAAAATACAATTTGTCGAATCAGGGTCGAATGCGGGCACCTTCATCAGAAATATTTTGTTATTTTAGAGTTAGCTTTTCTTCGATAAACTTAGCTTTTTGTTTTTGACAGTGCTTAGGCTATGGCAGTCTGTATAGGCAGCCTCACTTAGACTGCATAGTCCATTGTGATACCACGCAACTAGACATATGGATGGCCCTAGTTTCCCCCGTTGAATCATCTTGAGCACCTTAAGAAGCTCTTAATTGGAAAAATATCTATATCGTCCAGATCTCCTAGGTCCATAAAGAAATAAGAGCAAAATGTTGATCCCCGCCTGTTCGCCAGAGCGGGACAATTGCAGAAAAGGTGTTCTGTAGAACCCTCTTCCTCTTCATCCCTACAGCTCCTGAGACTCATTCTTCAGTCTCATTGCATGTTTTCCACTCAGACAGAGTCCCGTTATGACGGATACAACTAGTAATAGTAGTTTGTTCACACAAACTTCAGATATGGGCTAGGCCACATCTGCCAGGATTGATTACAGCCTGGATTCTTCTTCTATTTCTTAGATGGCCACTAGAATAGACATACTTATCAATTATACGCCGCCGGTAGAAAATAATTCCAAAAACACTTAGAATTCGTCATACCAAATTTCGATAGTATTTCAAAAGTCTGGTCCTTCCAATCGAGTTTTGGTCGCCCTTTTCTGCGCCGTCCATCAAGTTTGTTGTCGAAATCTTTCCATGGCCGAGCATTTGGATCCATCCGCACAACATGACCCAGCCAACGCAATCGCTGTATATTAATGCGTTTGACCACGTCGATGTCGACATATAGCTCATACAGCTCACTGTTCATGCGACGCCGATACTCTCTGTTAACGATGATGGACCCATTAATTTTCCGAAGTATTTTCATCTCGAAAACTGCCAGTACTGATTCATCCGCTCATAATCCAAGATTCTGCGCCATAGAACAAATAGGTACAACCAACATCTGGTACAGTCGGATTGTTGTTTGTCGGGAGAGGGTTTTATCATTGAATCGCTTGCTTAGTCCATAGTAACATATGTTAGCAAGCAATACTCTCCTCTTTATCTCAATGCTGACATCATTCGGTTTGATTACAGCGCAGCCGTAGTAGATGAATTCTTCCACCACTTCGAAATTTAGGTATAGTTGTCAAGGTTCAAGCAGCGTCCCAAACAAGTAGAGTCTTTGTTCGTTGAAGCAGATAACTTTGTTTTGTCCTCGTTTACCACCAGACCCATTTTTGCTTCCTTCTCGATGCTTGAGAAGGCTGCAGTAACATCTCGCAGTTTTCGGCTAATAATGTCTGTGTCACATGCATATGCGAGCAACATATGGCTTTTATTAAAAATGGTACCAGTCGTGTTAACTGCAGCTTTCCTCATAATCATCTCCAACAGTATATTGAAGAGGTCGCACGATAGACTGGCGCCCTGCCCACATCCCCGTTTGGTGTAAAAGGGCTCGTCTGAATTGATTTACTATTAAATATGCTCTATCTCGCAATAGGAGATTGTATGTTGCTAGAGGCATGCCCACGGACTCCAACTCGGCTGGAGTCTGTAAGGTTGTTCCTAGCCTTGACAGATCGTCTGCTCTGCAATTCCCTGGTCTTTCTGTGTGGCCCAGCACCCACATAAGTTGAATGTTGAAATGCTGAGCCATTTCCTTAAGAGGTCTGTGATATTTCAGGCCTGATGTTGAGTTCAGGAATACAGAGTCCAGGGATTTGACAGTGCTTACTATGCAAAATTTGGGCTTAGCAGTTTTTCTGTTTTTCCATAAATTTCTTAGAATATTTTTGTTTTTTTTTTTCATTAAGTATGTTATTGCAACTTATTCCAATATAAAGAAAGCCTGAAATAATTAGTATTTTCTGCTAAAAAATACTGCAGTGCCACTCAACTTAATGGTAAACATGTGACCATGACAAGATAAAAGGATAGTTATACATATATACATATCTATATATATATATACGAGGTGTGTTAAAAAATAAGGTGAATTTTAAAATTTCGCGGGCTACGTACATTCGACTTTTGATTATTATTTTATTTTTCATGTTGATACACTCGTCTCGAAGATATGTTGACGGTTTTATCCACATAGCATGTTTAGTTTGTTTGTGAGAGGCATAAATAAGACAAGTGTTTTGCGCGTTCAGCGATTTTCTGCTATTGAAAAAATGGATCAAGGAAGTTGCATTAAATTTTGTGAAAAAATGGAATTAAGTGCTCAGAAACACTTTAATTGTTGGCAGTGGCATACGGTGAGAGTACTTTGAGTCAAAAAAATGTCTACAAGTCATTCACCAGGTTTGGCCCACTGCGAATTTTTCCCGTTCCCCAGATTGAAGATACACATGAAAGGACGGAGTTTTGCGATGATTGAGGAGATAAAAACCGAATCACTGAGAGAGCTCAAGGACATACCAAAAAGTGCATATCAG
Organism: Philornis downsi; assembly: GCA_019455685.1. Classification (NCBI taxonomy): domain Eukaryota; kingdom Metazoa; phylum Arthropoda; class Insecta; order Diptera; family Muscidae; genus Philornis; species Philornis downsi. The sequence continues at coordinate 90,271 of JAHXMU010000451.1, read as the reverse complement.
AACTGTTTAGAGGATTAGAAAAAACGCTGGCACAAGTGTATTATATCTGAGAGGGACTTCTTTGAAGGAAATTGAAATAGAAATTGATGAATAAATAAATATTTTTTGAGAAAAATGAAAATTCACGTTATTTTTTGAACACAATTCGTATATATATTGAAAAATAACGTCAGAATTCTAGAAAAGCATATATCCATCCGGATTGATAATATTAATTTGAAAGTTGAGGTCACCAAGTGACCAGCCGAAGTAGATCGAAACTTCACATGATGAGTCTTGATCTTTTTGATAAGTATTTTGTGCCAAAGTTGGGTTTTGAATTCAGGTAAGGTTAGAAATTTAGTAGATTTTGCCCCTGGACGGAATTTAAAACCGATATTGCAGCCACAACCGAGTGTTATATAAAGTTTGATGAATTATATTCATCAGGAAAAATAAACATTTCTTACTTGAAGCTATTGATTTGCTGTAATAAGTGAAACAACCCTTTTTTTGAGTAGTCTTAATATTACTTTTATTCCCTTACTTACAGCCACTTATAGATCGTTCTTGTGTGTAAAAACCAAAAACCAAAAATTCTAATTTAATGATGGGTAGGAAAATACTCGATTTGAAACGATTAAGAGTATAACTCTTGATTCCTTTATGAGTTAAAAAATAAAATTGTTTCACAAATTTTAGAATACTGCTCGGATCTTTAATCATGTTAACCAAAATAAATAATATGCTAATCCAAAATCTGTCTCTGGTCTCTAAACATAAATACTGTTTTATCGTTTTAGATATGCTAATAGTAATACTGGATCATACTGGATCTAATAGCAAAAAAGAAGAAAAAAATTAAGAAAATGGTGTTGACTAGATCAAGATTACACTTTTTGTAATTCTTATGAATTAATATTTAGAATTATGTATCTTGAAAGATATATCTTACCCAGCAAGAACTTTACATAAGAATATGGATTTCATTTTCTTACGTGTGAACTCTATAAAAACATAACTCCATAAATATTAATGTGCCTCAGTTCAATGAACGTAAAACGCTTTTTTCGCGCCAAGTTTGTCTTTTTTCGGCAACACTGCTTTTCAGTGATATCGCCTCAGCTACGTCCGCCCTAACAGCTTTAAATTAATAGTTTTGCTACATATTATGGAAGTTTTCGTGCGTGTTTGAAGAATTTAAAAGTAGTTTTTTATTAGTCGCAAAGACTAATAAACCAGTTTTCAATTTAAATTATGTGCTTACATCAAATCTCAGAAATCTTCTTTCTAATTTAGAATCACTATCACGTCATACCACAAATTTTACGTCATAACTGTCGTTAATATTTGAGCCACGCTTGATTTAGAACAACGATTTTTACAAGGAATGATTTTGTTGAGGAAAGAAGTTGCATTAAGTCAAATCTGAGATTTGTTGCTATTGACAATTAGAGATCTTGCTCTCTATATTGGCATTTCAAATGGATAAGTTAGACTGTTTTAAAAGATAATTTGGATCTCAGGCGTCTCAATCTCGATTTCCTAGAAAAATGCTAAATTTTTTCAAAAAAGACCATTGCATTGAAATCTGCAAAGCGATGATTTCTGACCATCAGAACGTTATAAAGAGCATTAGAGTGAGAAATTATGGCTGGATTTATGCCTAAGATCCAGAATGAACCGATATATCGAGTGAATGTCGTGCTAAATGCGAAGCAAGACTGAAAGACTCCACAAAAGCAAGCTTATGTTGATGGTTTCCTTCGATTGTCATGGCATTAGTTGCTTCCGTTTTATGAGTTTCTTCAACAAAGAATAGTAGTAAATTAGTAAATTTGTATGCGTCTTTTACATGAGGCGAAAGCCTATTGGCAGAACTAGGCTGAATTTATGGGCCAACAACTTTGAGGTTTTCCATCACGATAAAGCGGCATCTCACATTACATTAACTTTTATTTAAATTTTTGGCAAAAATTCAACTAATATTGCCATACAATCATTGTGTTTATTTGATTTCATATCGTATGATTTCCGGCTATTTTCCATACTCATGTGACAGTTTCGGGGGACATCATTTTGTGTGGAATAAAGAACAGATTCAACGTAAATTACAGCACGATCTGAAAGCCATGCCGTAAGTTATTGATTTGGCATGCTTAGAGTGCTATAACCGGGGCTGAATACCTTAAAAGCGATGAAATGGATTTGGATGCATACATAACGATTTTTTGGAAAAAGAAAACTGTTCTTACTTTTTTGGCCACAGTTTTATATAACCAAGTATAACACATAATATTGGGTGCAAAACTAAGTTCCCGATGTCTGTCAATAGATGGTGCTAGCTGTAAGTCCTAGACGATTCTGTCATAACCTAAACGTCATAAGCAAAGCTTATGCATATGGTTAACATGCCGCCTCGACCCAATAGTGATTTTCTTTTGACCCCATATTCTTTTGGTTGTGTGAATACGTATGATTTTGTGCCAAATAATCGTCATATGCGGGAAGTATTGATTTTCTTCTTTCAATCGAAGAAATCGGCAGCTGAAGCTCATAGAGAGCTTCACAAGTTTTACAGAGATACTACTTAAGTGGAAGAACGTGTCGAGACTGTTTCCATCGCTTTAAAGACCTGCTTTTGATGTTGACGACCGTTCACGTGAAGTAAGACGAAAAACCTTCGAAGACACTGAATTAACGGCACTGTTTGATGGGGATCCATGTCATGCTTAAGTGTTAGGAGTTACCCGCCAAGCCATTTCCAAGCGATTACATGCGTTGGGAATGATTTGAAAGCAAGGAACTTGGATTCCATATGAGTTGAAGCCAAGGGACGTTGAGTGTCATTTTTTCACCTGTGAACAACTCCTTCAGTGACAAAAAAGGAAGGATTTTCTTCATCATATTGTAACGGGTGATAAAAAATGGATTCATTACAGTAATCCAAAGAAAAGAGAGTCATGGAGGCTGCCTGGACATGCTTCTACATCGTCGCCCCGGCGGAGTATTCACGCTGCGAAGGTTATGCTCTGTATTTGGCGGAACTAGGTCGGTGTTATTTATTATGAGCTATTGAAACTAAGCGAAACCATCACTAGGGATCAGTATCAACTTCAATTAATGCGTTGGAGTCAAGCTCTGCGCGAGAAATACCCCCAATACGCGGAGAGGCACGAAAAAGTGATTCTTCAGTATGACAATGCTTGGTCTCACGTGGCCAGGCCCGTTAAAACCTACATGGAAACGATGAAATGGGAAGTCTTACCCCATTCACCATATTTTCCAGATATTACGCCGTCCGATTATTGCTTGTTCCGTTCGATGGCATACAGTCTGGATGACCAGCAGTTCCACTCATATGACGACATCAAGGAATGGCTAGATTCGTGGATAGCCTCAAAAGATGAGCAGTTTTCCCATGACAGAGTTCGAACTTTCCCAGAAAGATGGGAAAAAGTAGCAGCTAGCGACGGGCAATATTCATACATATTTAGTTGTACGAGTATTTCAGTTAGAAATACTTGGGCATCATGAATGTAAGCTATGATATGTAAAATTAAATTTGATATCAAGTATAGTTAAAAAATTGAAATAAATATGTGAAAAACTGCAAAGAATGTTAAGATTTGTTTGGTATGTCTGGCTGAAGTTTTATGTTTGCTGTGTTTACCATTATGGTTATTTTTTATCTTATTGTATTATTAATTCGATTCTCTACACGTGCGATCTTTCGTTGCCAATAATAAATGAAGATGTTTGGGTTAGGTGATTGAAATTGATAAATTATTTCCTTTTCCGAAATAGAACTACGAATTTGATTGAAAATGAATGAAGTGAAACAAAATTAAATAAAAAAAAAAACAAAATGAACATTTACAAATAATAATAGTAATTTTAAAATAATTCCATAAAAATTCTACAAATTTGTTCTTTTTTCAGCATAAATTTCATTAAGAACTTGTAGAAGAAGCAGCCCAATACAATATTTATATAACTTTTTAGATTTATTTCGGATAAAACTGACAGTAGGGTAAAATATAATTATACAACTGTCTTCATTTGATGTTTTGAGAATAAGCAACCATTGTTATCATTTACTGAACGAGTCATCTAACCTTACAATGAATACCTCAACTTTGTTATTTTGAGTATTATTATTTGAATACCTTTGAATTTTAATGTAAAAGTTCTTGAAATGTCATTCCTTGTGAGATTTATTCAAATATTTAAACTTTACAAATTGTATTTTAATAGCAAACCATTACAATGCCAAGACGGTTGAACGCCGCCTTAGTTTTCACTCAAATTACTGGGAGCGAGAAAAAAACAAACAAAAGACTTAAGAAACGAACACGTGCTATAATTTCAAATAAGAAGAAAGGCGAAATCAACGTCAAATCGTAGCAAACCAATGTAATACCAGCACATGTCCCATGATGTATCAGCCGGTAAATGTAAATTTCTATAATTGCACATTAAATTCAAGGGGGGTCGTTTTCGAATAAAAAATAAAACGAAACGTAGTAAACACAATAAATTGTCGAACGCATTGACAATTTAAAACAAAAACAAAATAAACCTAAACATATTTACATGAAACCGAAAAGTGAAAATAAATGCAAATAACTAGAGAAAACGAAACTGAAATATGTTTAAAACAACAGGCATCAGCATGAGCATCATCATTTTCATTATCAGCGGCAACCATAACAACAATCACTAAATCACCTCACATTTTAGATTTTCGGGTGCTGAAGTTGATGCCAATTGCAATAATCATTATAAGAATGAACAAACAGATGATGATGATGATGATGATGTTCGCCATCATCATTAACACTGCAATAACATCGAATGTCAACCGTCACATTAAATGCTCAATCATAGATGACAGACAGTCGAACGGACGGACGGATGGACTGATGGTTGATTGGTTGGTCTTACGCATGACAAATAGATGGATGATTATTTGAATGGATAAATAATTGACTGATTGCTGGGCAAACGAACAGACGAGCGGCATTTGTACACGCTTTGGCAATAAAACGTGAAATATGCAAATTCCTGCGCACAATTGCAAGAAGAAATTTATGCATACAAATTGTAAATAGAGATAGAGTAGTAAAATCTAAAGAAATTAATCTTTTCTCTTTGGCTATGGACATTTTTTTTATGGCGTCTAGTAGATTGTAAAGAAAACAAGAGAACTATTAGGGAAAGGTGACAGAAATGACGATTTTTTGCTTCACGACTATGGTTTTATAAATTTGAAAATGAAAGTTATGGTGGAGCTTCCACTAAATTTATTCAATTACTCCAGCCATGGATATCCAGCCATGAACGTTTCAAGAACATAGTTTAAATATTTTGTTATTGTATTTTATTGTAAAAAACTGGAAGATGTATGTTTTTCTTCATTGTAGAAGTTACGTTATATAATATTTGTTGGGTGGAGTATGTTTTCTTTGAAAAATTGCAGTCAGAGATGTATGAAATCGTCAAATATTTCGTTATATTAAGAAATTCAGTTAGACAAAGGGAGTATAATTGGACTTTAAAGGACAATTTATATACTGTCTGTTACCACAAATTTTTATCAACATACATGGGGTAATTTTTTAATCTTAGTTTTTTTTTTTAAATCTAATAAAACACTCTAAATTGCATCTTATATTAAAGTTTTTTATTGGAATCGATAAATTGGTCTTTGTCATTTGATTTTTAAAGATAATTTCAAGTAAATGTTGTCCGCGGCTCCGTCTCAAAATGTCCATTCGGAAGGTCCAAGTTTTCGTCACTTTTTCGAGCATTTCGGCCTGTATTCCACGAATAACGCGTGTTATGTTATCCTGTAAGGCTTCAATAGTATTCGGCTTGTCCACATAGACTAACGACTTGACATAACCCCACAAGAAATAATCAAGAGGCGTGAAATCGCAAGATCTTGGAGGCCAACTTACAGGGCCAAATCGAGAGATAAAATTCATCCCTCAACATATCCATTGTTTCACAAGCAGTATGACATGAAACCACATGTCAACCAAGTTCAACTCCGCCAATTGGGGGGAAAAAATCGTGTATCATGTCTCGATATCGTTCGCCGCGGTCGTCTTTGAAGAAAAATGGACCGACGATGCCACCAGGCCATAACCTACAGCAGACTGTCGTTTTTTCGGGATGCATCGGTAATTGATGTATGGCATGTGGCACTCTAGATGCAACAGTTGCGCTTGTGTACGTATCCGTTCAGCAAGAAATGAGCCTCATCGCTGAACACAATTTTTCAGCGGATTTTCACTCAGCTTTTGTGAGGCCCATTCACAAAAAATTAGACGTTGTGGTAGGTCATTCGTCATTCCCTGACGAAATAGGAGAGTATTCTGTACACTTTTCACTTTGACAGATGATGTTTGGACGCCATTACCAACCAGTGCTGCCAGCCTGAAAAGCTTAAATCTTAAAAAATCACCCTATATATATGTATGTAATGGCAAAACACCCTCAATGTAGGGTCTAGCGTCTATATATACATATATATATATATATATATATATAGAGAGAGAGAGAGAGAGATATATAGAGAGAGATATACATATAGAGAGAGAGCTAGAAAGATATGAATTATCTATGGTCTTTAGCCTTTTTTACGGCCAAAGTCATATATTTCTATACTTCAATCTAGAATGATCAACAAAATTTAGATTTCGAATTCTTTACCTACGAGGTGTGTTCAAAAAATAAGGTGAATTTTCAAAGTTCGTGGGCTACGTTCTCGTACATTGGACTTTTGCTTATTATCTTTTTATGGTGGTACACTCGTCTCGAAGATATGTTGACGGTTTTCTCCATGTGCCATGTTTAGTTTGCTTGTGAGAGCCATAAATAAGGCAAGTGTTTTGCGTGTTCGGCGATTTTCTGCTATCGAAAAAAAATGGATCAAAGAAGTTGCATCAAATTTTGTGTTAAAAATTGAATTAAGTGCCCAAAAACACTTGAAATGTTGACAGTGGCGTACGGTGAGAGTACTCGTACATACATGCATCACATTTCGTCAAAATCTATGGTGTCTAAAAAAGACAAGTGCTGAGCTTTAGAGGAAAGAAACGTTGTATTTTGGAGACTTAAATGCATAAAAGCAACGGAATTTCTTAAAAAAATTATCAAGTTTGAAAATATTTTTAGTTAGCATGATTCCTGCGACGAAAGGGTTTAGAAGTGTTTCCAAATCAAATTGGTACTGTATAATATCTTGTCACAAAAAATCTACATTATATACTGAATATACTGTACTACTATATTATATTATTATATCTGTGGTCAGATGGAAAAACTACTTAAGGGGTCCCGGTGGTCTAGAGCTCAAAAATTTAGGGTATTTTCCGAAATTTTTTTTTACAATAAAAAAAAAAAAAATGAAAAACGATATTTTAGGCTTTTTATTTAACTTCTATTGCATACAAATATAAAAAAATAAATTTAATTTTAATAATTTTAAAAATGGCGCTGAAGTTGACCCTCCCGAAAAATTGGACCTGGACGGTATTATCCATTTTAGCTCTTCAATTTATTTGAAACACAAAAACCAAAAAAAAAAAAATTATTAATCACCGTATTTGTAGCTACGTCCCGTACTAAAATCAAAAAAAAAATGACAAAATGGAGCGGTTTGGAATTTGACACTCTAAAAATTGGGTTTTTTTCAGTATTTTAATAAAAAAAATAAAAATATGAAATAATTGAAATAATAATATGATTCTAGTATGGGCGATAGCCATTGATGTTGTGAACAATATATTACAATTTCAGACGATTCGGTTGAATACTTTTTTTTCTTTTTGACAACACCAGGCCGAAAAAAGTAGTTTGGAGATAATTGAGTTTAAAGTTTTAAGAGTGGATATTTTTTTTTTAAATTCAGAAATTTTCAATACTTATAGTTAACCCAGCATTAATAACAATAATAATAATAATATTAGCAAATAATCTTATATATACAAAAGGTCACATTTCCGAGAAGAGTCGGAACAGCTGCCGCGCGACGAACAATACGACCATTGATGCCGCCTCGTGACGAATCTGACTCTTCCTGCTAAAACGGCTGTAGAATCGAAAATACTATTAATATCCTTCCAAAAATTATATGACAGTACATTCTTAAAAGCCTATACTTTCGAAATATCAAAAAAATCGATTTTTTGTTTAAATTCTAGATTCCCAGGACCTCTTAAGTGGAGTTAGGACAAAGTAGAATTTAGTCGTTATTATCACTGTATTTATTGCGTTGCATATTTATGTTTAATCCCCATCACAGGATTCGATGTAGTCCAAAAATTGTAACAAATTTTCAAAACAGTGATGTTTAATCCATTACGTAATACCTGTAATTATTAATATTGATAATAAGATAGTTTTTAATGCTATTGTTTAAGTCCCTAAGACAGATATTGTTGCCTGAGGGCGATTTCAATGTTTCGCATATTTCAAAATTTATAAACATATTCCTCTAAAAGCGATTTTTTTTTTCGAAAAACTCTTAATATCTCAAAACAGAAAATTTGTAATTAACTCGTTTTTGTACGTTTCTTCTTCGTAAGCTCGCATATACATTGGTGCCCAACTAAGTTGCCGTTATTTGCCAATAGATGGCGCCAGGTACAGATGCTAGATGCGATTCTGCCATAACCTATGATGTTTAGGTAGTCAAGCTTAGGCATATGGTAAACATACCGCCTCGCCATAATAGTGGTTTTCTTTTGACCTCATATTCTTTTGGTTGTTTGAATACGTATGATTTTGTGCCAAACAATCATCATAAGCAGGAAGTATTGAGATTTTCTTCTTTCAAACAAAGAAAACGGCATCTGAAGCTCATCGAGAACTTCAAAATGTTTACAGAGATACTGCAATGTATCGAGATTGGTTCCATCGCTTTAAAGACAGTGGTTTTGATGTTGACGACCGTTCGCGTGACGAAAGAAGAAAAACCCTTAAAGACACTGAATTCACGGCATTGCTTGATGGGGATCCGTGTCAAATGGAGGTAGAGCTTGCTGCAGTATTAGGAGTTACCCGCCAAGCCATTCTCAAGCGAATGCATGCATTGGGAATGATTCAAAAGCAAGGAACTTGAGTTCTTTATCAGTTGAAGCCAAGGGACGTTGAACGACGTTCTTTGTAACGCGTGATGGAAAATGGATTCATTACGGCAATCCAAAGAAAAGAAAGTCATGGACACGCCCAATTATACTTCTACGTCGTCGCCTTAGTCGAATTTTCAAGTTGCAAATATTATGCTCTGTGTTTGGTGGGGCTAGGTCGGTGTTTTTATTATGAGCTGTTGAAACCAAGCGAAACCATCACTGGAGATTGGTATCGACTTCATTTAATTCAATTGAGCCGAGTTCTGCACGAGTAATGAAGCACGAAAAAGTGATATTTCAGCATGACAACGCTCGTCCTCACGTGACCAAGCCCGTAAAAACGCTGAAATGGGAAGTCTTACCCCATTCGCCATATTCTCCAGATATTGCGCCGCTCGATTATCACTTGTTTCGTTCGATGGCACACGGTCCGCTCATATGACGACATCAAGGAATGGTTAGATTCGTAGATAGTCTCAAAAGATGAGCGGTTTAGCCGTGACGGAATTCGAGCTTTGTGAAAAAAATGGGGCAGGGTAGTAGCTAGCGATGGGCAATATTTTCAGTGAATCATTTATAAACGTGGTTTCATAATAAAGTTGCATTTTTAGAAAAAATAGCAGCGACAACTTAGTTGTACACTTAATAAATAAATTTACCATAGTCAAATATTCGCTAAAGGTTATTAAATGTGTAATTTTTGTTGAAAAATATTTTCTTTTATAAAGTTTGGCCTCCAATTTAACGCAAATGCTAGTTTTTCCATAAATGCCATCATAATATTAATGACAATGGAGTAAAAGATCTCGTATTTGTTATAACTAAAACGAAAAATGAAAGCGAAACAAAGCCTTGATCAGTATTCTGCCGGTGTAGATAGCAAGAAACAAAATACACTGTGCCACAATGTTCCACTTTATTTGTGATTAATGCACTCCAAACAATACAAATGTATTCATAACATATGACTGTATGAAGACGGATATATTCATTTGCCCAGAAATGCTCCAACTAAAACATTGAAAACGGAAGTGAAAATATTTCAGATTGCATTGGGAAAACGTTCAAATAGAAACAAAATACAAAAAAAAACTATAATACACTTTAAGTTTGTGTTGCCTTTGTTCGCAAGCGGTGGAGTTTCAAAAAGACATAACACTTTGGTTAGCCAGCAGCAGTGCCTCCATCATTACCGCCACCTGTTCACTTTTGATTTGCAGTTACTGCTTGAAAACATACCAAAATTTCATATCCATCATACTACCTGTTTTGTGGCAGCCACCGCTACAACCTCAACGTAATTGCAAGGTCATTTTTATAGCAAACAATCAAAATCGTACCAAAATATTTCGCTTTGGTTGGTACCGGGTACAGGGGTAGTAAATTAACTTGATTATCATTAAATGCGCTGGATAAATTGCACAACACAGTTTTTTTGCCAGTTGCTAATTCAGGTGGGCGTTGATTTCGATGTACTTTGCAAAATATTGATAGTTCAGCTATTTTCGTGTGCATTCTAAGCAGCGATTTTCAAATTCTTCTATGAGAGAGAATGTTTCATGGCACGAGCAACAAACACCAAGACCAATTTGCAAATTTGGAGTGGATTTCGATACTAAATTACTAATTAATTGATTTAGTTTAGCCAGAGCTTTTGGAATTTGGAATAAAAAATGAAAGGAATTTAAACAGATTTCCCTATATGTAATATAAGTAAGTATGTCACTAACAATTTAACAATTAAATACACACATCGTTAAAAAAGTAGACTGTAATAAACAGTCTAACTCGTGCTACAAACCCGTATTAGTTTGTATAACCAAAGCCTAATATGATATAAATACAGAGGAGTATAAAACGATGCATAAATATCAGTCAGATGAATCGATTTACATATACCTTCACACAAAGTCCTTTTTGTGTTGGTGCGAGAAGACGCGTGGCAAACCGCAACAAATATTGAGGTTTAACCGGGGACTTTCACCGAAACAACATCAAATATGAATATATTTTTGTTTGGTTTCAGTTTCTGGATTCTAACTCAAAAATATACAAAGTTTTTATACTGAGTCCGGCAAGCGAATCAAAATTATCGGGTTGTTTGGAAAGTTCGTTCGGTTAATTCGCTGGTTCACCATACGTCATTGCTTATCACGTAGAGTTTCTTCAAACACTACCATAACTTCCTACAACCCCTTCTCTAAACTGTTTACTATTGCTTAATTGCGTTCTCGTTCTAGTCGTGAGTGGTTATAGCTTTTAAAAAAAAATGTTTTAAAAAGTGGAAAATATGAGCGAAAAAGGGCATTTTAGGCATATAATGCTATATTATTTCCGAAAAGGAAGAACGTCTGCCAGCCAAAAAATAAAGTCTGTTTATGAAGGAATGAAGAAATGGCTTAAAAAATTTTCTACGGGCGACTTCTCCGTAATGGACGCTTGCTGATCAGGACGACCAAAAGAAATTGTTTCCAAGGAGGTGAAAGATTTAATTATTGTTAATCTCCGTGCAACATTTAGGGAATTACAGCTGAGATAATCAAAAAATCAGTCTTAACCATTCACGGAGTCATGAAAGAGCTCGGATTTGTGAGCAACCTCGATGTGTGGGTGGTACCTCACTCTCTCACCGAGGCCAACCGCCTGAATCGCGTTGACGTCTGCGATGACCTAAAGATAAGAAATAAAAAGACACCATTTCTGAGGAACCCCATCACAGGGGATGAAAAATGGATAGTCTACAACAGTGTAATGTGGAAAAGATCATGGGAGAAACCAAATTAACCCCCTTCAATCCACCTCTAAAGCAGGCCTTCACACCAGGAAGGTAATGTTGTCGATTTGGTGGGATGTTAAAATGAGTAGTTTTTTTAGCTTCTCCCAACAAATCAAACGATTAATGCGGACTACTCTATCGCACAATTAGATAAATTGAAGCCGGCATTGGAAGAAAAACGAACGATCAACAAAATCGGGGAGACGTCAATCGGGGAGACGTCATCTTCCATCATGACAACACTGCACTGCGGACCCGCCAGAAACTGTCAGAGCTTGCGTGCGAAGTGCTACCTCCCCAAATCTCCCCCCATCTGACTATCACTTATTTCGCAGTCTGAGCAATCATTTGAAGGACTAGAATTTCCATAACGACGAGGAAGTGAAAAATGGGATTGAACGCTTTTTCTGAGAAAAGCCACGCGAGTTTTATGAGAGAGGAATTAAAACGCTCCCAGAGAGGTGAGAAGAAGTTTAAAAAAGGAGGAGATTATACGATAAAATACATTAAAGTAATTGTTTTCTTGTACAGGGTGTCCGTCGTGAAGGTATACTAATTTTTGATTAAATGAAAGAGAATGGATCTTATGTTGATAAATGTTTTATTTAATGTCGGCAACTATGTATGGAATACAATATCAGATAAATGGCCACCTCTCTTAGCCTCACAAATGCGTGCCCTTTTGAGCACATTTTTCATTACATTCTCACACATTTCATGCGGTATTTCATTAATTTCATCACGAATATTTTGTTTGAGTTGCTCAAGCGTTTTTGGTTTGTTTGCATAAACCTTGCTTTTCAGATATCCTCACAAAAAGAAGTCCAAAGCAGTCAAATCAGGCGACCGTGGAGGCCAATCAATATCACCATTTCTTGAAATAACTTGTTGTGGAAAGAGGTCTCGCAGTAATTCCATTATACATGTAATTCTGGCTGTATGCGATGTGGCACCGTCTTGTTGATACCACATATTAATCAAGTCCAAAGCATGCAATTGTGGCGTTAAAAAGTTTTCAATCATACCACGATATCGCTCCCCATTGACAGTTACTGTTATGCCGTTTTCAGTTTCAAAGTAAGGTTCAATGATTCCTCCTGGCCAAATTGCACACCAGACTGTCACTTTTAATGGATGCAAAGGTGACTGATGAATAATTTGAGGGCTTTCCATTCCCCAGAACTAACTATTCTGTTTATTCACATCCATCCATTCAAATGAAAATGTGCCTCGACACTCATTTTTTTTCATGAAAATCTGGGATGTCATGGGTGAGCTATAACATCCTATTGGCATATGTACGGCGGCGTAAATGTTTTGATGGAAAAAGCTCTTGTGTCAACTAAATCTCAAATGGAAACAAATGCAAATCCTTGTGCAAAATTTTAGCCAAAGTTGTTCTTTGAAAACCAAGCTCCTTAACACGGCGTCGAATTAAGGTTGATGGATTATTTCTTCTTCTTCTTTCTTTCTTAAGCAGCAGTAATGTTTTCAGTCGATCTTGCAGTACGTTGTGGTCCATGCTTGGCCCTATCAGCTACAGACCCTCTTTCTTCAAAATCGTTCACTACACGATAAATAGTGCGTCTTGTTGGTACGTTGTTTCTCACAAAAATTTTACGTTACTTTCTCATCGTCACAGTAATCGATGATTGATTCTGAAAATGTTTTAACGGTTAAAACACGTTGATTTGTCGAATATTTTTCTATTATAAATTTGCCACGTCTCTACTTCACGACTGCCAAATATGAACTGTCAAAACTAAGATTTACCAATGTGGCGGCAAAAGAAAGTAGTATACCTTCCCGACGGACACCCTGTATACAAATTTGTAAATAAATTTGTTTTGAAAACCGAACAAACTTTTCGAACAACCCGATATATTGAGTTTTGTTTCACACACCCAAAACGGAATTAGAAAAAATTTGGATTCATACACCCGAAACCAGAATTAGACGTAGTTTTAATCCTGATTCAGTTTATGAAAAGTTTTGTTTGCATTTTATTTGAAAAATTTCAAATAAAAAAAAAAACAGACAACTTTTTTGTGTAGCTTTGAACATTTCTGGGGCCTGGTATTATAAATTTACAAAACAAATTCTTTGAAGCATTTTTACATTTCGCATGTTGTTGCCAGACCTTATTATCTGTCGAGAATAGTTTCATTTCTTGATTTTAATTCTGATTCTGATTAAGTTCTCGAATCAATAATCAATTTGGTTCTAATTTCGTTTCTGATAAGAAATGAGTCAAAGCATGCAGCGAATTGTTGTCTCGAATATAAATCTTACTTAAACTTAAAATATCAAAACCGAAACGAAACTGAATTTGTGAAGGTCCTTGAATTTGAAGTGTAATGCAAATTTTTCGGTGTTCTTTAAATAAACTTTGGATATCAAAACTGAATCTGTGGAGGACCTTGGATTTATAGTATAATAGAAGAGCTCATTACTAATTTGCTGGAATTATTATAAATTACTTCGAACTTACTGTCCGTCTCTTAGAAAGAATAGGGAAACCATAGATTCTTCTCAAATCCGCTAATTTGTGTTAGAGATACGCTAAAGTAGCGACAATGCAGATTATTTTCATTTGCAGAAACGAGTTTATTGAACTTAACGATTGTTAATTTTTTCTAAATTGATTACAATTGAATAAGAGATTGGAATCTAAAACTGAACTACTTTAATCCATAATTATTTAATTATTTGCATAGGAGACACAAGCAAAAATTTATCTACCCCATCGATTTTTTTTACCAAACATTAAAATCTAATTGAACTAATAAACATTTAAGTTACTGCAATCCGCCAATTAGGGTTTACGGGGTGAAGACCAAATTTAATGATTTAATTAATATGAGAGATGCCCTAATGGGTGTAGCTACGAAGTTAATTTCAATTCTCAGAACTGAGCTCATCAAACGCACAATATGTGCCAAATTTGACTCAATTTAGTGCAACCACATGGTGATATTAAGTTATCAATATATGAATTAAATCGATCATTTGTATGGGAGATACCAAATTAAATTTTTTCACTTTTCCGTTAAATTCTTTCACATTTCATTATAAGCATTGCAATTTGATGAGATTGCCAAAAATATGACTGAAGAATTTGGTGTTCTAAAATTCGTCTGAAAAATAAGGATGCAAATATTTGAAAGTCC
>JAHXMU010000451.1:0-75193 GCA_019455685.1 Philornis downsi | reverse complement strand
CCAATGTTCTGGTATAAGTTTGGTTGAGGGAGAATTCTTCGTTTAGGCACAGCGGGCAAAAATGTTAACTATGAACTTAACATATGGCTGAAAATATAGCGTTCTGAAATTCGTCTGAAAAATAATGATAGAACTTTTTAAACTTTTTCAAGATGCCAATTTCCTGGTATTCTGAAATTAGTCTGAAAAATAAGGATGCAAATATTCGAAAGTCCTTCAAGGTGCCAATGTTCTGGTATAAGTTTGGTTGGGGCATCTTCGTTTAGGCACCGTGAGCAGAAATATTAACTATGAACATAACATATGACTACAAATTTGGCGTTCTGAAATTCGCCTGAAAATAAGGATGCAAATATTTGAAAGTCCTTTAAGATGCCAATGTTCTGGTATAAGTTTGGTTGAGGGAGAACTCTTCGTTTAGGCACAGTGTGCAAAAATGTTATATGCCAACTTTATATATGACTGATGAATTTGGCATTTAGAAATTTATCAGAAAAATAAGGTTGCAAATTTTTAAAAGTCCTTCAAGATGCCAATGTGTTTGGTTGGGAAGAATTCTTGGTTTAGGCACAGTGGGAGAAAGTGTTAACAGGTGGGCATGCCAATAAAATTTAAAGAAATCTGTGTTCGGAAAATGTTCTAAAATACTTGGATACCTAATTCGGAAAAAATATGTGATAGCTACGTCCTGTAACGATTTTGCTTCCCCTACTGTGCTTCGTCGTGCACAGGATCCTATATCCTGGAAAAAAAGAAATCAGCAATTTATGATACTTTGTTGCATTTAAGTATGTTAGTTTACTGAAGTATATGAAGTCTGAAGTATTTCTTTGTTTTTTAATTGGCTTCACAGGTTTCTCCAAACCGATAAAATCGTAGTTTTTATATATATTCCCATGTTTTCGTCTCTTTAACAGAGCTCTGTTTACTCTTTAACAGAGCTCTGTAATCAAAATGTGGTTTGTGCCTTTGCTAATTAAATACCAATTTATTTTCAAGCACATTATATGGGTCTAGTTTGGCAATTGAATCTAGTTTGAAATTAAAAATGTGTGGCTTAAATCGGTCATTTGTATGGGAGGTGTCAGAACGGGCAGTTTTAATAGGTCGGTTCTTCCGAATTTTGGAAAAAAATGGGTAAAAATGTAGGCTGTCGACGATGTAGAAGTTGCAGGGAAATAATTAATTTCGGGAAATCGATTAACTTTTATGGAAGGAACCCAAAGAGGCAATACAATGAACTCCATTTCTATTCCCGGATCTTATTTTATGAAACCATTATCGCTTCCTGAATTTGATTGAATTTAGTAAAATTAGATAAAATATATGAATCTGAGAATGTATGGATTAAATCGGTTGTTTGTGTGAGAAGTATCAGATGGGTCATATTAAATTGGTCAAGTTGTTTCCAATTTTATCTAAAGCTACAGAGAAATGCAGTGAACAGAAATTTAGGCTGCAGTAGCAGCCGGCGAATATTGAATTTAGGAAAATCAATAGATTTGTATGGGGAATATACCGAATGAGATGGTTGATATAGTTCATTTACAATCTTCGTCCATGATATATCAAGTTCTATGAAGCTCCATAAATGTTTATGATTAAATGTTTATGATTGAAATGTACTTTCATTCCTTCGCCTGAAGGTATAACTAATATATAGCGAATTTGTTCACTGTGTAAACTCCTGTACTATTTACGTCCATTGCAATTGAAATAGTAAATTGAAGCTCAAGTGTCAGCAATGATTGTCAAAACATTTTTCTTTGGTCATAGAAGTTTGTAAGTACCGACCTTTGACCTTTGTTGTGTATGTCCCTGCAAAATGCGATCCATTTGCATATTATTTCGGAGATACTGCTTTTAGAGATTTAAAATTGGCTTACATGTTGGAGGACATATTTGCCGTGAAATTTTCGGAACATGTTTGATTTTAGCACAAAAACTTAATACGTTAGAAAAGACGCGTATAGTGAAATTTTCTTAAAAACAAATTTGAATTTCAGTCTTATTGAAACTCAAAAAATTAAACAAAAAAAGTATGATTAGATAAGCATTATTATTAATTTGCTTTGGTTTCAGTTTTCACAAATTTAATAAGAAATCTCGACTTTAGGTTGGGTCTGCGACTGTAATTTACGCTGAAAGTCTGAAATAACTATTAAAATCCGAAAATTGTTATTTATAAGAATCCAATAATTAGAATTTAGTATAAAAATGTTGATGGTACAGAATAAGTTTCAAACGTAGCTCCTAGAGTTTCCCAAATTTCAATGCGATATATCTCTTCGACCGGATGGGATATCACAAAACTAATAACGCGCATGTAATCATTATACGAAACTTGATTATACAGGGTACCCGTCGGGAAGGTATACTACTTTATTTTGCCGCCGTGTTGGTAAACATTAGTCTTGACAGTTCATATTTGGCAGTCGTGAAGTAGAGACGTTGCAAATTTATTATTATTATTTAATCGTTAATTTTTTGGGAGAAACAACGTACCAACAAGATGCACTATTTACCGTGTAGTGAATGATTTCGAAGAAAAAGGGTCTGTAGCTGATAGGGCCAAGCATGGACTGCAACGTACTGCAAGATCGGCTGAAAACGTTACAGCTGCTCAAGAAAGTGTTCAAAACAATCCAGCAACCTCAACTCGACACCGTGCTGAGGAGCTTGGTCTTCAAAGAACAACTTTGGCCACAACTTTGCACAAGGATGGCAAATTTATTATGAGAAAATATTCTATAAATCAAAGTGATTTAATCGTTAAAACATTTTATCAAAATCAATCATCGATTACTGTGACGATGAGAAAGTTACGTGAAATTTTTAAGAGAAACAACGTGCCAACAAGACGCACTATTTATCGTCTAGTGAATGATTTCGAAGAAAGGGGGTCTGTAGCTGATAGGGTCAAGCATGGACCACAATGTACTGCAAGATTGGCTGAAAACATTACTGCTGCTCGAGAAAGTGTTCAAAACAATCCATCACATTTTCATTTGAATGGATGTGTGAATAAACGGATAGTCGGTTCTGTTCGGTTCAAACAAAATATTCGTGATGAAATTGATAAAATACCGCGTGAAATGTGTGAGAATGTAATGAAAAATGTGCTCAAAAGGGATCGCATTTGTGAGGCTAACAGAGGCGGCCATTTATCTGCTATTGTATTCCATTGTATATAATTGCCGACATTAAATAAAACATTTATCAATATACCTATAAGATCCATTCTCTTCCATTCAAAAATTCAAAAATTATAAACAAACAAAGTAGCATGCCTATTGACGGACATCCTATACTTAACGCACGTTTTGATTAATTCCAAAACAAAAATCATGGAAATACGGCCATCTTAAATAAAAAATACCGAACCTTATATTGACCTATACAGCATGATATGAAAGCAACAAGAATTTTATAATCAAGCCGGCTCTATTATTTGGAAAAAGATGCGATGGCCGTAAGATTAATGAATTCCAAATAAATTAAACTTTCAAAAGATCGTCAATATCTGATTTTAGTAACTTTACAATCAATGTTTTCATCTCTCAATGCTGAAGCACTGATGCTTACGTGCTTACTGAGGTCATGCTTTTAATATATTGCTTTTTTGTCAAACTATCAAAAGCCTCTCAATCTTTTTAGCTTTAAATCTCCCAGAAAAACAAATGATTTTGGTCATTAAAATCAACGAAAACCGTAGAAGTTGTAACCAATAAACCGAAAATATCTCTCAAATGATAAAAAGTCAAAGAATATCTTAAAACCGTGATACGTTTAGGTAAATGTGAGCCGTCGAGGTAAAAAAATAATGTGGAGTAATTAAACAAATTTCAAGTAAATAAAACAACTCACCGACTTCAAGCAGGGCAAAAATTTTGGACAGTCTGGAAATAAAAATAATTGCAAAAATTAAAATATGATGAAATAAAACATTAAAGAGTAGAATGGATAAAAATCTAAAACCGAGAGGAATACTCAATTTGTCATTTCGTTCGTAACAAGAAACACTTATTTCAGAATCCACAAGTTATTTATATTCTTGGTCGTTGTAAAAATGTATGTCGATCTAAATTTTTCATGAGATGACCTTAGACCAGGACTTGGGTTTTGAAATGTACGAAAAATTATTTGTCATTTTAATTATTTTGTATTTACTGGAAGACGTTCAACAACGCTGACGTTCACTCGCTGCCAATGAGAATACGAGTACTTTGGTAGCCTTTCTAGATATACCTATAGAAGGGACGTTTTATAATGTTTCTCCTGATACGATAGTAGCAGCACTATATACGCCAGTATTCGGGGACTAGTGTACGATCTTCTTACAAAGAGACGTGGCAGGGCTAAATTAGGGTTGTCGGACGTGAACAGATTTGTCAGTAGGGAAAGCTGCTATCTCCCTTACTATGGAACCTTGCTCTGAACAGAACTCGGTTCTCTTTAGAGGAGGCTGGTGTCAAGATTGTCGCATACGCAGACGATGTTGCAATAGCAGTTAGAGGAAAGCTTTTGGAAACACTCAGAGACATCCTTCAAGGAGCCCTTCTCACTCTAACGAAGTTGGCGGGGAAAAATGGTCATCGAGTAAATCCAAATAATATCGAAGTGGTTTTTTTCACCAGGAGATACAAGATTCCACCTGTGGATCCTACCTCCGTGGAAGGTACTGAAGTTCCTTTCGAGGACTGTGCAAAATACCTTGGTGTATTATTGGACAGGAAACTGAATTTCATACCCAGTATTCTGGAGAGTGCGAAAAAGGTCACAGTGGCGCTATATGCGTGCAAGAGGGCAATAAGGAAACAATGGGGATTAAAGCCTTACATTGTTCACTAGTTGTATACTGCATTAGTGGAAGGCTCTTCAGAAGTCCATATACTTTAGGATACTGGACAAGGTCCAGAGAATGGCTAGTCTATGTATCGCTGGTGCGCTTCGCATCTGATGCACTAAATGTAATTTTGCATTTACTGCCTCTGGACATAATTGGTATGCAAACTGCCGCGGCTACGGCAGTAAGATCAAGAGAGCTGTAACAGTGATCAAACAGTGGTTATGGTCACGATGTGATCCTCAACATGGTGCCTGACATAATAGGCACCATTGACTGCACCCTAGCTGACCCCCTGTTCGACAAAAAGTGCCATACATATACTTATACCAGATAGAGATGCATGGAAATGTTGAACTTCTGGTATAAGACTGTATGGCGACTTCTGACGCTGACAGCTCAAAATTAAATAATCAGGAAGGTTTCGGGGTTTACTCCGAAAATCTAAGGCTAAGTATAGCAATCCAAATCCCTGGATTTTGTCTTCCTGAAGTTAACATCAGCTCTAAAAAGCCGCAGATCTCTTAAAGAGATGGCTCAGCATTCCAACATTCACTTTATGTTGGTGCCGGACCACGGGGATATACCAGGGAACTGCAGAGCAGACGAGTTGGCAAGACTAGGAACAACCTTATAGACTCCAGCCGAGTTGGAGTCTGTGGGCATGCCTCTAGCCACTTGCAAGCTCCTACTGCGAGTTTAGCAGCAAATGGTAGGTGGGCGTCTGTCCGAGGTTGCAATCAATCCAGACAGATGTGGCCTCGCCTAGATGTGAAGCGTCCACACACGCTGTTGTCGCTATCAAAACTCAACGTCTCATTGCTTGTATCCGTCACGACGGGACTCTGTCTGATTGGAAGACATGCAGTGAGATTGAAAGTTGCGACTGGTGACTTCTGCAGGAGTTGTAGGAAGGGAGGAAAGGTTCATAGAGGAAAGGTCCATAGAATATTTTCTTTTGCAATTTTCTCTCCCTGGCGAATAGGTGGGGATCAACACTGGGCTCTTGTTTCTTTAGGGACCTAGGAGATATGAACGATATAAATATTGTCCGACTTAAGAGCTTCTTGAGGCGCTTAGGATGGTTCAACGGGAGAAACTAAGGGCATCCATATCGTTGATATTTGCAATATTTTTTCGTGATGGATATATTTTTCACAATGTATGTACAATTGAAAAGAATTCATAACTTAAATCACCCGACTCAAAACTGTCCTAGTGCTGAGTTGTTGTTGCTTCCCATCTTAAATAGATTATAGAAAATAAGCAACACCTTGTATGTCATATATGAGAAGATTGCAAAATAAGATAGTGCGTTTGGATAGAGGCTTTCATCTATCAAGGAAATTCACATTTTAAACAATTTTATTATGGCATCAATGATAAAAGCTAGAGAAAACAATGAAATAGTATCATCAGGCAAAAGAAAGGCTAACTAGTCAACAAACAATCAGCACCACATAAAGATGAAAGTGAGAGGCACCAAAGATAAAGAAAACAGATTAAAAAGAAACAACAATAACAACAGCAATAAATAATAAATCACACAAGACAAATGACCAAAAAAAAAAAAAGCTGTAGATTAAAAGAAATCATTATTAATTATTGACGTTTAATTCAATACCAGCCAATCTAAATCCCACCGTTACCCTATCACCAATAACATCTCAGGAATATAATATGTTTGTCCCCTTTGTTTGTAATTATCATTGAAAGCATTTATATTAAGGCATATTTAGATTAATTTATAAACATTTTCCAGCACCAACATCAACTAAATGTTGGTGAAGCTGTCTAACTACGTCGCAACTACCTCCCTTTTCTTTCTTTCTTTACTTAGGCATTTCTCTCTTTACTTAGGCCATTTATTGAACTGTTTTTTTTTTGATGTTTTGGCTTTTCTCATTCGGTGATATTATGTCATTATAGCAATCACAATAAATATGATGCGAAAGATAATGGAGGGAACAACGGAGACAAACCACAGAAACCGAACTGAACAAAATACCAGAAATTTATTTTAAAATCGAAAGTGTATTTAATTTCTATTTCTTTATTTGTTCGCATTTCCATTTCCACGATATTTCTTTTTCAGTGTGTTTCAACCGCAATTATTTATTTATTGTGTCATTTCTGGTCTGATGTGGTTGAAATTGTGAATATTTTATAAACCTCTACACACACATATATACACACACATACACACATACACACACACACTCACACTTACACAATTTATATGAAAATATAATATTTATGAATTTAGAAACTATTATAGTATATGAAAATTATACAATTTTGTATATAATTAAATTGTTTTAATGCCATATAATTAACAAAACATTACTGAACTGGTTGTATTTTAGTTAACAATAATTATTTTTATACATTTCCTTTAATTAAGATTAAACAGTGATAACGATAAGATAAAACAACTTCCTATTGAGTTGTGTTGCATGAGTATTGGATAACAAAAGACTTAGGAAACAAACTCGAAACAGATGTCATGAAAGTTTTATGTAAATCAATTAAGAAATTTATTTCGCTGGTAAAATGAAATCAAAGAAACCGAAATGGAATGTGGAAAGAGTGTATGGACAGAGACTGAGACTGCCTAGTATAACCGCATGAAAGTGAGAAAAATATTGAAAACCACAGATTTAAAGAACAAACTTGAGTATACACAAATATGGGGTGATTTTTTAAGATTTAAAATTTTCAGGTTGGCAACACTGGTAGGTAATGGCGTCCAAACGTCATCTGTCAAAGTGAAAAGTGTACAGTATACTCTGCCATTTTCATCATGGTATGACGATTTGACCTACCACAATGTCTAATTTTTGGTGAATGGGCCTTACTCAATGAAAATCTGAAAATAGGGATGAATTTGGTGAGCAGCTTATCTCTCGATTTGGACCTGTGAGTTGGCCCCCAAGATCTTGCGATTTAACGCCTCTTGATTATTTCTTGTGTGGTTATGTCAAGTCGTTAGTCTATGTGGACAAGCCGAACATTATTAAAGCCTACTAAAGCCAGGATAACATAACACGCGTTATTCGTGGCATACAGGCCGAAATGCTCGAAAAAGTGACGAAAAATTTGACCTTTCGAATGGACATTTTGAGACGGAGCCGCGGAAAACATTTAAATGAAATTATCTTTAAAAATCAAATGGCAAAGACCAATTTATCGATTTCAATTACAAATTTTAATGTACGATGCAAATTTGAGTGTTTTATTCGATTTTTAAAAACAACTGTGATTAAAAAATCACCCTTTATCTTGCCTGGCATTTCTGCTAGGCAAAAAAGGACATTATCCATGTAAAATATAAACTCAACAAGCCAACTACAATGCGTACTCCTATAGCTTTGTGCAGATATCAGTCGCTTCGAAATTGCTATTCCAAATGTTTACTGATAAAAAGAGGATAACGCTTACAGAATTTTATTTTGAAGGAGCCTTTGTTTCTACGTCCAACTAGATAGTAATTAATTTTCTTTTTCGCTTAAAGTCTTCATATTATATGAAAGTTGGAAAAAGTACGAAAAGGTTAGGTTTCAAATCTGGTCGCAGAGTGATACATATGGGAACCATTTTTATGTTTTTGTAAATCAATGAAACCGAGTTATTTTTGCAGAAAGATGAATATGGCAATCATTGAAACTGAGATTTCTTTGTTCATAACTTCTGGAGTAACTTTGCGTTATAAACAAATGTAATGTATCGTAATAAAGCATACTTACGTATGTAGATATGTCAAAATTTCCCATATGCAACTTCATTCCTAAGATAACAGTGACCAACAAATGTTGAAACATTGAGAAAATTATATTAAATTGAAATTTTTTAAAAGCTTCTTAACATGTCTACCTATGACGGGGATGGCAATATATTTTCGCTAATGAACCAATGAAGTATTATATATTATATTATATTATTATAATATAATATATGTTTACAAATGATTCATTGAAAGTATTACTCATCGTTGGCTACTACTTTTCCCCATCTTTCTGGCAAAGCTCGAATTCCTTGACGATAAAACTGTTCATCTTTTGAGGCTATCCATGAATCTAGATATTCCTTGATGTCGTCATATGAGTGGAACTGCCGATCAGCCGTGGGCCATCGAATGGAAAAAGTCATAATCGGACGGTGCAATATCTGGAGAATAAGGTGAATGGTGGAAGCATTCCCATTTCAGCGTTTCCAGGTAGGTTTTAACGGGCTTGGCCACGTGACACCGTGCGTTGTTATGCTGAAGAACCACTTTTTCGTGCCTCGTGCTGCGTATTGTGGGCGTTTTTAGCGCAGGGTTCGACTTAATCGCATTACCAATTCCCAGTGATAGTTTTACTTGGTTTAAACAGCTCGTAATAAATAACACCGAACTAATCCCACCAAATACAGAGCATAACCTTCGTAGCGTGAATATCGGGCCGGGGCGACGATGTAGAAACATGTCCAGGCAGCCTCCATGACTTTGTTTTCTTTGGGTTACTGTAATGAATCCATTTTTTATCACCCGTTACAATATGATGAAGAAAATCCTTCCTTTTTTGTCGCTGAAGTATTTGTTCACAGGCGAAAAAACGACAATAAACATCCCTTGGCTTCAATTCATGAGGAACCTAAATTCCTTGCTTTCGAATCATTCCCAATGCATGCAATCGCTTGAAAATTACGTGGCGGGTAATTCCTAATACCAGACCAAGCTCTACCTGCATTTGACACGGATACCCATCAGGAAATGCCGTCAATTCAGTGTCTTCGAAGGTTTTTCGTTTTCCTTTACGCAAACTGTCGTCAGCATCAAAATCGCTTAAAGCAGCATCTTCGTAAACGTTTTGAAGCTTTCGATGAGCTCCAGCCGCCGTTTTTTTCGAATGAAAAAAGAAAATCAAAATTGCCGCATATGACGATTATTTGGCACAAAATCATACATATTGACACACAACCAAAAAGAATACGATGTCAAAAGAAAATCACTATTTTGTCGAGGCAGTATGTTTACCATACGCCTAAGCTTGGCTCATGACATTTAGGTTATGCCAAAATTGGTTAGCACTTACAGCTGGCGCCATCTTTTGGCAACCAGCGGGAACCTAATTTGCGCATCTAATACTTTCCGACTTTCTGATATCTCTAGTTCTCTTATTTTCTTACATCTTTTTATCTTCTTCCGACAAGTTTGAAAAAATATGAATACACACAGCGTCCATCCTTCATAAGACAGAAGCGCGTAATAATGTATTTGCTTTACTGTAATCGATACACCCTCGTTGAAGGTTCGGGCCCATCTGAAATCCTTAATGATTACACTGAAGTGCAATCATTTGATTTAACCAGATATTAATAGGATATTGACGCACATAAGCGTGACACAAGGAGTCAGTTACCTTCACTGGCACTTGAGCATCTACTTTTTAGTTTACCAGCGTAATTTTCGGTTGCAACCACAGCCAGCGTGTAACTCCCCGAAGGATCCTTACCGATACGATCAGCTCCTTGAGCACACCTCATTACTCCTGCTACCGTCTTTAAACTCCTCTGTCGGAGCTTGTAGACGAGTCTATTCTAAACTACTACCGCATTTTGCACCCACAGAACCGGAATGTGGCAACCGCAACATAACTCGGGGACATTAATTCCCGAGTACAAGAATTTTAAAGCTGCAGTTACAACAAATTATGTTACAAAAGTTGCACTTATACAGACTATAGCGTAAAAAATTTCTCTGTTGCGTAAGCCGTAAGTCGTGGTGATTGGGCAAATCGAGCTTGTGCTGCATTCTGGATATGAACCAACCGTTCTTCCACTCTATGAATTCCAAAGCGATTGAATCTCGTCCAAGCGATTTGTGCACAAAATAACAATTCTAAGCTATCGAATGGATCCGGCAAGAACAGTAGAGTTAATTAAAATTAATATTAAAGAATTTGAAATATTTTTCAAATTGACTGTCGTGCAGAAGCCGAGGGCTTCTGGACTGATAACAGCTTCAATAGTGTGTGCGATTAATAATTCGACATGATCATTGACAGATCAGTTTATGAGTATTTTCATTATTATTATTATTATTTTAAGATAAATACAAAAGATGTCATTTTGTGCATATATTAAAGTTTTCTCCATATGACATGTTTAATATTTTCCGTTATTATTGTTATTATTTCCAAATTCATAAAATTTTTAATATTTATTGTTTTATTTATTTCTAATTTGAAATCTATAAAATTTCACGTTACCATATGGTTGTTTTGAGGGCTATAATTCAACAATTTGATTAAAAATAAAAACATTTGAGACGTTTATTTCACATTATCAGTAGTCGAATCCATAATTGACGCATAAAATTTTTGATGATTTAACTATATCAATTGATGGTGGCGCTTGATCGACCCACATACGAGACGTCGTCACTCCATTTCAGTCATCTTTTGTTTAATGTTTTCTATTGGCAATTGATGTTTGAGTCGGCTTTTATTTGTGTTTTTTTTATGATGTGTTTCTATAGAGATTCGAAAGTGATGGTAATTACTAATGTTTGATTTTATAACTCCTACATGGGATTTCAATTTCAGAAAAAAAGAGAAAAAATTATCTTAAGCTTATTAGTGTCCATAACAATTAGCATAAAATATCAATTACAAGTAGTGATATATTTTTTTTAGATATTAATGTTGCAAATAATAGTTGCTTCCTGTCAAAATATTTGTAATGAGGTGAAGCGACAACCTACCATTGCTGATGTGATTTATTCTTATGGGTTATTGAAATTGGTGATATGATATTTAGGTAGCCTGATGTGTGTCTCTGGTATATGCAATTTAATAGATATAAATTAAGAACTTTTATGTTAATGTAATGAAGTTTTTATTACATTTTTCTGTACTTGTTCGTTTATTCGTAAGATTTTATTATCATTTACGTTTCACATTTTCGTTCATTGAAATCGTGTTTATCAAATGATGAACACAAATTATCAGCTAACACCATTGGCCTCCAACTAATTTTGCTGGCTGATGGCCGTCGATATTTGCAGCCGTTTGTTCTGATCTCATTTTTTCTGGATGGACGGCTTCATGATTGATTGACAAAAATGGTATTTTTTTTACAATCAGTACTCTCTGTTTGTTCGCGATAGTAATCCCGGTCTTGTCTTTGCAGCATAGTTTTGGACTTTTATTTATTTGACTGAAGTACATGACTTTACCTCTACCCATTGATCTTTCAGTATTGTCATTTTCCTATTTTCTCAGCTGCCGTTCCTTTCTTTTAAAGAGATAACCTCTTTTCCATTTTATTTACTGCATCCCATAAATGTATGCAATACATTTATCTCTTAGCTGTGTAACAAAGCTCCGCTGTTTGCTAATAGATGGCGCCAGCTGTAAGTGCTACTCGATTCTGCAATAACCTAAATGTCATGAGCCAAGCTTCGACACAATAATGATTTTTTTTTAACCTCATATTCTTTTGGTTGTGTGAATATGTACGATTTTGTGCCAAATAAATGTCATATGCGGGAAGTATTGATTTTCTTCTTTCAAAACGAAGAAAACGGCAGCTGAAACTCATCCAGAGCATCAAAACGTTTACGGAGTTGCTGCTTTAAGTGAAACAACGTATCGAAATTGGTTCCGTCGCTGTACGGACGTTGATTTCGATGTTGACGATCGTTCGCTTGAGGGAAAACGAAGACCTTGGAAGACACTGAATTGACGGCATTGCTTGATGGGGATCCGTGTCAAACGCAGCTAGAGCTTGCTTCAGTATTCGGAGTTACTCGGAAACCCATTTCCAAGCGATTGGATTATTTATGAGTTGAAGCTAAGGGTCGTTGAGCGCCGTTTTTTTCGCCTGTGAATAACTGAATCAGCGACAAGAAAAAGAAGGGTTTGATGAAAAATGGGTGATGAAAAATGCATTCATTACAGCAATCCAAAGAAGAGAAAGCCATGGGGGATGTCTGGTCATGCTTTTACATCGTCGCCTTGGTCTGTTTTTGGTGGGACCAGGTCGGTGTTATTTATTACGAGGTGTTGAAACCAAGAGAAATCATTACTGGGTATCGGTATCGATTGGGCCAATCTCTACGCGTGAAAAGTCCACAATACGCGCAGAGGCACGAAACAGTGATTCTTCAGCATGACAACGCTCGGCGTTACGTGGCCAAGACCATTAAAACCTATTTGAAAACGCTAAAATGGGAAGTTTTATCGCATTCGCCATATTTGTCATATATTACACCGTCTGATTGTCACTTGTTCCGTGCGATGGCACATGATCTGGCTGACCACCACTTCCACTCATATGATGGCATCATGGAATAGCTAGATTCGTGGGTAGCCTCAAAAGGTGAACAGTTTTATTGAGATAGAATTCAAGCTTTGCCAGAAAGATGGAAAAAGGTTGTAGTTAGCGATGGACAATACTTTCAATGAATCATTTGTAAACATGTTTTCATAATAAAGTTGCATTTTTATAAAAAAAAAGCAGCGGGAACTTAGTTACGCACCAATATAACGTTGTATTCAGCTTCCTTTTGTTTAAGATTAACGAGAGAGGCCTATCAAGCCTCGCTTAGGAGCTGAGAGCGGTAGAAAGTTCTTGAAGATCCTATTGTCAAAATTAACAAGCACAGCTAACTAGTTGTACACATTGTTGCGAATACACATATCATATCACATTTGAATAATTTTTTTTTTTCATTCTTTGATGTCTAATTTCTGCGTGCCCATCAATACCACAATTTTTAAGGGTAAAAAAAGGCAGTGAAATGATACAAACCCTGCTATTGTTTTCATTCATAATACTTTATGTTCATATTTCTCATTTTCTTAACAAAGTCAGATTCTGCTTTATTCTGAATTCTTGCTTTAAGAATTAAATTCGCAGTATTTTGCAGCATTCTAATGTACGAGTATAAATGAATTCGTCTGTATTATCAATTTTTTAGTGGTTTCACTTCCAGACATGTTTTTGTTCGTAATATGTACAAAAAATAACTCCAAGCTCTACTTTAGTACAGTATATTTGTTGTAAAATTATGTTATTTGCGTTTTCAGATGCACAGTATTTTGGCCATATGCAGCGTTTACGCAAATACCAGCTAAATCTAAATATAAACTTGTTTATGTCATGATTTAATTAAACATAAATATTTTTAAATTTTACGTGCCGAAAATTTAATCATTATATTTTCATAGTAATTTTAATTGTGGTAAATTTTCTAAAACAATTGGCATTAAATCACTGTGCCATGTTTTCTTTTCCATACAATATTTCGAAACAAGTTCTATTCAAGAGAGAAAACGCCAAAAGCAAACAACAACTCTCCCCAGAAAAAAACGAAAAAAAAAATTCCGACATTTTTGCTAACAACAACACCAGTGGAAGTACGAGTACAACAATAAAAACCGACCAAACCACCCTAAAATATTTCTCGTTGTCATTATGGCATCATATGGGGCTACTCTGAAAGGTTTGGCGTGCAGGTTAATTTCTAACGATTGATGAATATTTGTAAACAACCAAATCCGTTTGTTTTCTTAAGTATTTCTGTTAACGTGGCTACAGAATCACAGGTATTAAGACTTGAATGTTTCTCAACGCATTTGGCAAAATTTGAGGTTGAGGTTGCCACACAAGTTTCATGTTTATCTTTTAAATTCACACACAGTTGGAAGAGAAAAAAGCAACAGCAATAGCTTAAAAACAAACTAAAATACCTTTCAATAACTCTATTGTTTAATGGTTTATGAATGACGATACTCAGTCAGTGTAAGCGTTTTACCAAAGACTTTGGTCAAACTGTCTGAGGTCTTATAAAAAGGACTGGCTTTTTGACTCTGACCTTTCGTTTAAATTGATTTGCTATAATAATAAGACATAAAGAAAACTTTCTAAATAATGCTATATTATAATATAAACAATGTATTGTCATTAATTACTTTTCGCAATCTGGCATTCATGCGAATGAAAGTGAAAGAATTCCCAAAAGCATGAACAATTCTTTCGTATTGTGTTTGTGTCTTAAGTCTTTTGTATCCTTTGTTTCTGGCAATGCATTCACAGTCGAAACAGTGAGAGTGCATAGCTGTCTATGCAAAATGAGATACGTAAAGCCAGATTATACTCGTATATTAATAAAATAATATATTCTGTCCATTTTAAAGTTAATGATGATAATTTCTTTGTATAGGGTGATTTTTTAAGATTCAAGTTTTTCAGGTTGGCAGCACTGGCAGGTAATGGTGTCCAAACGTCATCTGTCAAAGTGAAAAGTGTACAGTATACTCTGCTACATATTTCATCATGAAATGACGCATGACCTACCACAACGTCTAAGTTTTGGTGAATGGGCCTTACAATAGCTCCATGTAAATCTGCTGTTTTATCGAAAAATTGTGTTCAGGCTCATTTCTTGCTGAACGGATACGTAAACAAGCAAAACTGTCGCATCTGAAGTGATGAACAGACACAAGCCACACATGAATTACTGGCAGTCTGGTGTGGTTTATGGACCTTCCGAATGGACATTTTGAGACGGAGCCGCCGACAACATTTAAATGAAATTATCTTTAAAATTCAAATGGCAAAGACCAATTTATCGATTCCAATAAAAAAATTTAATACATGATGCAAATTTGAATGTTTTATTCGATTAAAACAAAACTACAATTAAAAAATCACCCTATAGCTGTTTTGCTTTTTTAGTCTTTAGTTTATCTTTATTTGTTGATGAAGATGACTGGTTACAAACAGGGTTGAAAGTTCAACATGACCCACATTTTTCTTCGCAAATTCCCAAAAGTGGTTTCGCTTTATACAGGGTGGCGCAGTAGAACGTGCATATTGCATCATCTTTTTCTGCGGGGTAGAAAAGGCGTGGGCGAGGGGCGCCTACATCGTTGGGTTGGCGGGCTCATGGAGTTTTAGTCGCCCAAGAACATCTTGGACCGAAGACAATGTTCAGAGAGTTATGGAGTCAGTACGAGGAAATCCACAAATGTCGACTCCCAAGAGATCGTCTGTCTTACAATTATCGCGACGAAGTTTGCAATGAATTTTAACATTGGATCTTAAACTGCATCCATATAAGCTGCAATTAACACAAGAATTGAAAGAGTCTGACTTCATAGCAAGGCTCGCATTTGCTAATGAAATGCTTAATCGATTTTCCAATTTTGACAATATCCTTTTCACTGACGAGGCTCATTTCCTTATGAATGGGTTCGTAAACCGTCAAAATTGTCGTTACTGGGGCAGTGAAAATCCCAAAATCAAACACCAGAAACCATTGCATAGTCCTAAAGTGACAGTATGGGAAGCAATCTCTGGCAGAGGAATAATTGGTCCTTTTTTCTTCAAAAATGCGCGGGGCCAAAACGTCACGGTTAATACGGAACGCTATGTTGAGATGTTGGACGGATCGGGCGGAACGGATCCAGGAAAAGAAAGTTCAAGAATAGTGAATTCCAGAACTTGGTTCCAACAAGATGGAGCTACTTGTCACACATCAAATGACTCCATGACGGTGGTGAAGCAGATGTTCCCTGGCAGACTGATTTCGAAAAGAGGTGCAGACTTGACGCCTGTGGTGCAGACTTGACGCCTCATGACTTTTTTTTGTGGGGATACCTCAAACACAAAGTCTGCAGTAATAATCCAAGAAACATCGTTCAGCTCAAAGAGAATATCCGTGGTGAAATGGCAGCCATTTCACCAGTATTACTGAAGAAAGTTTTTAATAATTTTCGTTTGCGGTTAGAGGAGTGCCGTCGTAGAGAGGATCACCACTTAGATGATGTTATTTTTAAAAAATAAACTCCATTTGTTACTCCACAATGCCTTAGATTTATTTTAACCATACCTTTTGTATTTATTTTTTGATCTATTTTTTTAAATATGCACGTTCTATTGCGCCACCCTGTATTATTTAGAAGCTTTGTATTATAAAAACAAAGACAGAGTAGAGTCTATAACTAACAGAGAATATTTGTTTATAAAAATATCATACGTATATTATCATACGTATATTAACCATATTTATCGTTCGACATCTTAAGGCGCCAAATGGAAGTGACTTCTGCAAGCATTGAAAAGCTCTGATGGTCACCTTGATATTCTTCGTTCTATACAGGCAATGAAAATACAAAAGAATGAATTTAACAAGAGAAGCTTACGTGGGCGATTTTCATAAACTTTATAATGACTATAAATTACGGAATGTTCAAACTTTTTTACGAAAAATTTTAATTTTTACTGAAGAAGACACCCGACGATCATAAGAGTGACACTGCTACCATTCAGAAGGTGTGATGGATAGGTGAGAAATGTAAACGATATTAATATTCAGACACAGCTGTCGTACTGGAAGGCCTAAATTTATGTGTTCACAATAACGATAGCAATAGGCTCAGGCACCTTGTCTTGCAGTTTAATTCTTTAAGCGATTTTTGGGTCACAGGCGAAATTTTTTCCTTTTTACGCAGATTTGTGCTACGGAAGCCAAAGACGATGAGACCAAGCAATACGACATGAAAATTATTGTGGGAGATTTTAATGGCACAGTTTTTGGCTCGAAAATCGGAAAATTTGATCTGCAAAAACTTCAAATTATAAGGAACAGGGAAGTAAGGGAGACTATATTCGAAATGTATCAATTATTTGATAATCTTTTTATGAAAACAGGGAAACGACTGGATAATTGTTAATACATAGAAGGCATGCTTCCATGATATGGAAAGCCGCTTTGTTCTCGTAGTTGTTATTATTTAAACGCCCGAAATTTTATTACCATCATAGCAACACTTTCAGCTGAAATGTTTTGTTCGCATTTTTGCTCGTTAATCTTAATTAGGAAATATTTGGCAAAGCATGGAACTGAACTAGGTCCATCACTTTTAAGAACTTTATGATAATTGCATGTGCCGATTACATTGATATCATGACCGAAAGTTGCGTGGTGTTACTGCACTCTGTTCAAACATTTAAACACGAATCGGCGAAAATGGATTTGGTCGTGATCTGGGAAAAACTAACTAACAACCAACAATGAATTCTCCTGCGAATATTGGCGTGGAAGATAAATTTATTTATTTCGACTTCGGCGTCAATGAAACTCTTACCGTTGGCTTATAAATTCATTAGAGAAAATTACTTGCAACCAGGTGCCACTTGGGACTTCACAATTATTTTGAGAGCAAAGGCTTTTCATGACGAACAAAAATTCAGCTGTAGGAAATATTGATTTTGCCTGTCTACACCGTAGGGCAAAATCATGAGCAATTGCTCAAACAGAAAAATTATGTTTTTGAGAAGAAAATAAAGTAAAGTAAACATGCAGGGATTCTTCGTTTTATGGCCGATATGCTGACACCGTTCAGCAAAGCGAAGCGCTTGTATTAGCTAGAATGTGATTTGTGAATGGACAAATAAGCTCTAGTTTAAAAAGCTACATGTGGCTTATAATAGGTTAGGATTTCTATTTTAGTCGCCACTTAAGTAAGGAAGTAAATCTAAACGTCTTCAGTAATAAATTTTGTGGCAGGCTCACAAGAAGTTGATTAAGACAGCACCGAAGAGATCAGGTTATTGAGTCTTTATCCAAAACGTAGAAGGGACACACAGCACCGAAGAGATCAGGTTATTGAATCTTTATCCGACTGTGGTGTGAGCACTTGGCGAAAACACGTAAAAAAGACAGACATCATCGAAGAGATCAGGTTATCGAATCTTTATCCAACCCTGGTATGAGCGATTGGTGAAAAAACGTAGAAGGGCCATAATCCTTGGCTACTTGGGGATAAAAATTCAGTAATCTGATTATATAAGGAAACTCTAGCACACTTAATACCACATTAATCAGAATTTAAAAGAATGAAGTCTCGTTTCTGAGGATACATCCATAATTTTTTAGAAACTCTTCCAAGCGCTTTCAGGTGCAAATTAGGTGCAATGGTCAAACATTTGAATACAATTAGTTTATTATCGAAAGAAATCCAAACTCAGTTGTGTGATATACATATTGAGATTTGCGCATATGTTGACGACCTATTCATCGTGGTTGGGGGTCGCTCTCGTTTCCAGTTGAAGGAGGAGGTACTGGCCATGATGACTATAGTTAGGCAATGGTCGGAACATGTCGGTGTAGATGTTGCTGCCGTAAAAACCAACATGATACTCTTGAGAGGTAGATTATCTCGAAAACCCCTTGTTCGTTTGACTGATGGATCTGTGTTCAGGTGCGTCACTAAGATGAAGTACTTGAACGTTGCCATGGGAGAGCGAATGAACTATTTACCTCATTTGGATGGGCTGAGAGTTAAGTTAGTCTACGTTGTTGCCCAGCTTAGACATGTGCTTAGAAGTGACTGGGGCCTTAGCAGACCAGCTGTTCGCATTGTTTATCAAAGGCTGCCATGGCAACTTACGCGTCCCCCGTGTGGTACGAATCGGTGAAGTCTGCAGCCTTATCTTCGTCCTCTTTTGTCAGAGAGATTGCCCCAATTCCTACCCGGGAGGTAGCTCACTTCATACCAATTGACTACAAAGGTACTTTGGCCGAGTGAGGGAGTGGGACCTGAGGAAGCTTTTCCAAGAGGATCTACTTCTAATCTCAGAGATAGTTCGACTAATCCTTTCGGGATTAGTTTGGGCACCCCAAAGGGGCGCTTGCTGCCGCAAGAAGAAAAGAATTATAACCAAGAAAAGAATTATAGAAAACCGCACCATGTGTGATGGCACACCTTGAGTAAGGCCTCACGGTGAGACTCATGTAAATATACAAAGTTGATTGATTGACCCATTGAGGGGGGTAGAGAGCTTGAATAGGGCTGAGCTTCGAGGACGAATGTGTTTTGTCGAGATGGCAAACACGTTGGGAAGAGAGTCATAACGGACGTGCAAAATTTAGGTTTTTGCCAGATGTTAGGTTCGTTGGGAGAAAGCCTGATTTTGTCTTGTTTTCTTGCTGACGGCACATGGATCACTTAATGATTTTCTGAATAAGAGAGCAAGAGAACAATTCCGGTGTGGTTGAAACCAAAATCTCTGGTAGAGACTTTGTGGTCGAATGTGAAGTTGCATTGCAACCGGGTGCTACAGCCCCATAAAGTAGCAGAGGTTATAACATAGGCCTCATCTCTGCCAATATGGATTATGTTCCATATTAACATAATCAATTTGGTATTTTCTGGTTGGAAGAAAGGGCTGACAATTACGGTAGCATTGTCTCCAAAATTGTCAGCCTCTATTCCCAGATAGTCTAAGTTTAATTTGGCTATCTCTAGGGAGCGCTGGCAATCGCATTGTAATATGCTCAGTGTGTCGCACACTGTGGGTAAGGCTTTCACGTTAAACCTCCGTGGACTGTGTGGCAATTAAGGGAATTAGTTTAATCTCGTCTTACATTCACTTATGCATCATCTCGTTAAGGATGATCTATTGAGGCTGCTATGCCGGAAATCATCGAAATAGTCAATGATATTGCTTTGATTGATAAACGAGTAAAAGTGCCTAACTTTCATATGCCACAGGGATATGATATGGCAAAGTAACACCAGTTTTATGCGAACAATTGGATGTAAAAAAGTTAAAATTAAAATGGGTGCCGTATATGCTTACTTATGAATTTGACAATAACAAGATCCAGTGCAATTCATCTAAATTTCTAAGAGGATATATTACTGTGTTAAGAACATGAATCCATTATTTCACTCCCGAGATATTGGAATAGTCAAAAGAAACTAAATTTCACACGGTGAATGATGTTAGATGTGCTACCAGAAAGCTGCTAATTGACGACAAAACAATTTGTTCTGAGTTTGTTTGAGAAAATTTTATAAATTGAGATCATGTTTGTTCGCATGGGGTGCAAATGTGCCTTTAATCTGCAATTCATAATTTCGTGTAGCAGTTGGTAGTAATTTTATTTGTAGGAAAATACCGGGTCATCCATTTTTCAGTTGTAAAAAGTAAAGCTATGAGTTCGATGAAACTTTTATTTCGTTATAATGCTTGGACTTTGTCATTATGTACGAAATACAATGTCATTTAAATGACCGCCTTTGGATTAGTTGTAGCAGTGGATCCTTTTGAGGTAGTTTTCAATCTCTATTTCGCACATTTCGGGCGGTACCACGGCATTAACTTGACGAATGTTGGTTTTCAAATGCTCCAACGTTTGGGGACTATCCGTGTAAACACTGTCTTTGACGTAGCCCCACAAAAAAGTCTAATGATGTCAAATCGTATAACCTTGATGACCAATTGTCGTTGCCAAAATGTGAAGCTACACTTTCTGAAAACTTCTTATGCAATAAAGTTAAAATCGGTCATGTTGTTTGGCTCGTGACACCGTCTTGTTGAAAGCTTGTTGCTCAGTTCATAATCTTTAACTACAGGCCAAAAAGAAGTCGTTTGTCGTATGACCATTACGCTCTGAATTGACGGTAACCCCTCCCCCAGCATCATTTTCGAAGGAGCAATATTTTCGGCACTTTTCT
Organism: Philornis downsi; assembly: GCA_019455685.1. NCBI lineage: Eukaryota > Metazoa > Arthropoda > Insecta > Diptera > Muscidae > Philornis > Philornis downsi. Next base: position 53,830 of record JAHXMU010000451.1, on the reverse strand, counting down.
TGTCTCTTCAAATGTCTTTATAACCTTGCAAATTCCTTGCACAGTAGGTCGATTATGACGATCATAATCACCCTGTAATGCTTGTAAAGTGCCCGCGTTTGAATCATCATTCTTAATGTAAGTTTTAACTATTTGTACGCTTTCTTCGATTGTTAAACAATCCATATTCAAAAATGGCAAACCTTTCACTAAATAAACAACACTTTGGATGACAGCTGATAGCCTTGCCAGACCGACGGTTTTGAAATTACTAATTGGATCAGACAGATTATTTGCTTCAGTCAGCAGGTAAAGATATCAAGCGTGGAATGAAGAAGCATTCAGTATTTTTTTTATGCTAATTAAATTAGACTCAACCATAATTGATTAATTTTGTTAACTCCCTAATTATGTGAAGGAATTTTTCGGTTGTACTTGCGGTTCTTTTAATATCATGCATCAAATCTGAACAAAAGCTAATCTGTGGATTTTGTGTGACTGTTGTCCTTCAAATTTTTTTGATTTCAGCGCTTTTTGCCACATATTGACTGTTAAGGAGGCAAAGAGGCCGTACTAGCGATTTTCAGGGGATTTTGAATGAGCACACCTTGTTTATAAAATTATTGAATTTATTTCACAAAGTAATGCCTGCATTAAAATTCCTAAATAACAACAAATTCATTAGAAATTACAAAAAATATTATCAGAGGTAAATATATACTTTTTGGTATGAAAACCAAAACTTCTGGGCACAGCGTTTAAGCCAACTTGTAAGTAAAAAATTCAAATTAAAATGGCGAAGGCTCAGGGACGCAACTTGACATTAATTAAGTTTCGTTAAATTTAACAATTCACAGTTAGAAAAATGTATTTCAGCTTAACTACTAAAGGGTTTCCAAATTGTTCTGAAATCAGGGGGATTTTGGGAGTGGCGCTAACATTGACTTTAAAAAAAGTATTCGATTTTATTCAATATAGATGTAGATCGATTTATATGTATTAATTACAATTTTCTGTTATATTTCTTCTTTTTTTTAAGATGTTTTTTTACCCGTGATCGGGATTCCTGGCATTTCGTTTTTCACCAGATCATAATTCAAAAAAATATTAGCATTTAAACTCACAAAAATATTTTGTATTTTACTTTGACACATAATCTAGCAAGAACTGGAAGTTTTTCCAAAGAACAACAATGGGTGTTTGAAGCACGATTTTATTTAAATTCATTTAAGATAAGATTTTTTGAAATCGGATAGAAATCTTGGATTCTAAATTGAATTATTCTGGGCTTTACGCTATCATAACACTCAAAACGCTCAATAACAAATAGTTTGTAATTTGTAAGTTGTAGAATCAAGCTTTAAATCGCACATAACCACCTGTGTGCCTCTGGCAGTTTTTATTTAGTCTCGCAATAAATTTGAGCACAGCAATAGAAATTTCAGCCTTTCAGGTTTGTTTCTTAAATCTTTAGATTTATTGCGTGTCAAGGCATATTAATTCGATGTCGAACCACTCATTGTGTTTATGTTTTACAATATGTGTTTCGTTTAACAACATTTCCAAGAATTGTTTCTCTTTACCTTAATTAACGAAATTAATGGTCATCATTGTTAATAACCTAAGATCTCGGTATCATCAAAACTATTTGTATTTATTTTCAATTTCTATGACATCAACACCAATACTTCTATTCATTATTTTCATGGTTAAAAGATTGTGTGCTATTAATGAAACATAAACAAAACCGGATAATTATTTTCAAGAAAAAAACACGTTTTCATTCAAATCCAACTGTGACTGAATAGTACAAATAATTTGCATTGTTTCGTGGCTGTCGATGGGAAACAGAAAAAAAAATGTTTGTAACAAAATTACAACTTTAAGCAGATAAACATTACTAAATCGAATGATCATCACAACAAATGATCGGCCACAAATTTAAATTGTTTAAATATAAAATAAAGTCATAAATTAGTTTCCATTTATAAGTATTTAGTAGTCGGTACATTTAGTTCAAGATAATTAATATGTGGCAGATGTACTCGTATATGGTGTCTAACCTGTTGTCAGATGTGTTAATTGTTTTAAGGCAAAATAGCATCAAAATCCAAAACTACATTCATATAAATCAAACGAGTAATTTAACAACTACTTAAGACATGAGTTTTTTTTACAAACATTAGCAATTTTATTTGTTTAACAGCAAAACTTTGTTACAACTATTGAATAAATACTTCCATTTCCATTTACTACCTGAATGATTTATAATTTATCATCATCATACGAGCTGAAGATACTCTTAATATGTATCAGATATCTGTGGTGGTTTTACCGTTTGTTTCCAATCAAAAGAAGTGATTTGATGTATCCAGTTTTGAAATATATCCATGTGTGGCCATATTTGGCAAAGTTCATTGTTTGCTCTGCTTCAGTGTGGGGGAAATATATGAAAATTACCGGTACTACTCTTAAGACAACGGACCGGGCGACAACTTTTTTATGATATGATATGATATCAAATATCTTGTGTCACTTTCTGGTCTTTCTCAAAAATTACCAAAAGAGGAGTGGTATTCAGGTTCATGAGACGGCTCATGGGAGAAACGTTTGGGAATTCAGTTACAAATTATTATATATTGGGGGAAAGTATTTTTGCTACGATGATTTTTGAATAATTCGGAAATGAGTAATTCAGAAAAGTTATTGGCTTCTTTGGGTTAGCATTAGTCTTAGTAAGATCCGCCGAATGTATAGGGTGGCGCATAAGTAACACTAAGATTTGATCAGTGAATACATTTTTTGTTTAAGTCTTTTTTTTCGCCTCTTTACAGAATGAACTAAATAATACTTGGGAAATTTATGATGGAAAGGCTCAGCGCAGAACAAAGAACCAAAGTTGTTCAATTTTACTTTGAAAGAAGTCAGCATTCGATTATTCAGATCATATCGAAATTTTTTTCATATTCGAAATGCTCCCAGTGTTTGATTGTATGAATTTATCGTATATTTTACTTTTAATTTAGTTTTTGTTTAAATCTATCAATATTTGCAAATTTAAATGCAAGTTCGTTGCTTAAGTCTTTTATTTTCAACATTTACTGCATGCCATCGCTCGACACAAATATTATCAAATATGCAAATTATTCATTCATTCTAATGTTTAATTAGACATAATTTGTTTTTTATCAAACCGCAAGAAAACATATTTCTTTGTGCATGACTGTAATGAAAATAGTTAAGGTGCATTCATTCATATGAGAATTGAATAACGCTTGAATTGCTTCTTATAATCTCTATTCATTACACTTTTTCTGCATAACAAAAAGCGTGAAATTCTTAAAGTCTAACAATTATTAGTCAGTGAAAAATGACTGGCAATTTTAATTCGATGTTGAAAAATGTTATGAATGTTTATGTTATATGTTGAATGTATGTTTTTGTTATATACTCGAACGAATAATGATCATAGCGAAAAATAGGTCATAACCATTGCTGGCGTTATGTCAACATTAAAACATTACTAATAGCTAAACAAATATAGAGCTCAACAAATTGTAGAATGCATATATGAATGTGATATTAATAACATTACAATGCAAAATATTAAGTGTTTTTCTATGAGTTAACATGTTTTTTGTTTGCCACTGTTATTGTTAACCTTTAACCGGTACTTTTGAGGTGAAGTACTAAGTAATGGGGTTAAGCGTTACACGTACTAATGCCTCGTTCGATTGAACCTTAATGTGAACAATTATAATCAGAGATTATTATCGTCTGATTTATTTCACAATCTAGTTTATAAAACAAAAATGTACAAAGTTTTCATTCTAATTCCGACAGCCGAATCAAAATTGTATTGAATTTTGTCTCCGTTTCAAAGATCCAAAACAAAATTACAAGAAACTTTTCATTCTGATTCTTACGTTCGAAGCGAAATTAGAAACAATTTTGATTCTGATTTATTTTATGAAATATTTTGTTTGTTTTTCAATTAACAAAAAAAAAACAAAAAAAAAAAAAAAACAATTACAATTTTTGAGTAGCTGTGAAGAATTTCTAAGAGCCTGGTATAGTAAATTTAGAAAATAAATTGTTTGAAGTATTATTTTTGTTGGGTTGTTCGGAAAGTTTGTTCGGTTTTTGAAAGAAATTTAATTAAAAGTGTATATACAAGGAAACTATTATTTTAATTTATTATAAAATCTTTCCCATTTTAATAACTTCCTCCCATTTCTCTGGGAGCTTTTTAATTCCCATCTCATAAAACTAGCGTGGTTTTTATAAAAAAAGGGTTCAAATCGATTTCTCACTTCCTCGTCGTTATGGAAATTCAAATCCTTCAAGTGGTTGCTAGACTGCGAAATAGGTGATAGTCGGACGGGGCGAAGTCTGGGGAGTACGGTGGGTAAGGTAAAACTTCACATGCTCTGACAGTTTCTGACGAGTCAGCAAGGCAGTGTGAGGCCTCGAAGAAAGACTTAGGTACCCACACATCGAGGTTGCTCACAAATTCCGTCACTTTTATGACCCCGTGAACAATTGAGACTGATTTTTTTTTTTTGGGTATTTCAGCGTTTTTTCTAACTGTTGGATAGGGATTAACAATAATTAAATCTCTCACCTCCTCGAAAACAATTTCTTTTCGTCGTCATGATCTGGGAGCGCCAGTTACAGAGAAATCGCCCGTATAAAATTTTTTAAACCATTTCTGGCAAGTTCTTTTATTTGGTCCGTTTTCTTCGTAAACTGACTTTATTTTTCGGCTGGCTTCAGCAGCCGTTTTTCCCTTTCGGAAATAATACAGCATATAAGCCTAAAATGCTATTTTTCGCTCATTTTTTCAATTTTTTAAAACTATTTTTTAAAACACTATAACCACTCACGACTAGAACGAGAACACAATAATAAACAGTATAGAGAAGGGATGGGAAAAAGTTATGATAGTGCTTGATGGAACTCTACGTCATGAGAAGTGACGTATGGTGAACTAACGAATTAACTGAACGAACTTTGCGAACAACCCAATACTTTTGAAGTTTGGCGCCATGCCATTTTGTCTGGCAAAAAACGAAACTACATTAGGTTTCCTTCAGTAATTAAGTAATTCGAATTAAGAAATGAAACTACATAAAAGTATATTTTCGTTACAGGTTCTTGAATAAAAATATCCGTTTCATTATGTTTCGTTAGAGAAACATAATCAATGCAATTCGGGTAAAAAACCCAATTAGTGTATAAAGCGAGTTCCTGTTTCGGATATAAATCACAAACAAATTTCTAAAATATTTATAACAAATTTATAGTATCAGACCCGTAACAAAACTGAGCTTTTGTAAAGGTCTCTGGTTATTAATAAATGCTATGTCTTTGGTTAAAAAAACTGCTTTCCCTTTTTATAATGCGCCGTTTTCTTAAATTATAAATCTAGTATTCCAACATTCATATACGAAAACATATAAATTAATTTGTGGAAAGCATTTACAAAATTAATGAAATACATCTCATCATTTTATCATTAACGATTTATGATTTTGGTAATGCGGCTTCCGATAATTTGAAATAATTTCCTCTTCTGGTCTGTAATTAAACTGCTAGAAATGAAAGATTTTGCAAAAAAGTGGGACTACATAATTGTTTGAAATATAATAAAATTTAACTAAATGTATGTGAAATTTCTCACAAAATCCAAAGTTTTCATCCGTCATACAACCAAGTCTAAAGACTTGCTGGACTTCTCTACCGTATATAAGCCTAGATATTCATTATGATATTCTTCTCGTATACGAAATGTTGTCTTAAGATAATAACAATAAAAATAAAATTATAATGATGATTGTGATGAAGATGATATTCACTTCAACTTGTAAACTTGCTAGATTTATATTCTCAAATGCGTTCAAAAGAAAGTTAATTCATACAACTCTATTCTGATTGCATGTCTGCTCGTCTTAAACTTGTGCCTCTTCTATTCTCTCTCTTGCCATGTATCTCTGCTGTAATCAGTGTTGTCAACTCGAGGGATAAATCCATTTTTTCAGAGATTTTCAGATCGGAAAGGGAGAAATTGGCTGTTTCGGTGATTTTTTTCGGTTTTTGTCCCTTTTATCATATTATTCAGAAAGCGATTGTCAAATCATACATTTTGGTTGTAATTTCATTTAATTTAATAGATAGTTTTAAAACATATTCAAAGTTATTTAGAAATAATATCTCTTAGCTTTTGTGACTTTAGTAGGCTCCATGAAAATTATAAATATATCCTGCAAAATGTGTAAATAATTTTGCAGGGTCATCATATATAGATACCGACATTAAACATCTTGGATCTAAATCTGAATGGTTAACAGGTTTCAATTGAAATTTTATATATACTTTTTATAACCAAATTGCATAATTTGTGATTCTAAAGAACAATTCATTGTCCTGGAAGAATCAAAAGAATATTTTCCACTGCTAGTTTATATTGGTCAATTAAAAGCTGCTCCAGTGATGGTGAGATAGGAAAGTTAGTGTTTTTTTTTTGCAAATTAGCCATTATGCAAGAGTTGTAATAATTTTTGTTTTAAAAATCCATGAATATTATTATTTTTTTACATGATTTAGAGTTCCGCAACTGAAAAATATTTCGATCTAATTTTATTTTTTATATTAAAACATTTATATATTTTTAATAAGCGTCAAAGAAATTCGGTTGTTTTCCTACTTTACATAAAATGCTTTAACGTTTTGTGCTTACAAGGCAATATAATTTAACTACGAATTGTAAGTGTTAAGATATTACGCGTTTTTTTTTTTTTTTTTTTTTTTTTTGAAAAATCACTTTTATCGTTATAACTTTCGAAATACGAGGTGTGAACAAAAACTAGCCGTCATTTTAAATTTTTTCCAAAAAGTATTTATTTATTCATCAATTTCTATTTTATTTCCTTCAAAGTAGTCCCCTTCAGATATAATACACTTATGCCAGCGTTTCTTCTAAACCTCGAAACACTTCTAAAACGCTTTTTTTGATATCGTCAACAGCTCCTGTTTCGATATTTCTTTTATCTCCTCAATCGTAGCAAAACGCTTTCCTTTCATTGGTGTCTTCAGTTTTGGGAAGAGGAAAAAGTCAGCGGGGGCCAAGTCCGGTGATTGAGGTATGATTGCGGTTTTGTTTTTGGCCAAAAACTCAAGCACAAGCATCGATGTGTGAGCTGGTCAGTTAACATGGTGCAAAATCCAGGATTGGTTTTTCCACAATTCTGTGCGTTTTTGACGAATTGCTTTGCGCAAACGGCGCATAACTTCAAGGTAGTATTCCTTGTTGACCGTACGACCTTGTGGCAAGAACTCATGATGCACCACGCCATTGCAATCGAAGAAAACGGTGAGCAAAACCTTCACATTTGACCGAACTTGACGTGCTTTTTTCGGTCTTGGCTCTTCTGGACGCTTCCATTGGGATGATTAGGCTTTGGTTTCAATGTCATAGCCATACCCCCATGATTCATCACCAGTTATGACCTTTTTGAGAAAATCTGGATCGTCGTTAACGACGTTCAACAGCTTCTGAGCGATGCATGGACGTTGTTTTTGCTCAAAATTTATTTGGAACAATCTTCGCTACCGCACGCTTCATGCCTAAAACATCCGTAAAAATTGCTTGGCATGAGGCGAACGATATGCCAACATCATCAGCAACCTCTCTAATAGTGATTCGACGATTATCCAAAATCATTTTCTTCACTGCTTCAATGTTTTCATCGGTTGTTGACGTGCTCTGGCGACCAGTACGAGCATCGTTATTGACATCTTCTCGGCCTTCCTTAAACCGGTTATACCACAAATGAACTTGTGTTCTGCTCATAGTAAACTCACCAAACGCCACAGTCAACATTTCAGATGTCCTTGCACATTTAATTTCATTTTTTACACAAAACTTAATAAGTTTCTTTGATCGATCATTTTTTCGAATAGTAAAAGATCGAAGAACACACCAAAACACGACTAACCTTTTTATCTGTCAAAAACAAACTGACAATCCAAAATGGCTGATATTGTCAACATATATAACAGACATGTGTACCAACATAACAGAAAAAAAATGCGAAAATCTAACATATGTACGTAACTCACGAAATTAAAAAAAAAAAAAAAAACGTTTTTTTATTACACCTCGTATATGGCACTTTGAGATCGCTCCCTTGCTTATATAAACACTCAGAGATATTACGTAATATATAATATTTAAAGATATTACCTAATTTATCAAAAATCAATGTTTTAGAAAATTGTTATAACTTGTGAGCTACATCGAATTTTGGCAATTACTCCTAAATATGCATCGGAATAAGTAGCAAAATACCAACAAATAAACATGATTATGTCCTAACTTCACTTAAGCCATTTTTACTTGTGACATAGATATATTTTTGAATGTTTTAACTTTTTACAGAAACAAAAAAAAAAAAAAAAAAACACAAAAAAAGATTTTCTACAGAACAAATGTAATTTTTGGAATCGTCTCAAGGTTTTTCTAAGGCGTAAAGTTGACAATACTGGCTGCTGTTATAGGTTTTCATAAAATTATATCAGTGTTTATATATAAAAAAATATGGAGTGGAATATGGAATGGAGCGAATAACATGGATTATGTCCTAACTTCATTTAAGTCCTTTTTCATTGTGAGACAAATATATTTTTGAATATTTGAACTTTTTATAGAAATAACAAAAAATAGATTTTCCGTAGAAAAAATTTGATTTTTTGAATGGTCTCAGCGTTTTTTGTAAGATGTAAAGTTGGCAATACTGGTTGCAGTCTATTTTCTTTTGAAACCATTATACGTTCTCATATAATTTTCTCAATGTTTATATAAAAAAAATATGGAGTGTGAATCTGACATGAACAGCTGAAGACAAAACAACAAAGATTTATTTGTTTGTTGATTAAGATTTCGCAAAAATTGTTCACATATCACACATTTCCCTCGATTTACCAAGTGCATACTTGCGTATGTGTGCTTATTACTGCCTTCTGTCTTCTTCTCTTTTCTTCTCTTTTGTTTTCAACTCTCTCTCTCTCTCACTCTCTCTCTCTTTTTTCCTTCTATCGCATCTGCTATTTCTTGATTTCTTTGCTATGGTGGCTTAATTTATGCAGATATGTGTATAACCTTTTGGGGTTACACTAAAATATGTATATATGTGTATAATTGCAATGTAAGTATTGCAAATATGTATATTTTTCCACTTGTAAATACAATCAGATTTATTGCATAGAAACACTGAAGTTCAGAATTCGACGAATACTTTTTAATTTCATAGCTGTCTAAACTTCAATATATTAGCCATAATTATAGAATTATATATGTACATATTTGAATTTAACATTGAATTTATATTAAAATTAACATTTTTTTGTACATTAAAATACTCTTTTGTAAGAATATTATTGTGAATTAACTCAAATTTTTGCCCCTGAAGTGTTACATAACTCCATTGAGTGAAAATATGTCTACTAAATGTAACTGAATTCTAAATTGTAACATATGAAATTAACTGTTGTCGAAAGTTTTGTAATAAGAAAAAATCACTTACAAATCAGATCTCAACTGGTAAGCACAACTCGTTGCCTGAATAAATCTCCTTCGAATTAGCACTAATTCTAATTCTCATCTTTTATTTATCGCCACTTGTAATTTCTGCACGATCAATTTGATTATATAATTTAACATGACTGTGAAATTATATGATCTAAATTACAAGTTTCAATTTTCAGTTCTCTGGTAGAAACCAGCTGTGAAATTGGTTTTCCTAAAGATCACCGCTATTGGATAATTTGCAATACAGTCCAACATTTACATTCCACAACTACAACGAATTTAAACCATATCAATCCCTTGCTATCATATCAATCATCTCCATCAATCCATCACCACCTCTACACAATAGCTCTTTCTAATGGGGAAAATTGATTTCAAGCATACTTATGTTTATTAACAGGATGGCAACCATGTGGTGGATGCTCCACTATAAAACGAAAGTTTGGTTCGAAATATTTGGAGTTTTTAATGAAATGAAATAACGCCCAAAACAAGTTGACCCAAAAAATTGAATTTAAAATTTCGCTCGAAAGTAAATAAAAAATTGTCCAAATTAAATATGAAAAATTGGCCGAAAACACTGGTTATTTACCACAAAATTTATCACCCAATCCAACAATATTTTGAAAGAAATGTTGACCCAACTATGTTGAAGATATTCATATTTTGTTTTCCTTCCAAAGTATACAACTCATCATCCTTTTGTATATCAGAGTCTTTTTTTGAAAACACCTTCGAACGGTTTTAATTCAGTACATATTTTTTTTTGTGAATTCATTCATTACGGAATATATTTTTATTAACAAGATGGCAACCATGTGGTGGATGCTTCACTATAAAACGAAAGTTTGGTTCAAAATATTTGGAATTTTTAATGAAATGAAATAATGCCAAAAACAAGATGACCCAAAAAATTGAATTTAAAATTTCGCTCGAAAGTAAATAAAAAATTGTCCAAATTAAATATGAAAAATTGGCCGAAAACACTGGTTATTTACCGCAAAATTTATCACCCAATCGAACAATATTTTAAAAGAAATGTTGACCCAACTATGTTGAAGATATTCATATTTTGTTTTCCTTCCAAAATATACAACCCCTCATCCTTTTGTATATCAGAGTCTTTTCCGAAAATACCTTCGAACGGTTTCAATTCAATACATATTTTTTGTGGAATTCATTCAATTGAGGAACATATTTTTAGTTCCTAGAGTTTATTTTGCTTTGTCTGGAATCTTGTTTCTTTTTTTTTTTTTTTTTGTACATATTCTCAGTGTAACAAATCAAAGCAACATCTCGTAAAAGTGAGTAGAAACCCGAATTTAAGCAAGGGCCACAAAAAATCGAATAATTAAGGGATGTGATAGCTTTTGTTGGGTGTCAAAGTAGTTTCTTCGAAAATAATTGGGGAGAATAATAAAAAGCATTGTCAGTTAAATTTTTTGTATTACACGTTATAAAACGTAGATTTATTTTAAATAGGGAATCGGGAGTTTAAGTTGGGGTTTACAAGGGCAATAATTTAAAATATGCTCTACACTTTCACATGAGCCAATCGGTGTAAAGACATCATGCACGGGGATAACAAAAGAGAAAGAGAGAGCTTAACCAAAGGGAATGACAAAAGCAAAATGAAAATGAAACCCGGTTAGACAATTGTAGTAAGTGGGTGGTTTAGTAAATCACACACCACTTATTCGCGTAAACAGCTGTTAAGTTCTTCGTTTCCACCAAATTCCTACCCTCTATGATCTTATTTGATTTGTCTGTATCCGTTATTTTTTTAGCTTTTGCAGTTGGAAATTCTACTTTTGTGAAATTCTTCATATAGCAAAACTAGGTAAAAATTTGAAGTAAAAAAAAAAAATAAATAAGCGGCTCAGACGAAAAAAAAGAAATCCAAATAAAAGTCCTGCGATTTTTTGTTTTTAAGTTTTTTTTGTTCCTGTTTTATTTATTTGTTATTTACTTAGTTATTTATAATTATTACTTAGCTAATTAATTTATTTTATTCTCCACTATAATGAAAACTGGACAGATATGCAACACTGAGCTAATCGCCGCAGAAAAAAAATTTTTTCAAATAAAAATCGTTACGAAAATTTTTTTCTTTTAAGAGTACTCGTATATAAGAATATGATATGCTAAACGATGCAGAAACGATTCAGTGTCCTACATAAGTAAGAGGCACAGGCAAAAAAGTTTGTCAAATAAAAATCATGGGATTATTATTTGAAAATGGTTTCTCTATTTAAGGTTATGCTTTTTGGTTTTAATTAAAACAAATTTATTTTTTTCATTTTAGTTGTTATGTAAATAAAAAATTACAGATGTCGACAGGGCAAGCGAAATACTTTTCAGAAAATTTCCTCGATTTTATTTTTAATTATTTTTACTTTTTCTTTTACTAATTTCTTTTTACTTTTGACTCTTCTATTTTGAATTAAGTCCACATTTATATTTTGTGTACAGAAGCAAAAATTATTCTGCCATGCACAATTAATTACCAAAAACATTTGCCTTGCTATTGCAGGTTTATATAAAGATCGAAATTCATACATAAATGAGATATTTTTCATTTTGTAATTTTGGGTCATTTTTCATTTTGAAATAACGTCCATTAATAGAGTATGAAAAATTGATCTAAATTCAGAGAAAGGTGGTCTATACACTTTGCGCGATTCTTTCAAGAAAAAAATATGATAGTTTTTTGGGTAATTTTTCGTATCTCCTTTTTAATCAGCTACAGCTACAGTGAATTATTCAAAAAATCGGTTTGTTCAAAGAACTGGTTTTCCAATATTCAACCAACTAAATAAAAACCGAGTAAACCGGTTTTCTGGTCCTTTCTATGGAGAACGAAAACAAGGGCATCTACATCAGGGCAGTAATTGCTGGCTGAAAATTAGTAACAGCAGTCTAAAAGTAACCATTGCGTCATAAAGGTATAGTATGTAGTGTCCCAACAAGAACGCAAGATTAAATTTGCCGCCATTCGAAGTGTCATTGTTTGACATTTGAACAATTGTTATTGTTTGCTAGTAGAAGGTACGAGGTTAGTAAAAACGGAGCGCTACACGAATGAACAACGCATTCTCATTGTGAAATTGTTTTACCAAAATGGTAAAAGTTTTGCGGCAACAGTTCGCAAATTGCGATCAATTTGGGGTCTCAATAATGCTCCAAAAGAGTCAACTGTAAAGAGATTAATGGATAAATTTGCCAAAACTGGTTCTGTTAGTGATGTAAAAACAACAACGCGCCTTCGACCAGGTCGATCGACCGAAAATGTCGCAGCTGTACGTGATGATGTCGCTCAAACTCCATCCACCTCAATTCGACACCGAGCTCAGCAGCGAATTTTGACGAAAGATTTGCATCTTCATGCATACAAAGTTCAATTAACTCAGGAACTGAAGCCAGCTGACCATGGACAGCGAAGGGAGTTCGTTAATTGGGTATTGGAGAGACAACATAAAATCATCCTCGAAAGCCTCGAGTGATTCACGAGAAGCAAATGCATCCTCAACGTGTCACTGTGTGGTGTGGATTGCGGGCTGGAGGAATCGTTGGACCTGTTTTTATGAAAATGAGGCGTGTCAAGCGCAAACAGTCAGTGGTGTTCGGTATCGTGAAATGATAACCAGTTTTTTCGTGCCTAGAATTGAAGAAATGAATCAGTCATTTAAATCTTGCGTTCTTGTTGGGACACCGTTTAGTAGTAGTAGTACAGTATAGGTATAGTATAGTAGTATATAGGTAGTATGTAGTATAGTAATTTTCTACAAACCACTTTGACTATTGCTTTGACTATGTAAACAGTCAGAACCAACCGAAATTATTTAGCCGGCAGATAAAATGGTTTCGTTCTCTTTGCTTTCGATTGCGAAAAAAAACACCGAAGCTAAAAGTAAAAGTGATTCTGAGTAAAACAACTGTTGACTGCGAAAGCCGATGCAGGTGTGTTAATAGTCACAGCAATAGTTAATGCGTAGTCGTTTGCATTTGCTGGGTCAGTTGTTCGGTACTTCGAAGAAAGGACAACGAAAAAACTCCACAAAAAAGAAAAAAATACAAATAAAAATAACATAGTTACACAATATAATCTTAATGTTTCTACAACATAAGTTTAATCTAAACCTGATTTTAATTGAATTTATTTTAATCTAAACTTAAACAATATACTCGTATAACCCATTACTATATATACCTATGCTATACTATACTATATATGAATAAAAGGGCTGCTATTTGATTAATTAAATAATAAATAAATAAATAAATAAATACATAAATTTATGAAAATATCACTTAAATAAGAAATCGCTTAAATGTAAATCCATCCATAATACGGAATCAGGGCATTCAGTTGCTAAGATATCTATGTTTGTCTCTACATTTGGTTATGAAGTGCCCACAACATGGGTTTATAAACTTAAAAAAAAATGCGCTTAAATAAAAATCGTTAACAGATAACAGATTAGTGTATGTAGAAGTCGATAGAGGGCTTTGTTATGAAAGCACTTGCTAAGCTTATAGTAGTATCTGTTTATAAACATTACTCTTGCTCTAGCTTTCGGGTCATATCGTTAGTTCTGTTGACAGCAGAGATGTATGAATACATCCAGTTTTCAAAAGTATAGTTGTCAACATTCAAGCAATGCTTTATGGAAAAAGACTATTTTTTCCTTGAAACAAATACCCTCCGTCATTCCGTCACTATTCACCGTCAGAAAATTTTTTACTAAATTCTTCTTAATAGACAAACGCGATTATAACAAGCTATGCTTATAACGAACGATTTTTTCGCGGTCCCAAATGTTTGTCATTTCTATAGCGAATATGCTTAAAACGAACTGTATTTATAGCAAACACTTTTTAGTTCTATTGCGCAAATTTTGGTTATATTTTTTTTTAAATTTATAACGAACAAAGTGAATCCTTTCAGGACTTTTACCATTCTACGGTTGTCTGAACCAAAATATCAAGCAGAGAGGAAGATAAGATATTTGGAGAAGACATCTATGACTTCTTTTTGACAATGCCTAATGTGAAATGTGTTATTTTGGGAAAGTTTGATGATGAAAAAGAGCGAGTTGCTGTTATTAAATTTATGTCTAAACAGAATAGTTGTTTGCCAATCTAAAATTTGAGCTGACTTTTCGGCGAAACTTCGCATCTACTGAGGTAGATGATAATATTGACATAATAATTTGGTTATTGTATTTTAATATCACGAAATCAAATTTTTGTTGGCATCACAGTCTAGATTTTTGTTACTTCTTTTTTTGGATTTTGGATTTAAGATTTTATTGGTTAGCTTTCTTAGTATTCTTAATTGTTTGCTTGATCTACTATTCGAACTAAAGTGAACATACATTTTAAAATACATCAGAAACAGTTTTTGATTAATTAAAAAAATTTACAGCGGATATAATGAACTTTGCTTATAACAAACTTATATGTTTTGTATTTTTGACAAATTTCTTGATGATAAATTATAAGAAAACATTTTCTATACTTTTGACCACTACTGTATTTGCCAAGTATGTGGCACAAAGTAAGAGAAAGGGAGTTTGTGGCACATGTACGAGTACATACATGTGAGTAAACACTATCGAAATTAAATATATTTAAAATAAACATTTTAATGAGGGTTTTAGTTGATAACGATTTTGAACGGAAGTTGGTCAGAAAAATAACTTAGAGTATATAATTGCATTAAATTGAATTGAAGAAATTTGAATCACTATCAGCTGCTTTCTATTTGTCTGCTTTTATTTGTAATATTAAAATGTAGGGTGGCGTAAACTAATCATTCTTTCGGGCGGTTAGAGTAATCTAGTTTTCTTCGGAGCTACTTGATGCCTTGTATTTATTGAAACAAACCACAGACTTTGACACTTCTAAAAATCGGCACGGAAGAAGAAATTACAAATAAAGGGTGCCCCAACAACAACGCAAGATTTAAATTTGGCGCCATTCAAAGTGTCATTGTTTGACATTTGAACAATTGTTATTGCTTGCTAGTAGAAGGTACGAGGTTAGTAAAAAATGGAGCGCTACACGAATGAACAACGCATTCTCATTGTGAAATTGTTTTACCAAAATGGTGAAAGTTTTGGGGCTACAGTTCGCAAATTGCGATCAATTTGGGGTCACAATAATGCTCCAAAAGAGTCAACTGTAAAGAGATTAATGGATGAGTTTGCCAAAACTGGTTCTGTTAGTGATGTAAAGACAACAACGCGTCTTCGACCAGGTCGATCGACCAAAAATGTCGCAGCTGTACGTGATGATGTCGCTCAAACTCCATCCAGCTCAATTCGACACCGTGCTCAGCAAATTGGTGTCTCCAAATCCACTATGCAGCGAATTTTGGCAAAAGTTTTGCATTTTCATGCATACAAAGTTCAATTGACTCAGGAACTGAGTTAATTGGGTATTGGAGAGACAACATGAAAATGCTGATTTTGCCGATAAAATCATCTTCAGTGACGAGGCCCATTTCCATCTTGATGGCTTCGTCAATAGGCAGAATTGTCGCATTTGAGGTGAGGAAAATCCTCGAGCGATTCACGAGAAGCAAATGCATCCTCAACGTGTCACTGTGTGGTGTGAATTTTGGGCTGGAGGAATCATTGGACCTTTTTTTATGAAAATGAGGCATGTCAAGCGCAAACAGTCAATGGTGTTCGGTATCGTGAAATGATAACCAGTTTTTTCGTGCCTAGAGTTGAAGAAATGAATGTGGAGGGCATGTGGTTTCAACAAGACGGCGCCACATGTCATACAGCCAGAGAAACAATTCAATTGCTGCATCATCTTGCGTTCTTGTTGGGACACCCTTTCTAATGGGTGAAGTATTAAGAAAAATGATGGAAAATTATATAAAATCTATGTAAATATGCTGTAATTTTGGCGTGTGCCATTCAGAGGGTATCATTTTCTCGATTTAAGAGGGAAAAGTTTAACGACCCAAATAAAACTTATTCGTAAACAGAAGCGATTTTTGCTGTTACACAAAAGTCGAGACCTTTAAAATTCCCTTGATTATTTTTTTGTTATTTTGCTTCTACCGCCTAGTAGACAAAATAGTTCTACGTTCTTGAGGACATTAACACTCTATGACTTTTTAGCGAATATTTTACATTCGTCTTCGTCACAAATGACAAAGTCACGATGGCAGCTGACGCATCCTGCATATTGATAACGAAAATGTAAGAGAAACTAAGTACATGCTTACATACGAGTATACATAATTGTAATAATCGACATTACTATGCATCACTTCAAAAACTGATAAAAGTCAATATCTACAAATCTACATCATGTTAAACCCCAAGTAATGCATATTAAATATCATTGAGAATACAAATGATTTGTGTTGTCTACACTTTTGTTTGATCTAAATATGTTTTTTTTTACTTTAATCGTCAACGTTATCATATTATTTGTATAAATTCATATGCATATCAATTCGATTACACAAATATTATTTGATGTGCCGAAAGTATATCGCTCATCATTAGTGTGAAAAATAAATTGTGCGAAAAATGGAAGAAAAAGTTTGTTAATATTTATAATGAAAGAAATTTCTATCGTCTGTATCGAATTTCACTGAGTAAGAAATTAATTATTTTCGTCTTAGGTTCCTGCGGAGAAAACGTAGAAAATTTCATGAAATACTGTTAGGTAAGGCTAATTTAATGAACTCCTCTGGATGTTCAAATTGGTCATTTTGATATCGGCTATAATTAAAGAATAATTGATTTATCTATTGCAACTGATATAGCACACAAGATAACATAAAAGAAAACCCCAAATAACCCCATAAGAGAAAACCCCGAGTAATAAAAAATACAACTAAATTTGTAGAAAGTGAGCATAGATTATATTAGTGTAAAAGATTACAAATCTGAAATACGATAGAATAAAAAGGTAGGGAAATATTTAGCAAAACAATTTTAAGCACTTCAAATGGGGTTCCAAAATAGTTTTTAATATGGAAACATTTCTCAATTACATAGAAGTTATTTACACTTTTAACTAGTGACTGCCACCGAAACGAAATCAAGTACGAAAAGAGCTCCGATTGGTTTCAGTTTCTGGAATTTAAATTAAAAAAATGTATTCTGATTCCTGCATCCGTATCAAAATTGTATTGAATTTTGTCTCCATGTCATGCATCCAAAACGAAATTACAAGCTAAGGGTGCAACAAGAATGCAAGATTTAAATTTTAAATAGAACACAGATATTTAAAAAAAAATCGTGAAACTTTATTATATCGTAAAGTAGACAGAATGAGGTTATGTATGGAACAACACATCGGGCAGATGGTCGTCGCGCCTTTACTGGCACACACGCGATCTCTTAATGAAATTTTCAATGACCGTTTTGCATAAATGCTGCGGTAGTTCATTAATGCAGCGTCCAATTTCCTCTTTCAAGATTTAAGTCGTTGTCGGCTTATTCGCGTAAACCATCGACTTCAAAAACCCCCAAAGAAAAAAGTCTAATGGTGTTAAATTCTGGTCTCCAAAACGCAAAATAACACGACCGGGAAATGACTGATGCAGCAATTAAATTGTTTCTCTGGCTGTATGACATCTGGCGCCGTCTTGTTGAAACCACATGCCCTCCACATTCATTTCTTCAATTCTAGGCACGAAAAAACTGGTTATCATTTCACGATACTGAACACAATTGATTATTTGCGCTTGACATGTCTCATTTTTATATGAAAAAGGTCCAATAATTCCTCCAGCCCAAAATCCACACCACACAGTGACACGTTGAGGATGCATTTGCTTCTCATGAATCACTCGAGGATTTTCTTCACCTCAAATGTGACAATTCTGCCTATTGATGAAGCCATCAAAATGGAGAATGCATTGTAAATTCGTGTAGCGCTCCGTTTTTACTAATCTCGTACCTTCTAATAGCAAACAATAACAATTGTTCAAATGTCAAACAATGACACTTTGAATGGCGCCAAATTTAAATCTTGCATTCTTGTTGGGACACCCTTTATTTCATTTGAAATTTTTCAATTCAAAAGTGACAACATTTTTGAGTAAATGTGAAAATTCCTGAGAGCCTGGTATTGCAAAATCAAAAAATAAATTATTTAAACCGCCAGACATGGTAAACAAAATCCAGAAAATGGTATTGGATGATTGTCAACTGAAGGTGCATGAGATAACTAAAATGAAATAGGCATTTCAACAAGTGGTGTACATCGTATATTGACCAAAGATTTCAATATGATAAAGCTATACGCAAGATGGGTGCCGCGCTTGCTTTCAATAGAGCAAAAGCGGCGTCCTGAAGATGTTTCAGAAGAGTGTTTGACGATGTTTCGCCGCAATAAAGCCGAATTTTTGCATCGATTTATAACCATGGGACAAAGGAACAAGCAAAGCAGTGAACTAGAATGGGAGAATCGTGTCCTAAGAAGGCGAAGACGCTTCCATCTGCAGGTCATGGCGTGGGTTTTTTTGTTTTTTTTGTATGACCACGGGATTATCTTTATTGATCATCTTCAGAAAGGAAAACCCATCAACGGCGAATAGTATGTTTATTTATTGCAGCATTTAGGTGATGAAATTATGGAAAAAGAACGCATTTAGCGAAAAAGAAGGTGTTGTTCCATTCCGATTACGCATCCAAAATTAATGGACTACAGTTTGAATTCCTTCATCACGCATCTTATTTGCAAAACTTAGCTTCCTCGGACTATTTCCTATTGAAAAAATGGCTCGGTGGTAAAAGATTAGCCAACAATGAAAAGGTGAAGTCTGCAGTTGAAGGCAGTTTTAAGGAGTTTAACAGTTCTTACTATAAACAACTTATAGAAGCTATTGCTGGAGTAAGTATATCGAGCTAAAAGGCGATTATGTGGAAAAATAAAGAAAATTTTTCCCAATTTCTTCGTTAGGTCGGCTAAAACCTAGCAGACGAAAATCGCCAAATTGAATCGATTATGAGTCTTTAGGTTTGAGTATTGCATTGATGTAGGGTATGAACAAAGTTGTATCAGTACAGAAGAATGTCGAAGCTACCATTGGCAATGAGCTGCTAATGAGCATGCATAGAGTGGGCTTAAATATAAATCAGGTTAACGAATGCATGGTTGGAACTTAAGCGTGCTATGTCCTGTGTCCAACTACACCGATCGCAGCCATTTGCCTTACCAACAAAGAAAGTGGAAGCCATTCCATAAGAATAGTATTTTCATAGCTTCTACAAATGCTACATGAGCATATTTTCCGCTTTCCAGGAAGCTCCTTTTAATTACGCCAAAGGGACCGATGAAATCAAAGCGTTACAGTCGACATTTGTTGTTAGAATGGTAAATATTTTTGCTAACATTTTTTTATTTCTGTTGCAGAAACTTGAAATTGTTTAACAATAACTTAAATTAATTGGTTACGTGAATTCTATGTGAAAGAAGAAAATTGTCATGGAAATTTGTCTAAAGTGCTTCCATTGCTTTAGGGGATCTACTGAAAAGGCAGTAAAAATGTACCAAAATCAGAAGCATCCCTTTTATGTCAAGACCATGCTAAATTCATCGATGATTATTCAATATTTCACCACTTCTCTGGATGCTCTCTATTGGAAAACTATGAGATGTTACTACAGCCTTCTTCAAAATGAAAAAAGAGGCAGCATAAGTGGATTTGGTTATAAGCAAGGATAATGTCAGTGATTTTTTTTAATGAAAAATGTGTCTACTCATTTGGGACACCGAACGCTTATAACTGTAACTTCAGATAATTTCATTCATCAGCTTCCATCGCCGGTAAAATAAAGGATTCATCTGGCGAGTTAATGGCAAAGCTTTATCTCGACGAAAAAGAACCATACTTTACCAATTCCAACAAGACGAGTATATGTCTTGCCAAACGGCACATGATACTAGGCCATAACATAACCCCGTAAAAAAGAGCATCCAGGGAAGTTTAAGAGATCAGCTGATTGTGATCAAGAAGTGGGGGAGAAATTGAATGCAAAATATTTTTCATAACTCCGTAGAATTGCAAAAATATAAAGCCTTATTCATCATAATTTTCTGAAAGTTTGGAAACCGTTTTTACCATAAAAATTTCAATATTAAACATTCAATAAATATTTATAGACTTGTTCTTTGTAAAAGTAGGGATAAATATTGTACTTATAAATGGTTAACGGTCGACGTTTCTTAGCCAGTGCCTTCAAATAACGCAAGTACCATGTAAAATATGGTAAAAACATTGGTATTGTGAGCTGTAACAATTTACTTTTAAGATTCGAAGCAACTCCAATCCGGATTTCCAGTGACACTGGTGAAAATTCTATAATATGAATTGAATATGTTCGATCTTTTAAACGATTTATTTGAATATAAAAGAAAAGAATTATGGATTGACTTGAAAAAACTTCATTAAATTTATGTATTATTATTTATTTATTTTCAAATACAGGCTGACTGATGAACGTTGTTACATTAGGAACCTCAAACATCTATTTTTAAATCATAGTAGGTTATCCATTTTTCGGTTTCAAGCAAAGTTATATAAAACACACATAAAGCTATAATTTCGATGAAACTTTTGTTTCACTACAATGCTTGGACATTGCCATTATGTACGAAATCCAAAGCCGTCTAAATGTCTGCTTCTGGATTAGATGCAGCAGTGGATCTTCTTAAGGTAGTTTTCGTAAAAATACGCGCCAATGACACATGCAGACCATAATGCACAACGAACAGTCACTTTTTTCCGAATGTAATGGCTTTTCCACCATCACTTCTGGGTTCTTCAAGCCCCATATGTGACGATTTTGCTTATTGACATAACCACCGAGTGAGAAATGAGCTACAACGCTGAAGAAAATTTTGTTCAATCGTTTGAATCACCATTTTTGTAGTAAGTTTTAACTATTTTTACGCATTCTTCGGTAGTTAAAAGATCCATATTCGTAAATCGAAAACTTTTCACTAAATAAATAACACTTCTGATGACAGGTATTTAACTGCTGACAGCCTTGCCAGACCGGCGGCAGCACCCAGAATTACTCGATAATAGGATTGGGGTCTGCAATCAGTCATTCGGCTTAGCGAGTTCTTACCATATATGGCAAAACATTGGGATGGAAGGTCTTTTTTATTTAAAGCATTTCTATGGTGTCCAATTGTGTTAACAAGTTTTGCGGCAATAATTGCAATCTAAATGAAATTCAAAGTTCCCGGTTTTTATTGAAAATAGTAGAAAATCTGCCACAAAACTTTGAAAACTATCTGTACTCCAACCGAATTTGTACACTTTTTTAGCAAGCAAAATTTCAATGCAATATAACTTTCCCCTTCATAAAGAGGGGCAACGGTGCCTTGCATGGCTCTAATGTGCTACACCATATAATATCTACATATGTAGTGCAACGAATATGACAGATGTTAAAATCAGTCGACCGCTCTGCAGGCAATTCATCAAGCATATGTACGTAATGTGTAACAGGTGTACATGTATGTAAGTTTTCCTCAAGTAATTGAACATATCTTTGAACCATCTTACTTAGTATTGAAAATGGGATAAGATTTTGTTATTGATGCGAATGATTGTGGATATTTTTTTGATAATTAACATATAAGTACAATTTAAAGATTCTAAAACTAAAAAGATAGAGCGCATTTTGCATACATACTTGTAGATCGCACTTGTCCGTTTTGATGCAACGAAATCTGCACTTTAATTCGTTCTGCAGAATTCTATAGATTTTGTTTAATCTGCATAACTCTTTTCAGCGATGTGGTAACACTTTTTACACTACCGATTTGGATTTATATATTGTGCCAAAATTTCGACGATTTTGGGGAAAGAATTCTAGTTTTCCGCAACTTTTCTTTTGAGCGACAATTCTTCCTTTCTTTAGATCTTTTTTGCTTTCAAAATATGTATAATAGAATTTTTTTTTTGATGTTGTTGTTATTGTTTTCACTACTCTACTCACTCACTTGTACCTCACTTCATTTCTCGATGTGGATGAAGCAACGAACAAACCGACAGACAGGCGGACGGATACAATAGAAAATAAACAAACAGACAAAAAAACACGAAAACTGAAATTTCATGCAAGAAAATATTCCAAAAAGAAAAAAACGAACAACAACGAAAAATGCAAATAGTTTCGAATTGTTGGTGCTGCTGTTGTTTTTCCACAATTTTCACGTCTCAACTTCACAAAGTGTCGGCCGTAGTGATGGTTGTGGTGGTGTAATTGGCGTTTTTCTTTTATTTTCAAATCCGTTCAGCTTTTTATTTAAACTTTTCACTGTGGCTTTTTAATCCGCTTTATTGTACTCTCTGTGGCAACGTTCAACTCGTAACTGTTGTTTGTTGAATTAGCATTATAAGCAATGGGGCCGGTTCCAGCTACCAACGAGTCACATGGACGCACACGAATACAGCGAATACAGCTCATACAGCTTCGCACTCACTCACCCATTCAAGCGGACTTCATTATATACTCTCACGCCAAAATTTCCACTTGCAGTTAAATGTCTCGTATCCAAAGTCTGACTTACATACACAGATCTGGCCAATGCAGTTGTTGTTGTGTTTGTTGGCCATAAATATGAGATCATCAAGCACGTAATTTACCACACCAACACGAGGATGATGAAAACACAGAGAGATGAGAATGAGAGCGAAACTTATATTACAACTACGTTCCCTCCGTTAAAATAAAGTATCCAATTGTAGTTGTTGCTTTGGTCTGGCCAAGTCCAAGAGATTTACAATTCCACCACACATATTTGCAAGGCATTGCCAACATAAAATTCGCTATTGGATTCCTTAGTGGCTCTCAGCGCTCTCTTTTCTAACAAGATTTGTAAAGCTTTGATGGACAAAAAAATATATAATTTCAAACAGTTTGGATGCGGTGCGTAGTTTTTACTATATGTAATTCTCACATAAGTACAAAGGATGCCATATCATTCGAACATATGACGGAAAAAAGGGGAAAACTACCTTTCCAAGTTTGTGGCTTAAGTCTTTCGTTGTATTGTGGCAATGAACTTTTCACCCATCCCACTAGGCCGACGCAGTTTTTAACCGAGAAAGGAAAATATCTTTAGTCGGTAATCTATTAAAAGTTACTGTAAAGAAACTTTATGGCAATTCTTTTTCTCAATTTTCTATATACCATATATATGTATATACATATATATATGTATGTATATGGTTTTAAAACAAAATTTTTAAATCGCTCTCAACACAAAGCATATTTCGAAATCAGTTCTGTTTCCTTCACAGTTTATCTTAATATCAAAAAATCGATCAAGGAAATTGAACAATTATCTCAACCATAACCGTCTTTTATAGTAAACAAGGAGAGAGAAATATTTATCAATGTGAGAAATGTCTTCAATACGAATGTTCTTAGATGAATTGCAAATTCAAGTATGAAAAATTTTAAATGTCCTTTCTGGGTTAATGCGAAAATTGCTTCAACAGTCGTTCCGCTTAACACCTTTCATTCAGTGATTCTGCAACTTTTTGAAGCTGTTCGAATATGATTTGTAATATCCATAAAAAAAATAGTCGCTGTGTCAATTTCGTATTGAAATTCTATGAATCTTATCATCTGTGCTGGGCACTTCTTAAGTCAGATATTGATATTTCACTTAGAATATTGTCTTTATTGACATTTTTTGTATAGAAAAAATATGTTTATATTTATATTTATTTTATATATCTATTGTATGGAAAAGTGTTTTTCTCGTATAAAAAGTGTTTTCTTTTCATATAAAGAAGTGTATTTTTCGGTACTTTTTGGTTAGAAAAATATTTTTATTAGCTCATTTCATGTAAAAGTGACTTTTTTTTGTCATTTTTCACATAGAAAGATGTCTTTGTTAGCACTTTTCGTGTAGGAAAGTATCTTTGTTGGCAGTTTTCGTATAGAAAATGCATTTGTTGGCACTTTTCATGTAGAAAAACATCTTTGTTGGCACTTTTCATATAGAAAAATGTCTTTGGTGGCACTTTTCGTGTAAAAAGTGTCTTAATTGACACATTTCTCATAGAAAAATGTCCTTATCGGCACTTTTCGTATAGAAAAGTGTCCTTATTGGCACTTTTCTCATAGAAAAGTGTTTTTCTTTTGCACTCTTTGTATAGGAAACTGTTTTATTGGCACTTTACGTATAGGAAAGTGTTTTTATTGGCACTTTTCGTATAGAAAATTGTCTTCATTGGCGCTTTTCGTATAAAAATGTGTCTTTAGTTACATTTTTCGTGTAAAAAGTGTCTTTATTGACACATTTCTTACAGAAAAGTGTCCTTATTGGCACTTTTCTTATAGAAAAGTGCTCTTATTGGCACTTTTCGCATAGAAAAGTGTCTTCATTGGCACTTTTCTTATAGAAAAGTATTTTTATTCGCAATTTTTGTATAGAAAAGTGTCTTAATTGGCCCTTTTAGTATAGAAAAATGTTTTTATTGTCACTTTTCGTGAAGAAAAGTGCTTTTATTGGCACTTTTTGTATGAAAAAATGACTTGGTTTGCGCTTTTCTTATAGAAAAATATCTTTTTCGTATAGAAAAGTGTTTATTGGTACTTTTCATATAGTAAAATATATTTTGTTGACACCTTTCGTATAGGAAAATGTTTTTATTGCCACCTTTTTTGTATAGAAAAATTTCTTTATTGATACTTTTTGTATGGAAAAAGGCATTTATTGACACTTTCAGCGTAGAAAAGTGTCTTTATTGGCATCTTTCGTATAGAAAATTGTCTTTGCAGGTAATTTTAGTAAAGAAAAGTGTCTCTTGGCATTTCTCGTCCTTGTCTAGACTAAAGAATATAATATAATCTCTCACTGCCTGAATTATTCATTATCATAAATATATTTAAATTTGTACTCAAAATTTTTTTTCCAACCCTTCTGGTGCAGTGTGGTGATGTTTCCAAAGGTTACCACTTCTGTACAAAAAATGAAGGTAAATCACAGACATAGAATGAATAAAATATCTGATTTATCCCAAATTACTTTGGTGTAGTAAATTTTTTGGTTTGGTTTAGCTCTTTTGTTGAAAATAAAATCAAAAAAATTAAGTATTAATGACTAAACTGCGGAAAGTATGCCGAGTAACTGATTTCTATTTAAGAACTTTTAGAGTGCTATTCATGGCAACGTATTGAAGGTTTGGAAAATGTTTTTACTATGAAAATTTCATTGACCTTTTTTCTGTAAGATCTAATTAATAGACTACAGAGTCTTAAGTTAATAGAAATGGACGATGTTACTGTACCACTTACGATACCATCCATATAAAAAAAAGATCATTAGTAATGTCATTTTATTTCGAAAAGACTTACAAATTATTACATTTCATTAATAATAGCTTGTACTGTGTGAGAAATATTTATGCCCTGCGATTTGCCGCCTATATTAGACTCCTTTTTGTGGAGATACGTGTATAGTCATCCTTTTTTTTCTGTCGATAAACCAGTATCAATTGCGTCCTGTTAAAGTAACACTACACTTCTATTCTTGTATTCTTCTCGCTTGGATTAGTCGCAAAGTAGGCTTGATCAACATTTACATGAATTAATTTTAAAAAGTAAATACCAAACATTGTATAACATTCATTTATCGCTTCAAATACAACTTTGTACACTTTTGTAATTTTCGATATTATTTTTTTTAATTTTTTTTATTGCAAACTTAGATCCTAACAAATCAGCCGATACGATACTTCATTATTAAGTTGTTATTTATTTGTGTTATTCAACTACATTTTTGTAAGAATTTCATGACTGTACTGTATTATTAACTGTACAAAATGTTGTGCTGGTTTATGAGAAACTCAGTTCAAATATTTAACATATTTTTGGGCGCCATGATTTTATATTTCCTCGTTTGTTTTAGGCGGTGGCGGTGGTGGTTCTATTGCACGCATCGGACAAACGTAAACCGTTCGTTGTTCCTGAAATTAAACTGCTAACACTTTTTCCTTGCAAGTGAGGAAATTCCTTTCACGAATAGTTGAAAAAATATTTGGGCATTAATTTTTCGAAACTTCTTAAGTTACTGGAAAGGCATATAAAATTCTTGGGATTTTACCGAAAATATTTTGGAATAAAAATCTCTTGGTGAAGATGAAACTTTTACTATACAAAATGAGCATACGGCTGGTTATTTTATATGCTTTTCCAATTTTCTTTAGTGTGTCTCCTATAGTCATCAAGGATGGACATTTTGGAAAGAAAAGTGCTGAAGTAATGTGTTGGGAAAAACTTTGAAACCCACATGAAGCGTTATTGAAATCACTATCGGACATTACCTAATGAATAAATTTGCGGATAGAGTGCAAAACCACAGTAATCCATATATTTCGGAAATTTACAACCAACAAATTAACACCTTTGTGTCAAGGAAAATATATTTATCGACTATTGGTGTTAAATGCGAAAATTTCACTCATTTTCCGGTCTCGATGAGACCAGTATTTTTTTGATAAGATTCTATCGAGCACGCATCGTGGATAACCGAAATATCTTCCATTTTTGGTTTTATTATCTTTTTTTTCAAATTGCATTTTTAAATTTAGTTTTTTTTCTTTTTATTCATTTTCTTTTTTTACATTATTTAATTTTATCTTAGCTTTATAGATATTTATGAGAATATCTTCGCTCATGTACACATATGGTCAAAATAATAAGTACACCTTATATTTTTTTAATATAATATAATAATATAATAACAAATAATATAATAAGCCTCCTGCAGGTTTCTACTGGTATTTCATTCCAAATTTTTTGAACAAAATTTCATAACTCTTCCCAAAGATTTTCGATGGGATTTAAGTCCGGAGATTAACTAGACCAGTCAAGAACCAATTCTGTACCAACTTAGAAGTATGCTTCGAATCATTAACCTATTGGAATGCCCATTTAATGAAGTGTGGAAGGCATACTTTCCACAGCATAGTTCAACATCGTATTTTCCAAGATATCTGGTCATAGTGTCGGTAACTCGATGTATCGGACCGACACCATGCCACGAGAAACAACCCCAGACCATAAGCCCCCGTGCTTGACCATCTTCTTTGTAAAGCGAACATGGAATTCCTTATCCTTAGGGCGTCGAACATTCCGGGCACAGTCGTTTCAAAAACACATTAATTTTTGTTTCATCCCTCCACAAAATGTTTCGCCATTTTTTTTCACCGTCTCCTCCGAACCAATTGGAATGACTTCTTGCAAACGGCAATCTAGCCTCTAATTTTTTTTCTAAGCAAAGGAACTCTTCTGGCTATTGGTCCTGATAAATGTGCTTCTTGTAGTCTACGACGAACCGTTCGCGATGAAATTAATTTCCAATTTCTGCTGAAATCGCTCTTGAAGACACAAACGAGGCCTTTTTCGCTAGTGTTACAACATGGATATATGTTGTTTTTGAAGTTTTTTTTTGGGTCTTCCGCGAGTTTTGACGGACTTTTTAGGCTTTAAAGCATTTTGTACAAAAAATAGTGACCGATTCATAGTTTCTGCTATAGAACGAAAACTTTGGTCATTTTCTCTTAGTCTTGAAACAATTTTTCTCTCCTCCGCAGAACAATGACTTTTTCGATCCATGTCTATTTTTTACTATATATTTTGTTATGAATAAATATAAACAACTGTAAAATAACTAGCCTTTCCAAAAAGACTAAAGCAGACTGCGAAAATATTAAATAATTGAGCAATGTGTTTATTATTTTGACCAAGTACTGAAATCACATATAAACAAAACTTATCCAATAGTTTCAGATTTAGTCGTTTGTTCTAGAGGTATTGGCACAATGGTGTACTTTACTTTATATTGTATATCCTGAAAGTACGAATTTTTACACACCCTACTCATTTCATGACTACGCTGATAGACGAGTTTGTGTACATAATTTTATATCTCTAAATTTAGTCGCATGGTTTCGGTAATAGTACACTATGTGCCCTTTTTCAGTCCCATTTTCGCTCTGTAAATGTAAATTACGAAAAGCTTCTGTTTGTTTCAATCCCTTGCAGTCCAGCGACGTTGCCACTGCAAACGAGCAGCAACTGCCGCCTATCAAGCTGAACCAGACTGTGGGATCAGCCAGATTCGAATAGTCTGGCAGCCGCTCAATGGTCAGGTTACACTGCTTTAATAAGGCCAGCAGACCAACTTCCCACAACTACGTCACAGTAGCCCTACGCCGAACAAGCGCTCTGACAGCAAAATCCGCTGCTCTGGCCAATCATCACCTGACCTAATTATCGCTAATCCCTGGAGGTCCCTTATATATGCATATAAGAAGCATTCGGACAACACATGCCACCAGTCTTCGACTAGTCCACCGCAATTGCGCGACTCGCGATCAAACAGGGTTTTTTTTATGCAGAAAGGCATTGAGTGATCATGTTCCGTTAGTTAAAAACCAAGGCAGAGGTTGAAACCAAAATTAAGGTTTCTCCCAACGAACCTAACATTTGCAAAAACCTAAATGTAGCATGTCCGTTATCTCCCTCTTTCCAAGTGTTTGCCATCTCGACAAGACACATTCGTTCAAGAATCCCCTAAGCTCAGCCGTACTCGAACTCTGTACCCCCTCAATGGGCCAGTCCGTTGCATACCCTTTCCTCGCCTTGAATTCCGTCGCACGACGAATTACAAGATCCAGCAGGGCAGTACCCATCAATACCTGAAGGGCCGCTGTCGATACCGTACGACATGCTACCATGCAAGCCAAAAACACCACTCTCTGACAACAGACAATCTTACGATACCCAAATGCAGACTTCTCCGATTCGTACCACACCGTACCACGCTACCAGCCATGTCAACTGTAGTTTTCCTCATTGAAGATGTCGCACAATAGACTGTCGCCCTGTCTAAATCGTCGTTTGGTGTAAAAAGCCTCACTAAAATGTTTGCCTATCTTCACTAAAGACTTCGTGTTAGTCTGCATTACCCTGCAAAGCCGTATAAGCTTCGTGGGAATTTGAAACTAGGACATGACCTCATACAATTTTGATCGTATCGGACTGCCGAAGGCAACTTTATAATCGATGAAAAGATGATACGTATCGATTTTTTTTATCTGATCAGTTGTTGATGTGCCAGGTCTAAGGCCACGCTGATAAAGCTTAATCAGATCAGATAGAATCGGCTTTAGTCTCTCATATATCATACTTTGCAGGACCTTATAAGCAATGAATAAAAGACTGATTTCGCATTAATTTCTATACACACCTGGATCGCCTTTTTTGAACACGGTACAAAGTACACTCAAATTTAAATCATCGGGCATTTATTCTTCGAGTTAAATGAAATTTAGGAGCTGATCCAAGCTCCATCGCCAACAGTTTTAAACAGCTCTGCCGGCAGGCCATCAGGGCCCACAGCTTTGTTGTTTTTAAACTGATATTCTGAATTCGTTTTGATTCGAAGCTAGACAATTTATTCCATCATCCGTAACTGGGGTGAGTTCTTCACTCTTGTTGCCATCCGGAACTAGAAACTCTATAGTAATGACAGACTCCGCGTACTTGAGACCAGATTTTCATCACTTTCAGGAGGGGAGTCCTGTTGCTTACCCTGTACTTCTGATTTATTGGCAGAATTTTCGGGTTTCAACTCTATTCCTGTATGTTTCCATATTCTCACCCTCCCGATCTTTCCACAACCACTTCTTCCGCCATAAAAGACAGTGTGACTCTCTTCTCCTTACCTAAAAATATAGGGTGGGGCATGAATCGTGCTACAAATACAAAACGGGGTCCAATGGGGACCGTTATTTAAAGATATTGAAAGAATTTTTTTTTACCCAGAACTACGCCGAAGACGTATCCGTTTTAGCAGCATTTGGTTTCAGCAAGATGAAGCAAATGTACACATGATCAGACGGTTTATGGGGCAACTCCAACGAAAATTCCCAAATAAATTAATATCCAGAAACTCCACTTTGACTTGAGCTGACTGCACGAGACTTTTTTTTATGGGACTACTCGTATGTCACGGAAGAGGTGTACAAAACGAAACCAAGGAATTTTACTGAATTGAAGCAGTCCATTAAAACAATAATTGAGGCGATCCCGACTGCAGCCCTTCAGGCCGCAATGAATAATTTTGTGATCAGCTGTCGCATTTGCGTGAATGAACATAGAGGTCATTTACGGTCTATTGTCTTCAAAATTAACTAGTTATCTAAAATAAAATGTAATTTTCTATACAATAAAAAACAAAAAATAAATGAAATATATGGATTAAAAAAAAAAGTTATTTGAATTTCTTATTGTAGCACAATTGGCGCTCCATCCTGTAGGTGAACGGAATTTTATTATTTTTTATTTTTTTTTTATTATCCGGAGTTCGATATGCAAATCAGTGAACAGGTTTCGCAATGGCTCCTATAAATTGAATCGAAACCGAAAAACTTCTAATGTGAATCAGATGTTGATTATCGCAATGTTGTGCATTTGAAATTCTTGCCAGGAGATCGGACAGTAAATAAAGAATATTATGTGGCTATTATGTGGCGTTTGAGGAAGTAAATTCGACGAAAAGGAGCAGGTTTGTGGAAAGAAAACTTATGAAGTTTGCATTATGGTAATATATATTCCCACAGGGTTAATATTGTGAATGAATTTTTGGCCAAAAACTCAATAAATAAATGCAAAATGAATAAAAAAATTAAATTACTGATATGGTTTCCAAAACTCAAATTATCATGTCAAGGCAATGGGTTTAATCTACAGGAGACCTAAAAGAGAATTCGTGGGGAGAACTGAAGTTTGAAAAGTGTTTTGGCAATAGGATAATTTGTATTATTTGGGGAAAGGGGCTACTTTGAAGGCGATAACTATTTACACAACCCTTACAACTTTGAGTTAAGCCTCATTACTACTATTACTATTTGCTATATTTTTATTTAAAAAAAGTGATTTTTATAATGTTTTTCTTTGTTTTTTTGTTTTTCACCCGCAGGCACTACAATTATTTCTATAATCTATACGAGAACAGGACCAATCAGTACAGAGGTATTTATATTAAATACGAAATAAATATTTCTTTCTTTCTATGGTTGCTGACAACTTAATCCATCAAAATTATTTGGGGGAAAAATATTTTTTTGTATATATGATGCGAAGAATAATATTCTCTAAATGCGATTATTTGTCTTTTCTTAGCCCAAAATATGGACTTATATATATCTGTATGTAAACAATAATTTAAGACAACCTTAAAGTCTATCCCTTTGAATTAACAATTCCTTTTTAGGTTTATAGCGCATTAACAATTTTGCAAGATTGGTATTAGCTTATTAAATGAGCTATGAGAGGTGGTCCTGGGCCGAGAATTTGGCTCATTTAGGAAGAATCGCAATTGTAGGTTTCAGGCTCGGACAACTGTAAATTTTAGTAGTCAATTGGCGATACAATCGCTCTATATACAAGGTGGCGCAATAGAACGGGCATATTTAAAAAATAGATTAAAAAATAAAGACAAAAGGTATGGTTAAAATAAATCTAAGGCATTGTAGAGTAATAAATGGAGTTTATTTTTTAAAAATAACATTATCTAAATGGTGACTCTCTCTACGACGGCACTCCTCTAACCGCAAACGAAAATTATTAAAAACTTTCTTCAGGAATACTGGTGTAATGGCTGCCATTTCACCGCGGATATTCTCCTTGAGCTGAACGATGTTTCTTGGATTATTACTGTAGACTTTGTGTTTGAGGTAATCCCACAAAAAAAAGTGAAGAGGCGTCAAGTCTGGACTACGTGGGGGCCATGAGATATCACCTCTTTTCGAAATCAGTCTGCCAGGGAACATCTGCTTCACCACCGCCGTGGAGTCATTTGATGTGTGACATGTAGCTCCATCTTGTTGGAACCAAGTTCTGGAATTCACTACTCTTGAACTTTCAATTTCTGGAGCCAAAAATCCGTCCAACATCTCAACATAGCGTTCCGTATTAATCGTGACGTTTTGGCCCAGCGCATTTTCGAAGAAAAAAGGACCAATTATTCCTCTGCCAGAGATTACTGCCCATACTGTCACTTTAGGACTATGCAATGGTTTCTGGTGTTTGATTTTGGGATTTTCACTGTTGCAGTAACGACAATTTTGACGGTTTACGAACCCATTCGTAAGGAAATGAGCCTCGTCAGAGAAAAGGATATTGTCAAAATTGGAAAATCGATTAAGCATTTCATTAGCAAATGCGAGCCTTGCTATGAAGTCAGACTCTTTCAATTCTTGTGTTAATTGCAGCTTATATGGATGCAGTTTAAGATCCAGTGTTAAAATTCGTTGCAAACTTCGTCGCGATAATTGTAAGACAGACGATCTTGCGAGTCGACATTTGTGGATTTCATCGTACTGACTCCATAACTCTCTTAACATTGTCTTCGGTCCTAGACCATTTGCTTGTGGTTTAAATGTTGAACCGGTCTCTTCAAAACGCTTTACCCATATTTTAATTAAATTAGCACTCGGAGCTTCACTAATTCGCCGTAGTCCATATTCAGCACAATATAGTCGCCTAGTAGCAATATATGAACGAGAGTTCCCGTAAAATGCGCGCACGCAAAATGCGCGACGCTTCCCGTCGAAGTGATTCATAGCGACTAAAACTCCATGAGCCCGCCAACCCAATGATGTAGGTCCCCCATGCCCGCGCCCATTCTACCCCGCAAAAAAAGATGATGCACGTTCTATTGCGCCACCCTGTATAACCTTACATCCTTTCGAAACTCTATAGGAGTTATCATGTTGAATTGGCTGGTTTAAAGTTAGGTTTAAAATATTGGTTAGGGCATGCATTTGAACCAGCAGTAAATTGAACGAAATCAACTCGTACCAAATACCAGTACCAATTTTGCTTGCATTATATCTCAGAAAATAATCCTGTTACAGGAAAACAGCGAGTATATTTGAAATCTTTATGCTCGAATTAAGCAAAACCCATAGAGCTAACCAATAAATAATATTTGTTCCCCAGTGTAAATGATTGGTTTGATATTTTACGCTAAAATGAAAGACGATTTAGCCGCGTTCACTCTTTCTTAACTTTTTGATGAATTATCGTTCTGAAATAACAGAATTGAATAACACGGCGTTTTCAAAATGATGTCACCATCTCTACAAACAGTCCACATATGCAGAAACCGATTTGCCAGTATAGTGACAATCATGACAATCTGATTTAAATCTATATAGAACATAATAAATAAATTACCTTCAAGATAAATGAATCAGCTTACTTTCGATCGTATGTACTTATTGTGTATGGTGCGATTGTACAGGGTGTCCGTCGGGAAGGTGTACTACTTTGTTTGTTTATAATTTTTGATTAAATGAAGGAGAGAATGAAAGAGAATGGAGAATGGATCTTATATTGATAAATGTTTAATTTAATGTCGGCAATTATGTATGGAAGGAATACAATATCAGATAAATGTCTGCCTCTGTTAGCCTCACAAATTCACGCGGTATTTGATTAATTTCATCATAAATATTTTCTTTGAGTTGCTCAAGTGTTTCTGGTTTGTTTGCATAAACCTTGCTTTTCAGATATCCCTACAAAAAGAAGTACGGAGCAGTCAAATCAGGCGACCGTGGAGGCCAATCAACATCACCATTTCTTGAAATTACTTTTTGTGGAAAGAGGTCTCGCAGTAATTCCATTGTAATCCTGGCTGTATGTGATGTGTACCCGTCTTGTTCACATCACCTATTAATCAAACCCATAGCATGCAGTTGTGGCGTTAAAAAGTTTTTAATCATATCACGATATCGCTCCCCATTGACAGTTACCGTTATGCCGTTTTCAGTTTCAAAGAAGTAAGGTCCAATGATTCCTCCTGACCAAATTGCACACCAGACTATCACTTTTAATGGATGCAAAAGTGACTGATGAATAATTTGAGGGGTTTCCATTGCCCAGATCCAACTATTCTGTTCATTCACATATCCATTCCAATGAAAATGTGCCTCGTCACTCATTATGATTTTTTCATGAAAATCGGGGTTGTCGTGGGCGAGCTGTAACATCCTATTGGCATATGTACGGCGACGTAAATGGTCTTGTGCAAAATTGTGGCCAAATTTGTTCTTTAAATACCAAACTTCTGAGCACGGCGTCAGATTGAGGTTGATGGATTGTTTTGAACACTTTCTCGAGCAGCAGTAATGTTTTCAGCCAATCTTGCAGTACATTGTGGTCCATGCTTGACCCTATCAGCTACAGACCCTCTTTCTTCGAAATCATTCACTACACGATAAATAGTGCGTCTTGTTGGCACGTTGTTTCTCCCAAAAATTTTACGTAACTTTCTCATCGTCACAGTAATCGATGATTGATTTTGATAAAATGTTTTAGCGATAAAAACGCGTTGGTTTATCGAATATTTTTCCCTAATAAATGTTCCACGTCTCTATTTCACGACTGCCAAATATGAACTGTCAAGATTAATGTTTACCAAAATGGCGGAAAAACGAAAGTAAATATACTCGTACCTTCCCGACGAACACCCTGTATTGAAAATTTAGACTGAGCGAGTGTTTTAAGTGAGAAATTTTATAGAAGTGCGAGTGTTTGTCTTTAAGCGAAAAATTTGGTAGCGGTGTAGTTGGAGTCGGGTTGATTGTCGATTTGGCCCCCTTCGACTTCTTCCTGTTCCCAAGATTGAAGATTTCCATATCGCAATCGAAAGGCGCATACGGCCAAAAGTTTTTATAATGATTATTATAATAATAGTATTAACAGTATTAACAACGAATATGGAGAAATATAGAATATAAAATGTGTAACATCAACAATTTATAGTGAAGTATAATAATTCTACAAGCAAGACATTAAGAGCTTCTTAAATTCAAAACATGATAGTGAAAATCTTCTGTGTTTATATGGAATTATTGAATTCCATAATCGTATGGTACGAAATCGAAAAGACTACTGCATTATTAGCGTTCTTATATCTTATGTCTGAGGGGGAGTACTTTGAAGGAGATTAACTAGAAATTGATGAATAAATAAATATTTGTTGAGAAAAATTAAAATTCGTATAGTAATCGTATAAGTTTACGTTCAATTTCAATAATTATTTCTCTTTTATAAATTATTTAGGGACCAAAGTCTGCAGATTCTTCAGAAAACATTCATTTTTTGGCGCTCTTGTCGACATATGCAGCTAATTATACCAAAATTGAATTTCTTATTAAAGAAAGTATTTCCTGTGAGAGTTGCCCGTAAGTTTAACGTTCTTCCGAGTGAGTTAAGTGAGGTATTTAATATGTCTTATATTGCATTTTGCAAGAGAAACCTTCAGCGTTCATTTATAACTGCTTAAAAATAGAATTCTTTTGTAATTTACTGACTGATTGACTAAGTTTTAATTTTTAATTTTTTTAATTTTTTTTTAGGATTTTATTAAGTTTTTTTGTATTATTCATTATTTTTTTTAATATATTTTTTTTTTGTATTTTTAATTGTTATTGATTTTTAACAATTTTTAATAGGTAGCATTTAGGAATTTAGGATTTTATTATATTTTTTTTTTATTATATTTTATATATAGGGTGACTTTTTAAGATTTAAGTTTTTCAAGTTGGCGGCACCGGTTGATAATGGCGTCCAACGTCATCTGTCAAAGTGAAAAGTGTACAGTATACACTGCCATCTCATCATAAAAGGACTAACAAACGAGCAACGATTGCAAATCGTTGAAATTTGTTATCAAAATTCGTGCTCTGTGACAAATGTGCACCGTTTGATACGACAATTTTATGGTCATCATAATTGACCTGCTGAATCAACAGTTCATACTGTTATCTCCCAATTTCGCAACAAATTTATTTTGTTGTACATAAAAGTAGACTGCGTACCGAAGAAAGTATTGCAGCCGTAGCGACCAGTGTTAATGACGATCGTGAAATGTCAAATCGTCGCCGTTCTCAGCGATTGGGCATGTGTTACTCAACCATAAGGAATTTTTTTGTTTTGCCCCAATTGGCTGAGTTGAACTTGGTTGGCATGTGGTTTCATCAGGGCGGTGCAATATGGCGCACTGCCCGTGAAACAATGGATATGTTGAGGGATGAATTTGGTAAGCAGCTTATCTCTCGATTTGGCCATGTGAGTTGGTCCCCAATATCTTGCGATTTAATGCCTCTTGATTATTTCTTTGTCAAGTCGTTAGTCTATGTGGACACTGTTGAAGCCTTACAGGATAACATAACATGCGTTATTTATGGACTACAGGCCGAAATGCTCGAAAAAGTGACGAAAAATATGACCTTCCAAATGGACATTTTGAGACGCAGCCGCGGACGGCAGTTAAAAAAAAAACATATTTTTAAAATATGATGCAAATTTGAGTGTTTTGTTTGATTTTTAAACAAACTACGATTAAAAAATCACCCTTTATTTAGGGCACCATAAACCAAATTCCCTTGAAATGGAATGAGACATGGGAGAGCTTCTCACATTCAGTGGGCATTCTCTTTTTGGTCTCACTCAACACAACCTACAGTTTAACGACGATTCCGAATGTTAGAGTTTGAGAGGCATCTACAAGATTTGACTACTTAAAGTGTTCACCAGACACATCGAGATGTGTCACCTAATGATAGGTGACTGTATGCGAGATTGAACCCGGGATAATGCGAACGATAACCATCCCATCGCGTTACGATCGGTCGTCTGGGGAACCATAAGATATATAGGTACATATTCGAGATCATAAAGAAAATCCACCTCGATTTAAGAATGTTCGTTCGTACGATCGCGTGTCCTTTGAAAGTACCGCTTATGCTGAGACGTTGAAGATTGGCATAAACTAAAAAAGCACATTTACCCTGGTGTAAAGAAATCATTAGTTAATATCCAGCAAAACGGCTGTTCTTCTCCAAGTCGAAACAGTCCCACTCCACCATTAAATTCTATAGATTGACTAACCAAGCACTGGCTGTTTTCAGCCTTATGAAGCCAATGATCACTGATTATCTTGGAATGTAGGTGGGGATCCAAAGGTGCCAGGTAAACATCATCGGGAAGTGTCCTGCAAAGAAACGGGACAAATCAATAGACTTTCTGTTTCTTTGGTTTATTTTCTATTTAGTTTCCATGCGATTACTTACTCATTAAGAGGTAAATTCTCAATTATCTCTTTAGATATATGTAGAATGTGTTCGATGGGAAGATACTTCCAATTGATTGTTACTTTTTTACAGGCTACCTCATTAACGGTTTTGAAAAGCCGCTCATCCATTAATATGTCCAAAGGTTTATTCTCCCACTGGATCAGTTTAGTTTTCTGAAGGCACTCTCTGAGTTCCGCTTGTGATTGTTGCAGAGTAAAGCACAATAAAGTGTAGTTCTGTCAGAGGGTTAAGACGTTTAAATTAAAAAAAAAGAGTTATAATTACGGAGTAGTATCCATAAAGTGGAGGTATTACACTTCTGTAGCAAGCCATCTCACAGATGTGTATTCTAAAATGTGGACAACAGAACCGGTGCAAATTTGAATGGTCGTCAGAAACTTTTTTACACTCGATCATGGATTGCAGTCTGTAGTGACATGGATGACGTATTAATTCGTTAAGTAGGCCTGGTTAAAAACCCTTTTCTCATACTTAATATATATAGAATTATCATGTTTTTTCAATGAAATGTATAAAATATCTGACCTCAGAAAGGAGTTTGTTTTGTGGGAACAAATGGGAATCATTATTAAAACGACGAAAACAAAACTACGCTAAAACTTTGCTTTGTTTTATAAATTACTCATTTTAGCACAAAAATGATATTGATTTTGTGACCACTATGAAAAACTTGAGAAATCTTTTTGGAAAAGGGTTGAAATTGACAATATTCTCTCTCAAATCAAGGAATCATATCACGAAAATGTGATTAATGTTGATTACTGAAAAATGCGGGACATTCGTATTGTTATCGATTATTACGCCCTGTATAAATTCATGGCAAGGTTTCTATCACCTACCGCCATATACAGGGTGGGCCATAAGGGTGTTGGCGGTTTAAATATTCAATTTCTCAGTAGTGCGGCGCGGCGTGGCGGGGGGATATGTTGTTCGCTGCGCCGCTTCCTGGAAATTTAGTCGCCATGGAGCCGTACACGGGAG
This sequence comes from Philornis downsi, assembly GCA_019455685.1. Classification (NCBI taxonomy): domain Eukaryota; kingdom Metazoa; phylum Arthropoda; class Insecta; order Diptera; family Muscidae; genus Philornis; species Philornis downsi. Next base: position 15,092 of record JAHXMU010000451.1, on the reverse strand, counting down.
TGCAGCGTGCATTTTGTGTCCGAGCGTATTACGAAAATGCACGTGATTACTGCACGACGTTTGTATCGGCATGAACACGGTTTACACGATTTAAGTGAAGTTCCAAGCGCCAATGTGATACGAAAATGGATTAGAATGTTCGAAACAACCGACTCAATAGTACCAATTACGGTTCGTGGTCGCCCAGTTTCTGCAAGATCAGCCGACATTGTGGAGCGTGTTCGTGTTTCAGTTCACGACGGTTAGAGCGAACAATTATTGCAACATGCTAGCAGACTTTTTGGTGCCAGCTTTGCAAGAACTTCAAGGCAATACCTCGAGGATGTGGTTTTAACAGGATGGGGCCACATGTCATACGGCTAGGGTATCCATAGAGCTGCTGAAAAATGTTTTTCCTGGAAAACTCATTTCGAAAAGGGGGGATATTGAATGGCCCCCACGTAGCCCCGATCTCTCTCCATGCGATTATTTTCTATGGGGCTACCTCAAATCGGTAGTCTACGAGAATAATCCGACCAATTTAGAGCAGTTGAAGAGGAACATTATTCAGGAAAATACAAAATACCGAGAACAACTTTTCAACGAGTTTTCCAAAATTTGCGACTTCGGTTCCAAGAGTGTCAAGCAGCCGAGGGAAGCCATTTGGACAACATTATTTTTAAGTCTTAAAAATTCTCATGCTTCTACTTTTTAAAAATACAAATATATTTTTTTATGTTTCGTAGTTTTTTTTAATTGAATATTTAAACCGCCAACACCCTTATGGCCCACCCTGTATGTATATAGCATTTAATACGAATAAGTATTACATTTAAGGAAAAAAAGCTTAAATTATGCAATTGTTGTATGCAGCCCATTGTATGGCGTGAAACTCCCTCTTGTCATACGTTATATAAAAGTTTAGCTTGTTTTTCAAGGACTTTAAAAAAATTAGAATTTAAAAAAAGGAACTTTTAAGTAGTTATCCACAAATCCGCTTATAATCAGCGCAATTTCTCAAAAAACATATGGATTGATAAAAAAAATATATATATGGATATGGACAAAGAACACACCAAAAAGTTGGGAAAAATTTTCTTTATTTTTCAGCATAATCTCCTTTTAGCTCCATACACTCTTTCCAGCGTAGAAGCTATTGAAGCTTATACGCTATAAATAGCTTATACGCTTATACGTTCTTCGTTCTTCGGTTGTTAAACGATCTGTATTCGTAAATGACAAAATTGTCAGTAAACAAATAACACTTCAGATGACAGGTATTTAATAGCTGCCAGTCTTGCCAGACCGGCGGTTTTGAAACCACTAAATGGATAACACGTCATATGTAGACAACATACTTCGTACAACAAGTCCTGCAAATAGTTCCAGTGCATGATGATTATATGGAAGACCTAATAGAACGGGGTCAATTCTCTACAGAATTAGTTAAATAATACTTGGAAAATTTATGGCGGAAAGGCTCAGCACAGAACAAAGAACCAAAGTTGTTCAACTTTACTTTGGAAGTCAACATTCGATTATTCAGATCATATCGAAATTTCTTTCATATTCGAAGAGCTTCTAGAAATGAAGTGATCATTGCTCGAGTGCAAGCAAGTATTGAGGAAAACCTCGAAACTTCCACCAGGCGACGTTCTCAGCAGTTAGAGATGTCTAGGCGGTCTTTGCAACGAATTTTACATATCGTACATCTTTCCCCATATAAGATGCAATTGGTTCACGAGTTAAAATCAAATGATGCACAAGAACGCATTCAATTAATGTTAATGTTACTTATGCGACATCCTTTATATGAAAGCAACTGATGAGACGTACTCAAAACTGGACTGAAGGGCGTCTAGCATTGCGACTACTTTGTTTTAAATGTATAATTATGACCGTCTAGCCATATTTGAACTAGAAAACGTGTAATTTCTAACAATTTATGTTAAAATATTTTTAATGAAAATTAGAGTTTTGACAGAAGTGAGTGAGGAAGAGAAGTTTCCCCTATTTTTGCCATTATTTTCATAACTTTATATTCACTTTAGGGCGGACACTAGTTTTGTTCTTCATCTCAATTTTCATTTCATTTCGGTTTTCGGACAATTTTTTTTTTTAATACTGGCAGTATATGCGAAATAAGACTGCCATGCTTTCTTTTCATTAAAAATTTAATCTCGTTAAACTTACTTTAGTCCCACAAATTGAAATCACAGTACAATTTTCCAAGTCACCATTTCGATGGCTATACAATCGCTCATTCCATCGATCCGAAATTAAACTGTCGCGATTTGCATTGATTCGATCATAATGATATAAATAATTGTATATGAAATTATATTGTTGTATATGGACGGGCAGATGGCACTTGAATATCGCCAGCATAGAGCCCAGACGCTGTTTATCACATTCTGCGAGTATGTCAGACATTTAGATGAACTACAAAGCGTAAATATCGCTCTCCGTCGTAACGTTTCTCTACCAGAGATTAATTAAATTAAATTAAATTAAAAATTGTGCAATTGCAATTTCTATAATGTTTATAAATAAATTCGTTGAGCGATATCTTATCGTATAGAAATAGACGCTATATAGACATTTTCTAGAACTTCAAAATGAGCGTGATAACATTTCCCGCAAAAAAGATCCCCTTCGTTTTGCAAAGCTATAAAATGTTAATGGCTTTAAGATCTAAACAAACAAAAGGATTACAAGAGTAAACAAACTCTGGAAAATTTCTAGAGTGAACTTTATACTAAAAAAAACGCAATTTAGTTGAAAAAGATAGTAAAAATTAGGCTCGTCCGCCACAGTGATATGTGTAAAATCGAACATTAGATTTATAGTTGTTGTTGAAAATATTGATTACTTAATTTAAAGGCAATTAGACATGACTTTTTTAGATGTTTAAGACGCCTGAATTACAATTTGCTATAGGGTGTCCCAACAAGAACGCAAGATTTAAATGACTGATGCAGCAATTGAATTGTTTCTCTAGCTGTACGACATGTGGCGCCATCTTGTTGAAACCACATGCCTTCCACATTCATTTCTTCAATTCTAGGCACGAAAAAACTGGTTATCATTTCACGATACCGAACACCATTGACTGTTTGCGCTTGACATGCCTCATTTTCATAAAAAAAGGTCCAATGATTCACACACACTGTGACACGTTGAGGATGCATTTGCTTCTCGTGAATCACTCGAGGATTTTCCTCACTCCAAATGCAACAATTCTGCCTATTGACGAAGTCATCAAGATGGAAATGGGCCTCGTCACTGAAGATGATTTTATCAGCAAAATCATCATTTTCATGTTGTCTCTCCAATACTCCATTAACGAACTCCCTTCGCTGTCCATGGTCAGCTGGCTTCAGTTCTTGAGTCCATCGAACATTCTTGAAGATGCAAATCTTTCGTCAAAATTCCCTGCATAGTGGATTTGGAGACACCAATTTGCTGAGCTTGGTGTCGAATTGAAGTGGATGGAGCTTGAGCGACATCATCGCATACAGCTGTGACATTTTCCGTCGATCGACCTGGTCGAATACGCGTTGTTATCTTTACATCACTAACAGACCCAGTTTTGGCAAATTTATCCATTAATCTCTTTACAGTTGACTCTTTTGAAGCATTATTGTGACCCCAAATTGATCGCAATTTGCGAACTGTTGGCGCAAAAGTTTCACCATTTTGGTAAAACAATTTCACAATGAGAATGAGTTGTTCATTCGTGTAGCGCTCCATTTTTACTAACCTTTTACTAGCAAACAATAACAATTGTTCAAATGTCAAACAATGACACTTCGAATGGCGCCAAATTTAAATCTTGTGTTCTTGTTAAGACACCCTTTTGAAACTTAAAGCAACAGAAAAATGAAATTAAAAAAAGAATGAAGCCATTCTCCAAGGATAACGTTTTCACACGTTGAATTTTGACGTTGAATGAGCGTATTTTTCACTTATTCTTAATTCTTTTTTACAACACATAATACAATTATAACAATTAAATGCTGTTTTAAAATGTATTTCCCTCTGAATTTTTGCCTTGCAAAAATTATGTTATAGGAATATTTTTTCGAAGAAGTAATGAAATATCATTAGTAAGCACTTATACTAAAGGATTTTTTTGAACCTATATAAATTTGCTAGAAAATCATTGGGTTTTTCACTGACTTGTTAGATCTGAATTTCCCTACTAAAATGGTGCTAAAAACAACAGCATCCCATGTTAAATTATCGAACTTTTCTCCATTTCTGAATCACCCTCTTGTGCCAACGAACAATCTAATCAGCAAAATGTTTTAAAATACATTTTTTTAAAGAGTTCAGTTCTCTCCGCTAATTCCCTGTTATGCTTTCTATCGTCTGAAAACAGAGAAAAAAGTCAGCAGTTAGTTGTTCGATGATATTTACTGAGTTTTTATCCAGAAATTCCCTCACAATGAAAGCTTTGTTCCAAATTATTGACTTTTCTTTTCATTTTTATTTACCATCTAATCTGATCGCGCCCATAGTCCGCATGATCGCAGGTTCAATTCAGTATGCAGCCACCTATCATTTTTTGAGCGGCGGTCACCTTGAGGTGTCTAAGGTGTCTAATCGTATAATCGATAAACCTGGTAAATCCTTCTCAGCGGGCACGCGGAAGTACGGACAAACATTCTTGAATCGATGATCGTGTATGACGTATGGTTCCCCAAATGACTGATCGTGACACAATGGTTAGCATACGTGACTATTTTCGCATTGTCCCGGGTTCAATCCCGCACACTGCCACCTATTGCTATTTGAGCGGTGTCTCTCAAACTCTGACATTCGGAATCGTCATCAAACTGTAGGTCCCTTTGAGTAAGTCTAAAAAAATGGAATGCCTGTAAACACTCTGAATGTGAGAAGCTCTCCCATAACTTATTAATGGGATGTAAGGGAATTTGTTTTTTGTCTGAACTTTTGTCACGAATTCCGAATGCATAACATCGCAAACAGTTAGCGTTACTTTAACTTTTGATCGCATTTTGACGTGTTTTGTTTTTCCAGTTTCGGCTGGCTGGCTTTGGAAAGCGTCGTTCCAAAGCTTGTTGACTGGTTTTGCATGTCGAATTAGTAAATCCATGTCTCATCATCAGTTATAACGCGTTTTATGCATGTGTTTTCAGCTATCTTTACGCTATTAGGGTTTTGAAGAAAATTCAGACCTTCAGAAAATTCGAGTGGCAACGCGTTTTATATCCAGATAATCGTCGTCTAAAACGATTTTCAGTTACCATTTCCTTCACTTTATTGATGTGAACTTCAATTAAAGACTTTGACGGACGATCAGAGCTAGACAAACCTTCCACCACATCTCGACTACTTTTGAATGCACTGTACCAATCATGTGCAAGTGCTTTTCATAAAGTCGATTCCTCCCAAGCCTTTTGTAACGTTTTCAGCGATTCATTTGCAATGCAAAATTTGAGACAAACTCTTTGTTGGATATTTCTGTCCATTAGAAAAATCGCAAAAGTACTACTACTACTACTACAGATAAACTAAACAACAGATCACGCTCAAACTCCGAGTTAGTATAGAGAACAGTTATGCGAAATTAACGACAATAATAATTTTGACAATCCCTTTGAATGGGTTTTTAAATTATCAATTACCGATACATTATCCCTTCTTGACTTACATAGGTACCCTTTTCCAATTAAGGTATTCAAACCTGAAGTCGAACATCGCTTAAACAGTTTTACTATAACATTTGCAACGGAGTAGGTCTGTGATCCATCCATTTGCCTTGGGTGGATTAGTTTTATTGGCTTGGTATTAGCGAACACGCATTATCATACATGAGGGAACAATTAAGAGCTTGGTTTCGGTATTTTCTTGTTTTTCCTATCGTTTGCTCGGAATTTTTGTTCGTTCGTCCTTCTCTCTATATTTGTCTACTATACTCAGTGTTATAGACGGTGGCTAAAACAATGCCTTGCAAATCGCGTACTGACACGAATTAGTTTTGGCTCTAATAGCAAGTTAATTAAGCTAAAACTCTATCTAGGACAGGCTTAAAAAAGAAAACTTCATCTGCTTATATTGTGGTTTCAAAGTGAAGTGTTATTTATTTAGTAAATGTTTACCATTGACGAATATGGATCGTTTAACAACTGAAGAACGCGTAAAACTTACTACGCGTTAAAACTTACTACGAAAGTGGTGATTCAAACGTGGGAACTTTTCGTGCTTTACGGGGTGATTGTGGCCGCCGTAATCGACCAACTGTGCAAGGAATTAACAAGATTATAAAGAAATTTGAAGAGACTGGAAGCGTTACAGATATGGTCAGGCCACGCTTCTGTTAGTGAAAATGTGGCGGATAATCCGAATTTCAATGCGGAGCGCTACACAGTGGGATTGCTTCATACATTTTTGTGCAATAAATATAAGGAGTTGTCGTAGAGTCTTGAAATTCGGCATAGAGCGTTTTATAACGTAGAGTAGCAAAAATATAAAGTTTCGTCCAAATCGACCACGCCCATCGGCCACCGTCCATACAACTAAAAATGACATTTTCGTATACATTTTTTTCTGTTAGGTAGAAATTCTTGTAACTTGGCATGGATCATCTGTACTACGAAAACAAAATTTTTGGAAAGTTCCATCTAAATCGGCAACGCCCACGCGAGCGTGCAACGAGGAAATTCTCAATTTGAGGGCATCGGTATCAATTGGTCGTGCTGCAACTACGTCTAAGTTGTTCATTTGTGTTGGTTTTGCTTTACAAATGTAGCAAACGGCTGCTGACGAGGTTTTCGTAAGTAAAAGTATAAAATATTATAAGGATTTTTTTCTATAAATCGCCATAATGTACTCCCTTCCTTTATTTTATTGCAGTCAGAGCATGGAGGTCGCCGGAGCTAACCTTTTTTTCATCCAAGGAAAACTTAGAACACTGAAATTTCTAGGGCTTTTTTTAAATTTAAATAGTTTCGAAACTATTTATGCTATCCAGTTGTCTTTTTTTCTTAAAGAATAACAAAATACCATATTTTTAGAACGTCATGACATAAAATAGTTAAACGAACAACAAATATGCATATAGAGGCCCTCAAGTTGCATTAAAATCTTAGTCGTTTTGCGCTTTACTTCTCCCAAACATTTTTAAGTAATTATTTTGCGATAAAAAATTATTTTTTTCAAAAAAACAATGATGAATTTCTCTTAACTAAACAATTCCGTACAAAATTGCATCATTACATTTTTAATATTTTACAGTCGAAAAATAGACTTTTGCACTTAGAATCTCACTGTGCGCTATGGCAGTATGATAACTGACTTTTTTTGCCTGCAATTGAAGATTATGAACTTGACAATTTTATGTGGTTTCGACAAGACGGTGCCACGAGCCACACGACCGATTTTGGCTTCATCGCATGAGATGTTTCCAGAAAGCATAATTTCATGTTTTGGCGACGCCAATTGGCCGCAAAAATCATTCTATTTGACGCCGTTAGATTTTTTTGGGGTGCTACGTCAAAAACCATGATTACGCGGATAATCCCCAAACGTTGGAGCATTTGGAAACCAATATTCGTCAAAAAATTCGCCCAAAATGTGGGCAAAAGTTGTCGAAAACTGCCTCCAAAAAGATCCACTGCTGCATCCAATCCAGAGGCGGTCATTTAAATGATATTATATTTCATAACGCCAAGGTCCAAGCGTCAAATACAAGTTTCATCGAAATCATAGCTTTATGTGTGTTTTATTTAACTTTAATTTTGAAACCGAAAAATGGATAACCCGGTACTTTAAAAGCAGTAGCTTCGGACGTGAAAATTATCACATATTCAGAGTTTTCAAGGGAACTCTGGGAAAGTGGTAGCCCATTGAATACTTCAAAAAAAAAAAAAATATTAAAGTTAAAAATTAAAAAATCGGTAAAAACACATCCATCCCATCATATGATGCCAAAACATAAAAGGAATTCGTTTAATCCCGAAAATAATGAAATATTTCGATTTCTAAGGCGTTATAGGAAGATGATAACGTGCAAAATTAATCGAAAAGTGGCAAAATGCTAAAATGTAAAACTTTCTACATCTCGACAATGGAGCAATTTAGTTCTGGCTCCATAGGAGATTCCTTCACCAACCAATTTCAACATGAGCCAATATTTTTAAACCACCACAAATAAGGCAAACATGCAAAAAATTGGAAAAAAATTATTTTTCGAGCATAACTCCAATTACTGTCATTTTTTTCACTTTACAGGACACGGAAAAAGGTTAAAAAAGAGAAACAAATTTCCCGATTTACGAGTTCTCAAATCTGAAATATGCAATAGAATCTATTTTCTTTATTTTTAGTCAGATCCGGACTATTTAGATATCGGAGCCAACCCTTATCGAAATGTTTATCCAACTACATTGATTAAATCGATTATGTTGTTCAGCTTTTTCGGGTTTTAGTCAAATTTTTTATAGGTCTGTTATAATTTGCAAATAAAATGTATATACATATACTATATACACCTTTTCTGACGCTGGCTTCTTTACAAATTTGTAGATAAAAAATTGCTTTTATGATAAAAATGTAGGTAATATTCAGTACGGATGTTATCAGACTGTCTATATCTCGAAAACCGAATGTCCAATAGCAAAAACAAACAATTTTTCGGCCTTTCAAGGAATTTGAGAAAGGTTTGATCAAAAAATCGCTTATAAAAAATCGCTAAAATACAAATATGTCCGTATCTCTCAAACGGAGCATCAAACCACCTCTAAAGGAATGCCTTTAACCAATTGATTTTACTAACATTTTCCAACAAACTTTTTCAATCACTGAAATCAAAAATGCACTAAAATTTACTCGTGAATGGTAAAATCGCTTATAAAAAATCGCTGAAATACAAATATGTCCGTATCTCGCAAACGGAGCATCAAATCGCCTCTAAAGGAATGCCTTTAACCAATTGACTTTACCAACATTTTCCAACTAACTTCTTCAATCACTGAAATCAAAAATGCACTAAAATTTACTCGTGAACGGTAAAATCGCTTATAATAAATCGCTGAAATACAAATATGTCCGTATCTCGCAAACGGAGCATCAAACCGCCTCTAAAGGAATGCCTTTAACCAATTGACTTTACCAACATTTTCCAACTAACTTTTTCAATCACTGAAATCAAAAATGCACTAAAATTTACTCGTGATTTGTAAACTGCCCGTACTCTCCGTCAACGATAGTCTCGAAAACTCCTAAAATAGTTTACTCGTACGTCATAACACGGGATTTTGGGCGGTGTAGAAACACAGATGGGACCAGAGTCTAGTACATTTGAATTATTGTTTTTCACTGTATATCACTTGCTAAATCTGTAATCGAATCTATTTGCAAGCAATGTTTTCCTTTTTAATTCTCCAGTCTGTCATTATTACTTTTTTTGGCGGCGGAATCGATATAGACAAAGTTGTAATTGTTAAAGTTAACACAGCCTCCTGAAGGAGAAGTCTCTTTGTTCATCGAAATAAATATGTTTTTAAAGAATATATACCTGTTCTGTTTGCTGCTGCATTCGTCATAGAAAGTGCCCTGAAGAAATGTCTATATCTCAAAAAACGAGATGCTCAATGTTTCACAATATACAGATATTCTGCTGCAGAATATGTTAAATCATTTAAATCAAGTAATGTATACGTTATTGGAAGATTGTCAAAAAAATTTGACAAATTTGATCACCTCACATACATCTTCTGTCAAGCTTGGATATCTTAGACACAGAATTTCGGCTTGAATGGATCTCAACTATATATAAAAAATGAGATGCTCAATGTTTCACAATATACAGATATTTTGCAGCAGAATTTGTTAAATCATTCAAATCAAAATGCAGATTTTATTCCATTTCGAGATTAAAACCTCCAGTAAAAAAGGGCATCCAAAGAAGTTAAAAAGATCCGATCGTGGTCGTGGTTTAGATGTGGTGAATAAAATTGGTAATTATCGATGAATTCATGGGAGGGATGTTGTTGTTTTTGGCATATTTTCACAGAAAATTTATCATTTCAATCATTTTTATGACAATTTTCTTCTTTTAATCAGAATTTACCTAACTAATTAATTTATGTTATTAAGGAACAACAATTTTAAACACATTTTCAAAAGTTCTTGCACCGGAAACCAAAAAAAAGGAGAAAATTCTAAAAATGTTTAATATTCGTATAATGACTATCGGTTGCAACGCCTTTATTTCATCCTTGTCTTTGGTGTAATTAAAAATACCTTCCCAAGAAGCGGAAAATATGCTCATATAGCATTTGTGAAAGCTATGAAAATACTATTTTTTTAAATTATTTCCACTTCTTTCCTAGGCCAGCAATATTTGGCTGGGAATATTTTCGAGAAATAATTATCTGCTACTAAAAGCACAACAAATCGAGCGAATGAAATTCATTATCGCTAATCCATAAAAATGTCAACGTACTTATTCTCTGAACATGAGAATCTATTCTTTGGCTTATCATCGGGCTATATAATAACACTTTTTTTTCATTTAGAAATGCGCTGACAAATTTTTTAGAGTTCATTCCGAGTCCGTCAAAAGGTTGCTAATTTTTATAACTTTTTTTTTCTAAACAAAACCCTTTGTTTTTGTACAACAATAAATGTGATGAGTAATGAAATTTATTACATTTAAATTGAGGATAGATTTCCTTCAACGCTTGGCATGCTTTGCAAATGCAATTAGAAACACCTGATAAGAATCACAGAATGCGCATCCAGACAGTGAATGGAATGTTTTTATATATATTTTTTTTATACATTTGTTAAACAAATAAAAAAGTGCATATACGCTCAGTAAAAAAAGCTCGCTAAAATGAACATAGCGGCTGACTATTCCATAGATGATCTATGTGATTTCTGACATTCAGACGTCTGATTGCTTGCCATAATAGAACAGAGGAAAATTGTTCTTTGAAGGGGCATATCTTTAAACCGTGTGCCTTAAAACATTTGCGGCTCGACAATACAAGAGCTTACTTACTTACTTATTTACTTGCTTACTTACTTACTTACTTGCTTACTTATTTACTTACTTGCTTACTTGTTCACTTGCTTACTTGCTCACTTGCTTACTTGCTCACTTGCTTACTTACTTACGTAGATGGCGACCAGCATGAACTTACTTACAAATTATATGACCCACGTAGAAAGTAATCGTAAGCAGTATGTCATTCAATATACTGTGGCCCGCAATCGCCATTAGCGAGGCAATTTGGTTCAATAGGGAAAAAGCAGCTCATACAAGGACTAAATCTGATTGTTGAATGTTCAATTCTTTCATAATTCTCCTAATATTTCCACCATTTTTTATAAATAAAAGCCAATATGCGAAAGCAGTTAATAGATGCGGGAAGGAACTACTCCCATTAACATATCACGGCGGTCCAAAAACCAGCCTACCTTACGTATAGATGGTTCCAGTAGTTCGAAAAAAAAATTATTTTGGTGAAAAGTAGCAACCTTATTATACAATGTTTTGTATTTTTCAATTATAAACGATCTCAGTAAATTTGTAAACACCGTTATGTAATTCAATATTTTCATTTGAAAAGTCTCAGTCTCCAATTAAAGCCGATCTAAATTCTACTCTGGAGAGGTTCCTACGTTGTTTAGTATTTGTATTTCAGCCCTCAATTTTAAAAGATCTCAGTGAATTTGTAAGCATGAAAAACATTGGTGACCGTTATGAAATTCAATATTTCCATCTGAAAGATCTCAGTCCAACCTATATTACAGTCGCGCTAGATTCTACTCCGGGGGAATCGGGCCCTTCGTTTACGACTATAAGTATTGGCTACCAGAGTTTAAACGAAGCAGTACGAGCTGACAAGATGAAAACCGTAGTGGTCGACTAACCGAGGTGTCTACATCACACACGGTTAAGAAAATTCACTAAATGGTATTGGGTGATTGCCGGCTGAAGGTGCGAGAGCTAATTGAAATGATAGGCATCTAAAAAAATGCCATATATCGTATATTGACCGAAGATTTGAAGATGAGAAAGCTGCGCGCAAAATGGATGCCGCACTTGCTTTCAATAGAGCAAAAACAGCGTCGTGAAGATGTTTCAGTAGAGTTTGGTTGGTTTAGCGATGTTTCACCGCCATAAAGCCGAATTTTTTGCGGCGATTTATAACCGTGGATAAGGCATGGTCGAATACTTCAGACATGAGACAAAGGAACAATCAAAACAGTGGACTGAAATAGGAGCATCGTGTCCAAAAAAGGCGAATTCGTCTTCATCTGCAGGTAGGTCATGGATTATTTTTATTGATTATCTTCAGAAAAGATTATTGATTGATTATCCTCAACGACGAATATTATGCTAATTTATTGCGGCGTTTAGGCGATAAATTTATGAAAAAAGACCACATTTGGCGAAAAAGAAAGTGTTGTTTCATTAAGACAATGGCTCAGTAGTAATAGATTTGCCCACAATAGGAAAAATTACGCTCTACATGAATGAACAAAAAATTATGAATTTGTACAAAAGAATGACCAAGACTTACAATATATTACTGAATATTTTTAAGACAACATTCTATATCACTTGACAGAACGAGTTAATGCCAAATAAAAGGTTTCTAGATCGTTGCAAGAGAATTTTGCCATTACCCACAGTGGCTACTATTTGTAAGGCAATATTCTTCTCCTAATTTAATCTTCTAGCTATGTAGTTGAGGTGAGTAACCTTATCAAAAGTTAATCCAAAGTTGTAACTACACAACGTGTATGTAGAGTTTAAACGAATATATATTTTCCTCATTAAAGCAAACAACTTGATTTTGCCTTTATTTATAGCTAAACTCAATTTTACTGACTTTTTCTCAACGCTTGAGAAGGCTGCAGCAAAATCTTGCAATTTTCGAATAGTTGTGCAAAAAGTTGCAACGTACTTGTGCAGCTTGTGATTTTTGTTGAATATTATGGCAGTCATTTTCAGTGCAGCTTTCGCCAATGACATTTCCATTAATATAGCTATATTGTGTCTAAGACCTCAATAAGAAGTTTGGCTATTTTCCAAGTCAACCTGAGGGAATCAGTCGATTGCGGCTTCTTTGCATAGACTTGCGGCTTCAATAAACGTCCCACATTAAAAAGTCTTGCAGGGACAATACGCACGATTTTGATGGCAAATTTGCATATACCTCTGAGAGAGATAACCGTATGCTCAAATCATTCATGCAGAATATCCATTGTGGTATTCGCTGTGTAGCATGTAGCGCCGCCCTGCTGCTACCAACTGTCGTCCATATAGTTTTATTTGGTCCAAAATAAATTGACTATCATTAATCTGTAGCGCTCGCCGTTGACAATGATAGCGTTTTCCCAGAAGAAGTGCATTGTTATCCATTAAGTGCTTTGAAAACTGCCGATCTGGCAAGGCTGTCTCCTGTTAAATACCTGCCATTTGAAGGGTTATTTATTTAGATAAAGATTTGCCATTTACGAATGTTTAACGTCTAACAAGCGAAGAACTCATAAAAATAGTTAAAACTTACTATGAAAGTGGTGATTCAAACATGGATAATTTTCGTGCATTACGGGGTGATTATGGTTGTCATAATCGATCTACTGTGCATGGAATTAGCAAGATTATAAATAAATTTGAAGAAACTGTCTGTGCATCATCGCAATGAACGCACTGCCGAAAATATCGCTTTTGTAAATGAAGAAAGTGTGGCGGATAATTGGAATTTCAATTCAAAGCGCTATGACCGTATGATAGCCGACTATTTGTGGCCTGCAATTAAAAATTCTGAACTGCACGATATATGGTTTCAATAAGACGGTGCCACTAGCCAAACAACACGACCGATCTAATTTCACGTAATTTCACGTTTTGTCGACGTCAATTGGCCACAAAGATCATGCGATTTTTTTTTGTGGAGCTACGTCAAATACCTTATTTACGCGGATAATCCGCAAACATTGGAGCATTTGGAAACTAACATTCGTCAAATTATCGCCGAGATATCCCCCGAAATGTGCGAAAAAGTGGTCGAGATCTACTTAAAAAGGATTCACTGCTGCAATCCAGAGGCGGTCGTTTAAATGACATTGTTTTTCGTACACAATGGAAAGGTTCAAGCATTATACTGAAATAAAAGTTTCATCGAAATCATTGTTTTATGTGTGTTTTATTTAACTTTAATTCTGAAACTGAAAACTATAAATTATAAAAAATTATAAATTATAAACTAATCCTGTTGCCATCTCCAAAAATCTGTACCATGCACTAGCTTTTTGATGATGCTTTTCCACCTGGCAAACTTCATGAAAGTTGCACTGCCCCATATACGGCTATTTTGTTTGTTAACATAGCCCTTCATGACAAAATGATTTTTCGTTAAAAATTGGGTTCCCCCTTCTAATAGTTCCCAGCAACAGTCAGTAAACAAATAGAGTTGTGTATGGTTTTTAACTTGGCACTTGTGGGTAAGTTGGATCTTTACGAGTGCAAGTCCAGGTCCAAATAAACCGGACAGGCTATAAGATGGAGTCAGAGTCTCCATATCTTTCATCCCAAAATGGTTTTAGAATGGATGAAAATACCAAAAAGTCTTTAGAAGTGACATCAAAGGAATGAAATAATGATTTTATTGCAAACTTTCTTTAAATTGTAATTGATTTATAATTGCATTTCTCTGGTAAATTCGTTACGGTCGTTGAATTTTGTTACGGCTTCATCATCCAGGCTACAGTGCTGACGCTTTCAAAGCCCAATTTTCGATGCAAAGCCAGCGAAGCTTCATTTCTTACCTCAACGAAGGAGAACAAATCAATGCCATGCTTTTCCACCATTCGTTTCAATTCCACTTTCATGACAAACCGACCATAGCCTTGACCACGGTAAGGTTCAAGAGTGTAAAGGAATCTGAAACAAAAAAAATAAAATAAAACAAAATAAAATATGTTAAGTTCATGATGGAACATACATGTACATATATCTGTGCTTACAAAGAAAAACGATATAACTCGAAATTTATTATTTCGAGATATTAAGCGTTTTCCGAAAAATCGCTGTTATGGGAAATTGTTATAACTTTCGAAATATA
>JAHXMU010000450.1:2130260-2166488 GCA_019455685.1 Philornis downsi | reverse complement strand
AGGAACTTTTTAAAGTTTAAGCTTAGGCTAAGTAAAAAAATTGAGGAGTGAAAAGAAGGCAACATGATTGACAAAGTTAGGTGTTTGAGTTTCTCCTAAAAGTTTCTCATACATAGAAAAATGAGAAGTGAAATAAAGTCAGTACATGAAAAACTTAAATTTTCCTATAACAGGATCAGAAATGATGGTTTTTTTTTAATTTTTGATTTCTTCGGGTGGTACCACGCCTATTTGTCCAATCCCGCCCATATTTGCAGCAGAAGTTACAATATGTACACCAAACTTATATACCAAGTTTTGTTCAAATACCGTTAGCAGGAGCAGAAATAATGGATTTTTAATTTGTGGTTTGTATGGGAGGTACCACGCCCCTTCGTCCAATCCCACCCATATTTGTAGCAGCACTGGAAACATTTACTACAAACATTTAAAAAAAGAATTAGCCAAATCGGTGTAGCCGTTTTACAATTTTAAATAAATCGAAAAAAGTTGGCGTAAAAGTGGGCGTGGTAAATTTTTCTTTCCATAAAAACCTAAGTTGGACTACGACGAACATTTAAAAAAAAAATTATTCAATTCGGTCCAGCCGTTCTCAACTAATGCCCTTACCAACGAACGGCATTTGATTTTTATTTATATAGATTACATGGTGACGTCAAAGGTGCTTATGCAGAAAGTGTGGAAAGCTGGTGTGAAGTGGGATGAGGAATTGCCGGTAGAAATTTATAGTCAATGGATAATTTGGCTGGAGGAGCTGCCAAAATTACTAAAATTTTCTGTGCCACGATATTATTTTGAAGATTTTAGGTGCTGTGATGTGGATCTTCATGTGTTTGTGGATGCCAGTAAAGACGCGATGGCTGTTGTGGCATATTGGCGAGCACTAAGTTACGAAAAAGTGAAAGTGGCTTTTGTTATGGGCAAAACAAGTTGTGCACCCTCACGGTATCATACGACGCCAAAGCTTGAGTTGCAAGCCGCGGTAATGGGCGTGCGTATGAAGGATATAATTTTAAAAAATCACTTGAAAACTGTTAATAAAATCTATTTTTGGTCAGATTCCTACACAGTCATTCAATGGATCCGTTCTGACCACCGAATGTATAAGCAATATGTTGCCAAGTGTCCGAAATTTTAGACGGCAGTGAAATAAGCGAGTGGATATGGTGTCCTGGTTCTGAGAATCCTGCGGATGAAGCTACACGAGCCAATTTTTCTCAAAACTATAATGCAGATGGGCGATGGAAAAATGGGCCAAAATTTTTGATGATGGACAAGTCACAGTGGCCGGAAGAGGCGTTAATTGTCAAAAGTGTTGATCGCAGCGATTCGGAACTCCGATCAAAACACAGAGTGCTGCTGACACGACAGGTATGCGCTGGTGTGCCAAAATTAAACTGCTTTTCTAAATATTGTAGACTCAAACGAGCGATGGCGTGGGTATTGCGCTACGTACAAAATTTGCTGCGCAAACTACGAGGCGAAACAATAGTAAATGGTGATCTCACCATCGAGGAGAAGGCTTATGCCGAACTATTTCTTTGCCGTCATATACAGCAGCAGTCTTTTGTCGACGAATTCGCAGACTTACGACGACATGGTTCGGTAGTAGCAAGCAGCGTTTTAAGGACGTTGAATCCATTTATTGGCCGGGATAATTTGCTACGTGTGTGCGGCAGAATCGAGAACGCAACATTTTTATCCATCGAAGCAAAACAGCCTATTATTTTGCCAAAAAATCACCTGTTTACACGACTCATTGTGGAATCGTACCACAGGAAATTCTGCCACATCAACACCGCAACAGCGATGAGCGTAGTTCGTCTTCGATTTTGGGTGCCGTCTCTGCGTCAACTACTAAACAGCATACAAGCCAGATGTCAAGCTTGCAGAATCCGACGAGCAAAACCACGTCAGCCACAAATGGCCGCCTTACCTGGGGAACGTGTCACGCCATACGTACGAGCATTTACATACACAGGCTTGGATTATTTTGGCCCGGTGACGGTGTCAATTCGTCGTAAACGTGAAAAGAGATGGGTAGCTCTTTTCACCTGCCTTACAGTCCGTGCCGTTCATCTAGAAATAGCCACCGATCTGTCGACCGATGCCTGCCTACTGTGTATCCGGAATTTTATCAATCGGAGAGGTGTACCCGTACACTAATTTTATTGGAATTGCCAAAGAGTTACAGGGCGTAAGTAATTTTATTGACAACAATTCTATCGCCTCAGGTGTGACGGCATTAGGTATAAAATGGATTTAAAATACCCCGGCTAATCCCAGTGAAGGTGGCGTTTGGGAACGCCTTGTGCAATCGGTGAAGAAGGCGCTGTACATCATGTTGAAGGAGCAGGCGCCAAAACTGGAGACGCTGCAAGCATTTTTAATCGAAGCTGAAAATATGCTTAACTCCAAGCCGTTGACCCATTTACCTGTGACCCCCGAGGATCCAGAGCCATTGACTCCGAACCACTTTTTACTGGGATGCACCAACTCCACTCAGACGCCAGCACCATATGACCCAGTCTAATGTGTCTAAGAAAGCAGTGGCATGTGGTGCAAAATCGAAAGAATGGCATGTGGCGCCAATGGATTCGGGAATATTTGCCCGAGCTAACTCGTCGCACTAAATGGTGTCTTCCATCACAACCGCTGACAGTAGGGTGCCTGGTCTTTATAAGTGAAGTGGATGTTCCAGGATCTCAATGGAAACGTGGGCGTGTCATCGAGCTTCATCATGGCAAAGACGGAGTAGCGCGTTCGGCCGATGTTAGAACCAGCACAGGGGTGTACCGAAGGCCCGTATCCAAGCTAGCCATTCTCAAGGTCGGTTGCGATGAAGGTGAATCCTCCCCCACTGGCCCCGGGACTGAATTCCCGCCTGATCATTTGGTGTTGGACCCCTAGTGGGAGCATCACGCGGGTTGTGGTTGATACCAAAATCGCTGGTAGAGACTTTGTGCTCGAATGTGGAGTTGCATTGCAACCGGGTGCTACAGACCCATAGAGTAGCAGAGGTGGTAAGATAGGCCTCACCTCCGCCAATGGGGATTATGTTCCATACTAGAATAATCAATTTGGTATCTCCTGGCTGCGAAGAAAGGGCTGCCAATATGTGTTAATAGCACAATTGTCAGCCCCTTTTCCTAGATAGCCCAAGTTTTTACTTGGCTATCCCAGGGGGGCGTTGGCAATCGCATTATAATATGCCCAGTGTGTCGCACACCGTGGGTAAGGTCTTCACGGCGAGACTCATGTTAAACCTTCGTGGACTTCTCCCCCACTGGGTCAGTTCACGGAGGAGGGGATGTCGGTGATGGTTACCTTAAGAAAGCCAATGCTCGAGCGACTGTAAATCAACAAAAATATCCCAAGCTTAAAAAGTATACACTACATTATTAAATTTGTTAACTGTTATGTTTGTTAGTATTTGTTATGATTTTAGAACATTGTATGTCTATAAATAGGCCCATCAGGCAAATACTTAGTCTCTTTTGCTGTAACCAAAAACTAAGTAAGTCTAGTTTTTGTCAAGATTTTTTGTTTGCCTTTATTTGTCTAAATTTGTTTTATTTTAATTTTATATTTCATTTTATAATGTATTTGTGTTTAGAGAATAAACATAAACATACCAAAACATCGCTGAAACAAACATTAACATCAATAAACAACAGCAATCGAAACTCAAACCAAATACGTGTTGTTATTTGGAAAGGCCTTTGGGACGATTGGGAATCCAGCAGTTTATTCTAAAAACAGCAAAAGGACAGTCAGGTTCAGGAGAGTGAATCACTGAAGACGAAAACCGTAAAAAAATTATAAGGGCGCCAGTGCGCTACGGTAGCGAGATTGAAACCGTAGATAAGAGAGGGCAATTCGACGTTGTTCTGGAACACGTCGCAACGTGGACAAAGAAGACTTCCATTGGATCGAAATCCTGGCAACGTCGTCTTTTGGTTGCTCATCAATCGAAGATAATTACCCCGAAACCGTTGAAAATAGGTAAAACTCAAATCTAACACTGTGATGTCTTGTGTAATGTTAGTGATTGTCACGTTTTTCACAATAGCCCGGAGTCTAAATACCAAAAAAACCGAATTAAAAATCAAAAATATAGAAAATCAAAATCCTAAAATTCAATGTTAAAATTTAATTTAATTAACAATTCTTCATAAACCAAAAATCCGTTATTCATTTTTTTTTTCATTTATTGAACAGTCTTGTAATATAAAGCCTTTTGGCCAATATTAAACAAATTACAAAATGCATAAAATAAATACTACTTGAATTTGAAAAACAAAATATAACTTAGAATATAAAATTAAATGAACTAGTAACTAATTACCTATAACGCTCAAATAGAAGTGCACCACAAAGTAGGCGATATGAAGGGAAATAAAAATAATGAAAAAAATTAAATATTGAATGATGTATATATATGTATGTAGGTCAGGCCAAATTGCAAGTTTTTTTTTGTTTTTTTTTGGTAAATCACAATAAAATGCATAAATTGAAATAAATACTACTCCAAAGTAAATGTAAAAATGTATATAAAATAAAAATTTATCACATAAAATCGTACATTTAATATCAACCAATAAATACACCAATAATTAATAAATATCACTCGTAAATGCAAGCATTCAGATGTCAAAGAAGATGTAAGATGTAAAGAATATTCACCTACGTCAACTGCATATGATAGATAAGTCTATTACGAAATGTTGTGTATGATACATTTAAATTTCTAAGCTCATGTGGCAATGTATTATAGCTACGAACTACTCTTACATTAAAAGATCGTGCTGTAAGATGGCAAAGTTTGGGAATAAACAATTGTCTTCAACAAACGGAATGACAAAATTTAAAAGTTTCATATTGGAAACGCGGATATTTTTTAGAATATATTTTGTAAAAACACAACAACAATCGGTGATCGATAAATGTAGGAAATGAACATGAAGATGTAACGAACAGCTCTGTTCAAAGATAGTTGAAGGAGTTTCTAGTATTTTTGGCTAGTAGCAGAGTATACTTTTCGAAGCAGCACATAATATTTGGCATAACTAGAGCATGAACCAGTTGCTTTTTTACATACAGCGGAAGCGACAAATTAGTGGTGCATAATTGTCTTAATAGTTAACACTTAAAACAAAATGACTAATGTGTTTCTCAAAGGACAGTTTACCATCTAATAAGACTCCCAAACATTTCGTGGGACATGTGCGCAAATCGACGAAGACAGAACAAATAACGCATAGCACGGTTGAAGAACCACTGGATTTTCTTTATATTTCTTTAACTGTACCGACATATATTTCAATACAATAGTTTATACGCACCATTATTAAACTATGTATAACTGTTGAAGCGTCATGTTTACGCGTGGAACCCTTCTATATGCAATATGCAAATCAAATGCAAACTTATCATCAATTATAAGGTCCAAACATGCAATACTACGCACAAAATGTAATAGCTACCGCAATGTAAGACAAATTCAATTCACATGGATGAGAAATAAACAATATTGCCTTTGTCTTAGACGGATTCATTTTAAGTTTATTTGAAGACACCTACAGAGAGAGACATTGGAATACATCCTTAATTTTTGCTTGAATAACGTCATCATCGTGGCAACTTCCATCGAAAACAATTAAATATCTATTAAACATATTTAAATTATCAATACCCAACTTAAGTGTGGAAACGCGAGAAAAGCCCCTTAATGCAGTGTTTCGTATTTTTATGGGTAATTTTTTTGGAGTGGAAGTTACCGGATGACCGCTATGGGAGAAAACAAAAAATGTTTAATATATTTGTTTACAACGTATGCATACATTGTTAATATGTTAAAAATTTATTAAGTAAAGAAATAGATAAACAAAAGCTTTTTCTACAATGCAGTAGGTAACATGGTAGTTAATCCCTGGTGCTGTTTCTATACCCAGCCCTTGGAGTGAGCTTTAGCTCTATTGCCACAGTAAGCTCATCAGTGATAATGGTGGCATACCCGCCTCAGCTCCTTTCTTGAAACCTGGAAATCAAGTTTATTAAAATCAACGAATGCGTAATATATCGATGCTTTTGAGCTCATCAGCCTTGCAGCACTTACCCAAATACAAGACCATGGGTATAAAACCCCAATGGAATGTGGTTTTTGCGACGTCATACACAACTTCCAAACGTTCTTTAACACCTGGTGACATACCCATTCCGATCCGTGTCTAGAATTTTGTATATTTTCTGTCAAAATATATTATTTTTCACAAATCGCAATCGGGTAAAAACCACGATATGCAGAAGAAGCAGATAGTGAAAAACCAGCTGATTTTGTGCGTGAAGTTGGTTGTAATTATTTTATGCCAGATCGAATGAAAAATGATTCGAGAGTTATCTATATCATGCGGAAGTGGTTTGTTACTCTGTAGCGTTTCAGACAATATATTTATTTATGTAGACCTTCAATCAAGATACAGTAGAACTCCAATTATCCAAACTCCGATCAACCGAATCGCTGATTATCCGAAGCCATTAGCCATTGTGTTGTTGTCCTCCTACTCATTCATATGTACATTCTTTTATTTTTATATATTCTTTTTATGTACTTTTACTTCTTTTTACTTTACTAATGCATACAATGCCAAAAATAAGCTCTTTTACTTTAAAATCCTTTTTTTCAGAAAAAATCCAATTATCCGAATTTTTGATTATCGGAATGTGGTCCGGTTCCAATTGATTCGGATAATTGGAGTTCTACTGTACTTCAGACAATTTTCCTTGTGAAAATTAAAATGTTGTATGAAATGAGCCTATGAAGACACTTCAGCTTTATCGATGTTTTTCCTTGTATGAAATCTATAAAAATGTTGACAATTTAGAATGCTAGAACGGATCGATCATTTCTGTCAAATCTACACCATTTTCCATTAATGCAATATTTGTAATTTTTTATATGCAATCTTTATTAATGTTTCAAATCTCAAGTTAATTCAGGCTGATTTCAGAATAAACGGAGATCAAATACCTCCATCCAAAAGGGATGTAATTCGAAGTTCATGTACGCAAAAATTTGCATTTAAATGTTAATGTACATATATATACACATATGTGGTGTTTTCCTTTCTTCGTCTAAAATTTTCACTTCGTCAAAATTAGGCCTGTATCCAGTGAGCTGCTAGTGCGGTTTACTGCAAAAATTTTGTCAAACAAAATTAATTTCATAAAAAAATATTTCTCTTACTGGAAAAAAAAATCACGAGATATTTTTTTAATATAGAGGTCCAGAGTGAAAACAAAGTAATATATATATATATATATATGTTCTGTTAATTAAAATATTGTTGACAACATCTATAAATACAAATTTTCTTGAAGAAAATAAGTATTACTTAAAAAAAATTCAGTAGATGAATTTCCTGAAGAAAAGTTGGCTTCATTAAATAATATTTCACAAAATGGAATGCGCCTTCAAGAAATTTTCTTTTCGTTTGTTGGCGAGATCAGTTTCTTTTTTTTTTTTAAATGGAGTTTTCTGTATGAACAATTTCTTCCCTTTAGTTTTTTGCAAAGAAGACTGAATATAGCTTTATTAAAAGTTTATTCGGGCGAGCTTTTCCATCTAAATAAATTTGACTACTTGTTCTAAAGTAAATGTTTGAAATCAAATCCTCTTCTACAAAAACTACAATAATCATTGGAGAATACTTTTTTCGAGTTGGCTTATTAAATCATTAATTTATCGTTTTACTTATATTATGATATGCACACTCTCAATACTTAGTTTCTCCCAAGTTATTATATAAAAACTTATCTGACCAAAGCCAAAATATTCACAATATTATTTATTATTAATATATTATTATTATTATTATTCCCACAGATCCGTATATTTCGAAATTTTCTCCGCAATTGTACGATTAACATTTTCCGAAAGTTGCACTGCAACATCAACAAGATACCCCGCTTTTCCGCGCTTGTCTATCCAAACGATATCCAGTCTATTGGCGATATTATTATTATTATTATTCCCACGCCTCTTTCCCCCCCAGATACCGCGCGAGCTGGGATCCATTTACAGCTGAACATGACGGTGGTCTCGGCCACAAGTCACTTCAGCACTGTTTTTTTTTTCTGTCAATTGTCATTATTCTTCTTCACTACTATTCACACATCACCATTAGGATGGAAGAATGACGCTTCGGCTTATCCCAGGAACTTTCTCATTATCCTGTACGCTTCCAGGACTACCGTTTTGCACATATCGTGCACGTGCCGTGAAAGTTCCAACTCTTCCAGATGTTGAGCCACAGATTGCACCACTATTCCAGTGCTAGAGATCACTACCGGTATAATCTCAACACTTCTGAGGTGTTCCCGTTGTCTCATCTCAAACGCCAGATCCGTATATTTAGATATCTTCTCCGCAATTGTCCGATTAACGTTCTCGGAAAGTAGCGCGGCAACATCCACAATATACCCCGTTCTGCTGCGTTTATTTACCCAAACTATATCTGGTCTATACGCGATGACAGTTCTATCCGTTGATATGGTGCGGTCTCAGTACAATTTAAAATCCGTGTTAATTAAGACCTCTTCAGGTCGGTACATGTAATGGGGAAGTCTATCCTCCAGGAAACCACTTCTAATAGCAAGAGTTTGGTGAATTATTCTTGCCACATTATTGTGCCTTCTGAGGTAGTCCGTACTTGCCAGTATTGAGCATCCATTTATGGTATGGTCTGTGGTTTCAGGAGCCTGACCACACCTATGGCACCTATTATTAATATTCTCGTGTAGAATAACTCTTCGAAAATGTCTAGAATGGATTACGCCATCCTATATGGCCATTAGAAATGCTTCCGTTTCCGGGAACAATTGGCCATACTGAAAACATATTGTAGACAAATTTTTATCCACATTATTCATATCCAGTTGGTGTGGAAATCTACCATTATAGCCTTGCGTTTCCATTTTTCTACAATATCGACATCACTACTTACAAATTCTAGAGGATCGAACAGCGGCGTTGAAAGTTTTAGTGGTGTGTAATTTTCATCCAAATTCACCAGAATGGAATATTGCTCACTTTCTAATGCCTTCGCATAAAAGAATTCTCTAAGCTTCTGGGTCTGGTTATAATATTGGTTCTTCAAATTTATTATACCCTGTCCACCCAACTTTCGTGGCAACATTACTCTCTCAACAGCAGCCTGAGGATGGTGCTGTCCAAATCTTGTCATCGTTGTTCGTACTTTCCTCTGTGCTGAGTCCAATTCCGTATCACTCCATGCTATAATTCCAAATGAGTATGTTAATACAGGAATGGCATAGGTATTAATTGCCCGGATCATATCCTTAGCATTTAATTTTTTGCTGCACAGCTTTTTTATCCTCATCTCACTTTGCACCTTTAATGCGTCTCTTATAAGTATGTGGTGTATACCTCTCATTTCATCCACTCCCAAGTATCTGTAGGATAGATCAGAACGTAACATTTGTATTACGCCCTCGTCCAGCGTTAATCCTTCAGAATGCACTACCTGACCTCTTACCATCTCGACAGACTTGCACTTTTCGAATCCAAATCGCATGCATATATCACTACTAAATCTCTCCACTATATCCAGTAAGTTCGAGAGGTGATATCTTGACCGTGCAAACAATTTTAAATCATCCATGTATAGTAAATGGGTGATTACAGTCTGTCTTTGTTGGTGGCCAATACGATATCCATTAGGAGACTCATTCAACGCTTTACTGAGAGGTCCTAGAGCCAGGCAGAACCATAATGGACCATATCCGAATTTCTCTGGTGCAGATGTCGTTAAGGATTATTTGCGTCCTCCACATAGGCATTATCCTTTCAAAAAATTCAATTATGTTCCGGCTCACTCCATTAACCTTAAGTGTTCGTACACATGGGGTACGCTATCAAATGCCTTCTCGTAATCAATATACGCGACACTTAGATTTCGTTGATGGCAAACTGAATTCCTTGTTATAAATGCATCTATTGAAATCACCTCTTTGCATCCTCGTGAGCTTCTTGCACATCCCCTTTGCTCCGGTGGTAACAACACAACACAATGATTGTAGATTTTCTCCGACACCATCCCTGTTAGCAACTTATAGATAGTCGGTAAACACGTAATTGGTCGATAGTTTTGGGGATCTTTAGTCTCACCACTTTTGTACAAAAGAAACGTTTTTCCCATTGTAAGAAAGGGTGGCATTGTGGTTTCTCCATTCAAGAATTCATTCAGAAGTGATACTAAATATGGGTGCATACTTGTGAGACGTTTTAACCAAAAATTTTGAATACCATCTGCTCCTGGCGCCTTCCAATTTTTGGCCTTGCTCAATGCTGATTTCAAATCAGATTCCGTCATTGTACTGTTCTGCATTTCATCCGTGCCCATTGAATCAGTCCATATTGGATTTTCGTGATATGTTGCAGCTGTTTCCCACAATCCTCCCCAGAATAGCTCTACTTCCGATCGATCTGCGATCGTGGTCTGATGGTTCCTCAATCCTATATTCTCTTCTCTCTCCAGATCGGGGTAAAATTTCTGTAGGTTTACTACAAACAGCGTATTATTATTATTATTATTACTATTATTATTATTATTATTATTACCTGCTTCTTGTGCAAAGAATGGATGTTGATAACTCCTTTCTATGGAAGCCTGTGGGTGGTGGTATTTATATTTTGTCATTGTCGTTCGTATTTTTGCATCAAGGGTGTTTAAATCCGTATCTGACCAAGCAATAATTCCAAATGTATATGACAGTAATGGTATAGCGAACGTATTAATCGATTTAATCAGATCTTCCCGTTAAGCGACATTTTGCAGATTCTGTGTAGCCTAGCGATAAACTCTCTTCTTATCATGTCCTTCTGCTTACCATGTTCAATGCGGATGGTTTGTTGCATTCCAAGATATTTATATGTTTCATTCGATTCCAGGGCTTTTATCATGTCTCCTTCAGCTGTCGTGTAGTCTTCGGATGTAGAGAATTTACCCTTTTTGATATTCTGAGTTTTGCACTTATCGATCCCGAAGTGCATGTTTATATCCGACGAAAAGGTATCCACGATCCTGAGCTGCTTTCTCAGTTTATCCTTCTTATTTGCATATATCTTCAAATCATCCATATACAGACTATGCGATATTAACATATTTCCGGAGGACTGAAGTTGATATCCGTGTCTGCTCTGGTCCAATAGCATGGACAGTAAGCAGAATAATAACGGGCTAAGAGAGTCTCCCTGATATATGCCCTTTTTTATTTTGATTGGTCTGGTGGTGATGTCCTTATCATTCATATGGATACACAGTTTTGTTTTCCATTTTTCCATGGTCACGTGGAGACATGTGATCCGTGAGTTTATTTTACATATTTTCAGAGTTTCGATTATCCACGTGTGAGGTATACGCCTTCTGATAGTCGATGAATGCTGCATACATATTCTTCCTGTTTCTTATTGCTTGGTTAATTATAACACTGCCTATGATTAACTGATCCTTACACCCCTTTGTTCCTCGGCGACACCCTTTTTGTTGTTCGGCTACTATATGGTTCAGTGCACAATGTTCGCTTATGAGCTTAGTTATGCACGACGTAAATATTTTGTAGGCTGCGTTGAGGCAGGTGATCGGTCTATATTGGGATGTTGTTCTTGGGTTATTGACTTTCGGTTTTAAGTATGTGATAACATTGCTGAAAGCCATTGGAATATTCGTTGGATTGATTATAAATGTATTAAATATGTCGTTAAGTGGTTGGTGGATAACCGTTATATGTATATTTAAAAAAGAAGTTGTAAATTTTATTAATTCCGGGGTGATTCCAGTTGTGCAATTTTGTCACGGACTCTTTAAAGGTCTCTGCATTTATGGTACTTGCTGCCATTTCCGGTATTCCAGCCGTATTCTCCCGCATTATTTCAATCCATGTTGCGTTCGAGTTGTATGTTGATTCCGTTTCCCATATACTGGACCAGAACTCCTCAATATTTTTGACATCTATATTGCTGTCGATCGCGCTATGCGTGTTGTATTCCTGTTTTCTCAAGGAGTTATAAAACTGTTTCTCATTGTTTCTGAAATTATAGTTATGTATTTTCCTATTGTAACTTTTGGTATATATTCTATTCCTTTGGGTTTAATTATTATTATACATATATCATTCAAAATCAGTCAAATATTTCTCTTTAAACAAAGTTCAAAAACCTTAACGTCCTTATAATTATTTCTACTCGATTGTTTTTGCAGTTCCTCAAAATTTTTTGAGAAAAACACAAGAAATTTATAATATTTTTGAAATTTATTAGTTTTATCTTTGATCTTCTAATTCATTTTGGAAAACATTTTATCTGATTGACGTTGCCTCCATAGGAATATACCCAGGAAATATCCACCCATTAACGATCCAATTATAACTAATATCAACAGGAAATAATAAACTGTTAAATCATTTAAATGCAATTCGTCCAAAGGCATGCCCACACCATGAGTTTTCAAGGGTTGACTTCCATAGCTTAGTATATAATCTAACCAAAACAAAGCGGTTGCTAGACCTCCTAAAGGTCGGTCACGAAACACCTTCGATACATCTCGTATATTCAGGACGTAAAATTCTTTGTACGACATCGTTTGCAACGCCCAATTCAAAGATGTCTCCGTTAGATTTTCGTAATCGATACGTAAACCTATTTGCAGCTTCTCCGCCACAATAACATTTTTCAATTCATTTTTAAACAGTGGTATACCCACTACAGGCACGTGCCTAATGATGGCTTCCTGCAGACCCATCAGGTCTCCGTTCATTATGAAAAGTTTGACATGGGGATGAGCCAGTATATCCGTTTGCGGCACTAAGTGCTGTATCATTACATTTTTCGGCAATCCTTGCAATTTATCTATATCGTGACATGTCCATAGAATACGTTCCTCTCTATTGCTGAAAACGTGAAGGAAAACATCCAGTTTATCTTTAGGTATTTCGGCACAAAGTTGTTCATCACCCAAATGCATGTAAATTGCACCAGATCTGGCCTCATCCAGGAATCGCCGTATATGCCAAGGCAACTCACGAGGAGCTGTAATCTGTAAACCGCCAACGGGTATAATATTCGGAATAAGCGGTTTTGGCGTGGCAAGAGGATAGTAATCATTGACAAGTAGTAAAGCTAAATTGGCCTGAAGATCCATAATTGAAGGAGATACTCCTAAAAAGTGCAAAAATCAATATGTTAAAATATCACGCAGGTCTGTTGTCACAGAGAAAATCAGCTAAATTCGATATTGACCTCGAACTATATTTCATTTTCAATACAGTAAAACGGAATTCCATTCATAAAAATTTTCGTCGTCTTTTTGTTTTGCAGTACTGACTTCAACCGATATATAGTGCTGCTATTCATTTATAATGGATTCTGTTCCCACACAAAAGAGCGCAATTTCTTGTGTTTTGAAATTTACCATATAAATATCAACTGTCGAATTAAATTTCAAAATAAAATATTTTCAAAAAATATGAGTGACGGCCTGAGAGATTTTTTTATACTTTTTGATTTTGTTTTAGAAGAAAAAATCTACTAAATATGAAAGAGATTGTGAAGAAAAATACATTTCTCCAATAAACATAAAGGGAAAATTATGTAAACGGAATTCATTTTGAGGTTAATACCATGCTTTAGGCAGTTTTTCTTTGCCAATATAGAATTTACCTTCCCCCACTCCCTGAATACCTTTTATTTTGTTGAAATGTTTTCTTATAACTTTTTCCTGATTTCCATAATGATCTGCCACTGAGCGCTTGCGTCTATTCAAACATTGCTTGATGTTTTCCAATCTTTGCCAGAAGCTCAAATTGATATCATAATTTTCCACATCGTATGGCAAACAAGCCGATGGCACAATATTTTCTTGGACTTTATGCATATAATTTGCAAAATCGGTGCTTACAATGCCAATGACTGGTGTTGTAAAGTAGTAGCCCAATGCCAGCAAAGCCTCCGAGTAAAACAAGTCGACAATTATTAAATCGTAATCAAATTCGTCAGGCGACACATTCAGCAACTCCTTGAATTGATGATTTTCCAAAAAATAATCCATCAAAGATAGACCAGCTTCGGCTAATGATTTTTCAAGTTTCTCATCATTCATTTTACTTAGTTCTTGAAGATTTTTTGCACCAGATTGTTTCTGCACTGTGGGAAATAAAGTAATTAAAAGCAACGAATTAAAGCGGAGGTAACACTATCAAGTTAATCTAATGGAATTAATTTTTCTATCGACAATTGTGTTTCTATACGTTATAGCGATTGGAGCTTAAGCTTAAGTCTGCCACATTTGTCTAATAATGTGACCTCAATCGAACATTATTTTAAATTGAGATTGCATGAGCGTTAATATTTACCCTCTTTCCAAAAAGGAAACTCTGGCTCTACAATGTATTCTTTGAGGTTGTCCAAGTGACTATCCAAACGGTGGCTGCTGTATATGGTAACATTGTGGTCTCTTCGGGCCAATTCCATTATAAATGTCCTCATGACTACAAAATGGCTTTCACTGGCATGAGGAAAGATGCCCAGAATTTTTGCTGTATTCACGATATTTAATAGTGAAAAGACAATCACAAGTGTTATTCGCCATTTAAAAGAATGTTGGTGCTTCTGAAATTTTTAAAAGAATTCATTAGAATATTTGGTAAACGTATAATGTATATTTGTTTGTGAGCAAGATAAATGTTTAAATTATTAAAAATAATTGCTTGCAAACTAAACTAGTGATGCAATCGATATCTCTTTTTCCTAGAATTTTGAAAGGCGTACCATCTAAAAAATTTCTATATTTTGAATATAATTTTAAGAAAAAAAAAATAAAATTTATCGATTGTTGTGAGTTGTAAAAAAGGAACATAAACTTCTTTAAAGTTATATCCTTCTAATATAATAAATTCTTGTTTTCTTCTAATTTACATGTTATTTCACAACAGATTTATAATAAAAATTTAGTTTTGATGAAGCATTTTTTCAATGATAAATTGAATGAATTGCTATATAAAATTATTTATTTATTATTTTAATAAAAAGTTTTAAAGTAGAATTGTTAATTTTTTTAAACTCAAAACGCTAATGTCTTCCCGCAAAAAAATTGCACATTTTTAAAATATTCTTCCACCAATTGTAGATACTATCAGAAAGCGCTCAAATTCTAGTGTTCAGAACAGAGTAGGCAAAGTTATTAATTTTAAATTTCTTTTCATAGCGTCGTCTTGAAAACGTCTACTAAAATATGTTGACCTACTTTTACAGAGGATAGAAATTAATGTGCGCACAGCTGCAGCTACAGGTTCGAGTTCTTCCATTTACCACTTATTAGAAAAACTTGTCGAGTTGCCTAGTTGTCTGGATGGCTTAGCTAACAAGTTAACTAAATATGTACGGAATTCACTTTAGAATAAGATCAAAGATTCCAAAGTGAGTATGTACTTAACTGATTAAACGAAATATAGATTAGCCATCAAGCTTTATTAACCGATTAGACCTACATTTCTATTAATAACCGAATTTGCTAATCATCACCTATTACGTAAACGTAATGTAGAATTCTGTTCCCAATTCAGTAATAGCTCATTAAAGCTGTCGGGGAAATGAAGCAGTTAAGTTATGTGATTATTTTCATTCAATAACTGATTTCCCGTTAAATAATCAGCTGTTAAGTCGTTTGAAATTGGAAAAATAGCCTTAATAAGCTAATACTATTGCATATTATTATTATATAGTAATATATGACTATTTTTGAAAGTGATCGTTTTTGACAGACAATATTATATTTCAAACCACTGACATTTAACAGAATTGTATTTGTCATTATAGTGAACTTATTAATTTGCAAAAGTTGTAGATTTCAGAAAATTAGGATAAAATTTACCAGTCTGGATAAAAACAGAGAAATCTCCGAGGCCCGCCACTTATCTCGTCTAGGAGCCACACAAAAAACTAACTATAGCTTGTACAAGGCCACAAGGCAACTACGGTGTCCTATAACACGGGAGTCTCCAATGTGGATGAAAGATGGAGGATGGGCAAAGAGTAGTGATGAAAAAGTGAAAGAAATTGCTGATCATCTGGAAGAAGTATTTACTCCTAACTACACGATCTCTCGTGTGAATCCAACGATTATTAGACCAATGGTCACAAATCCCATGAAAATAAGTCTATCTCTCTTAAAGAAAAATGTTCTCTCGTTGGAAATGAATAAATCTCTTGGACACGATAAAATAACAGCGAAAATGATTTCAGAACTCCCCCACAATATCCTCAAATTAATTTTATTTATATTTAATTTATTTTATTTATATTTAATTTTATTTATTTTATTTACATATATATTTAATGCTATACTTCGAATTGGATGCTTTCCTCGATCATGGAAGCTGTCTGAAATAATATAGATCCCAAAACCTGTCACAAATTACATCCTATCGACCCATAAGTTTACTCTCTATTTTATCTAAACTGTTTGAAAAGATCTTTTTCCAAATTTTGTACCCAGATATTGAAGCAAACCATGTAATACCCATGCACCAGTTTGGGTTTCGTAAGGGTCGTGCAACGATAGAACAAGTACACCGTATAGTAACCCAGATCAGAAAAACATTCGAAGATCGGAAATATTGCTCAGCTCCCCTTATAGACATCTCCAAAGCCTTTGATAAACTGTGGCATGAAGGCCTTATTCACAAAATAGTCTCTTTTCTACCGGCAAATGCCCACAACCTCCTGGAGAGCTATCTAAAGGATCGATCTTTTGTAATAAAATCGAAAGACTCTGTTTCAACTCAAAGAAAAGTTTCAGCAGGAGTTCCGCAGGGCAGTATACTAGGCCCTATACTATATACCATCTACACCTCTGACATGCCGGTTCATTCCCTAATTCAAACCTCAATTTCGCCGATGACACTGCATTCATGAGCACTAGCACTTGCCCATTAATGGCTTCTAGACAACTGCAAGTGTTGTTTGTTATCGCTCAAATAAAGAACTACATTGTTGTACTGAAGTTAATTCGAATTTCAGTCGGTTTTTTATTTATTCGCTTTTGAAACTGCCTGCAAAAACCATTGCAGGCTCAAACATTGGTGGAAGATAAAAGTAAATGCCACTAAGAGTGTACAGGTTACATTCTCTCTTAGACAGAACAATTGCCCAGCCCTCACTATTCACGGTAGTACCATACCCGTTCATAACCATGTCAAATATTTGGGTATTAACCTTGATCGACGTCTCACCTGGAAAAAATCACATTGACTCAAAAATCATACAATTGAAATTAAAAATGGCTCAACTCCACTGGCTTATTGGCTCCCAGTCTACTCTCAGTTTGGAAAATAAAACCACCATCTACAAAATTATATTGAAGCCAATATGAACATACGGCATCCAGTTGTGGGGAACGGCATCGGCTTCTAACATAAATAAGCTACAGAGAAGGCAATCAAGAATACTGCGCCAAATTTGTGGTGCCCCATGGTATATTAGGAATGATAACATACACAAGGATTTAAACATTCCTTATATTTCCGAGGAAATAAGAAAATTAAGCAGTTGAAGTTGTCCTTCCACTCAAACCCACTCGCTCAAAACCTTCAAAATTTTCACGGTCATATACGGCTAAGAAGAAAGGACACGCTAAACTTGATCCGATGATAAAAAGTTCGGCTTACCAAAAATAAGATCCGGCAATGGCAGGATACTTTAGTTAAAGATAGGATTAAGATTTGAATACTTATTGTAAATTTCAAAATAAAGATGCAATAAAGAAAATGAATGAAAAAAAAAGTTGTGAGAGTTCGAATCCCGATAGAACCACTAGATAAGTCTAATAAACGCTTCTTTAAATAGAGGGAGTCTAAAAGTGGAGTTCGTGTAGCTCACTGAATGTGGGAAGTTCTTCCATACCTCATTTATTTGGTACATGGGAATATGTACCAAATGTAGATGTATTTCTGTCTTAGAAACCAAAGATAACCAATAAAATTTTTGAATTCGTCAGGTTCAACTTCTTTGGGTGGATTCTTTGTTTGTAAAGGGCGATTTGTTAACATTTATTTTTTTAATTTTGGAAGCAAGCCACAGAACAAGCAAAAGTTTATGGAATTTTCATTTGAGTCGGTAAATTAATGCTCGCCGTTAATTTTTTGTAGTTATTTCTTGTAAACGATGGGACGATGAGTTGTAAGCTATCTATTTAAGAAGGTGATTTTGAAAAATTTGTTCGAGCACAGTTTATTAATATACCCGTTTAACTAGCGATGAGCTAAATCGCTGTACATAACTTTAGTGTAATAAAACTGATGACGCTTTCCAAGTTTTCCTACGATTCGCTCACCGGAAATCCAACTTTGAGGCTGGTCGATCAGCATCAGTCATTAAATATTTCTCACAAAGCTTGAATTTTTTTAAAATAAAATTCAACAATTTGTAGGCGTTGTTTAGGTGTAATTTTTTCCATGATTAAATAGCAATGAGCATGTTTGACCTTGACACATGTGAGTTACGAGGGAAGTGCCTAAAATTCAAACAGTGACAAAATCACCCTTTAAATGACTTGAAAATGCTCCTCCAATTCCCAGTATTAGTTTTCCTAAGCGTGACAATTCTGAAACATGCAGCGTTAAATTTTAAAATCCACAAATTCCAACTTTGGAACCTCATATAAGAGTAAGTGGACCAACTTATTCTGGGGTAATTGCAGAATTGCGAATTAAATTAATTATGAAAACAGAATCAAATCTGAGATAATCTGAGAAATTTCAGCACTATTTTGTTTCACGCAAAATAGACAACATGCAAAAAAACACAACTTGCAAAAGGTTTAATATGCGTCGCAAAACAAAGAAATGTTATTTTTGCATATGTTCTTTGAAAATAAGTATATGTTTTTCAGTTTGAGTGAAAATAAGAAGAATAGTTATCAAGTAAATTCTTCAAGGAATAGTGTAAATCATTGTTATTGTGTTTCTCGAAAGGACTTGTTGGCATACGCATTAAACTCATAACAATTTTAGTCAATATTTCTACATATATTCAATTGTTGTACCGTTTTGGTGAACATAAGTAAAACAGAATTTGTCTGCACAAAATTTGTAAACTTTCTACAATATTATTGCACTGCGCTATTTATTATGTCAGGTTTACGAAACCGAATTATCAAAACCTTGTATTATTGATCGCACATTTAATATACAAATATGAACATATCACATTCGCATGATCCTTCATCCGGCTGTGGTAGCTATTTAGTAATTAGCACATAACATGAAAAATATTATAGATTTCTGATATTATGACGCCTTGACATCATGACTGCAAGAGTTAGCCGAACATAAAACAAACCAAAACGATTGGGACACATCACTTCAGCCTCATACTTGTATAATCTTTCAGATTTTTTTTCTTCGTTTCCCCCGATCGTCTTCATTATCGCAAAACAAATGAACCTGTGACCATGATTTGTGTCAACATTTTTTAATTTGAATTTAATTTACTTTTACTGTTGCTTGTTATACGTGCTGTTAATATTTTGTATATTAATTGTTTAATACACATTTCAGGGGAACTCTGGATAATACCCATTCATAATTATGTTGCATTTTATGTTTGAGCTTCTGGTAGGGTGTGGGTGGCGATTATTATTTAACTTGCACTTTCTTTACTCCAAATGAGATTATGAGATTGCATACATATGTTTTCCGGCCGTTCAAATGCTATTGTTTGTTTCACACATACAACAATTCTTTTTTTAATTGTTTGTAGTTCGTTGTTTTTAATTTTTCTTTGTGTGTGTAGTGTAATGGGTCATTAGCGTTGCTTGCGTCCCTTATGATTTCGCGTTTGCTACTGATTTCATTCAGATTTCCTCTGTTGACTTGGAGTCCATCGGGAATGAGTATACGAATTTTTTATTTCAGAGGCGTCGGAGAGGGACGTAATTGAAAATTGTGCAAGTATCTTGTGGTTTAATGAGCATATTATAGCTGCAAAACAAACAGAACGAACGATCTTATGGAATGAAAAATACATACAAACGTATATGGAATGTCTACATCGTATGTACAAATTACTCATTCATGCGAGGTCGGTATGATTAACAGCAGGCGATGTGGCAACTACCATCTCTGTTATTGTGTAATTATATTTGTGAGCTTTTACGATGTACGAGTAAGAAGCCTGCTTTTTGTCAAGTGTAACTCTCAAAACCTTCACCCACAGTAACTTCCAAGGAACATATCAAAAAAAAAAAAAAAAAAAATCAATTGTTATTTGCTACCTATAAATAAAAGCGGTAAATGAGAACCAATTTCAAGTGGACCATAGATGAATGTGGATAATAATCGTTTCCAAACCAGCTTAAGTTCATTTAATGTAATCACATTTTATCCATAAGCCATGATAGTAAACAAATATCTGCAAGTTGAGAATACGTTCAAGTAACTGGTTGTCGAAAACAAGCATAAGTGGTATTATTGGTCACATGTGCTATTGTATTAATACAAATTAATAGTTAATTAAATTAATTAATTACCAAAATGTAATGGTACCGGGTTCTTCGAACTTACAGTTGCATATAGGGTTCTCGAGTTAATGAAAACTGTGGTAGTGATAAAACCAAGCGTGGTCGATTCAAGACCCATTAAGTATAATGTTGATGCAATGGGTACAAATTTATTTAGCCGTATGAGATACAATTATATGCTTCGTTGACGTCGGTAGATATTATTTGGTGGATTATTCCACTCGAAAAATTTTTTTGGAATTGCAACGCTCTTGTAGTGGGTGGACACACTCTATAGTGAACACTTTTTTTTTGCTCTCGCACATCAAACAAATTTAGATACAATTTCTTATATTTATAACGAACAACATAAAGTATAATGGACGAAATAAATTCATAGTGACTTTAGTAGTCGAACACCAACTATCTGAACTAAAATGTTAGGAAAAAGGAAATTAGAAAATCTGAAAGAGGCTCGTATCGCTATCAAGAGATATTTTGCATTTCCGTCCAAGTTTATTTGTTGTCCTCCAATCAAAATTTAGGTAGCCATTTTATTGAAGCTTTAGAGTTGAAATATAGTTTAACGTTTAGGTATTAGGTATTATTTTGAGCACGTAACAAAGTATTCGTGGACTGTGTTAGCATTTTCTCAGTATGCTAAATTCTCACCATTCATTATTTTATTTTATTTATGAGGTAATTAGCCCTTCTTTTTTATAAACTCATTGGCGAAATGCTCGAATTTAACTTGTTTTAGGCCACAAGCATAAAATACACTTATTTTAGCGTGTCACCAGTATTTAAATAATATGTTTTTATAAGGCAAAGCCTTAATATTATTATTCTGTGGCCACCTTCTAATTGTTTACGATTACGATTTGCGGTGTCCCCAAAAGCCGCAAAAAATGGTTCTAAATTTCCAAAAAAAAAAGAAAAATCTAAATGAAAAAGTTGAAAATGACAATTTTTCCGTTTTTTTTATTAAAAATACTTTTCCTCACCAAATAGAAAAAAAAGTGTAGAAAAATATATCAAATATATACATATATTATAAAATTGATGAATATTTTTTAATCTATGTGCCTTTCGCTGCACCATTCACGGTATGTGCGCCTATTACGCGTTGAATAATGTAATCAAATCGAATAAATCAAATTAACGCATAGTAGTGAAGTAAATCATAATATATTGAATCTTGCGGTCGAAAATTACGGAGGGAATATTGATTTTTTGTTAAACAGGTCAATTTGTAAGAGATACTAAAAAGTCACATTCAGTTATAATAAAAATATTTGGACAAAATTTTTTAAATCAATCAATTTATATGGATCTAATGTTTCATATGTACTAAATTTCGTTAAATTTAATGGGATTGAAAGGAAGATATGAATTTAAGGATATACATTGAAAGTGTTGAATTTATTAACATTTCACCACGATTTAAAAGCAATACAGCGGACAAAAACATGGGTTGCAATTAGAAGCGGACAAATTTTCGGAAAAACTGGAAATTTGAGGAGCACCATAAGGACTTCTATTAAGATTTCCTGGAGTAATAGATTTTATTTGAGAGATTGCAAAATCCAACCCAATCAGTAGGATTAGATTTTTACGTTTCGTTTGCCTTATATCGTTCTACAAGTAAATAGGCAGACTATAATGTACATATGTGGAATTAATCATCAATCAAAAATAAATGTTCGTATGTTTGGAAGCCGCTAAACATATTTCAACCATCATAACTACATCGTTTCTTTCTGAAAGGTTGTTTTCTCTAATTGGAACAATAACGAATCAGTTGAGAAGCCGGCTTTGATTTGAACGTTTAAATGTTGATGTTTTCACACTTGCACAAAAAAATGTCCCGAGTCAAAAATACAATTTTTAAATGTTCGTAATGTCATTTTAATATTAATTAATTAACAATGAACATATATTTTTTAATCAGTTCCTTTAAAAAATATCAAGTTTATTTAAAAATACAACATTAAAGCGTGTTTTGTCATAAATACCTTAAAAAGTCAAAAGATTTACTTTTGTTCATTACACTTTTTTTGTATTTGGAAACTCCGAAAATGGATTTTTCATATATGTGAAAAAAATTAAGGAGTGAAAAAGTGACTTTTCATACATTATATTGTGACTTGGCCTCTTCGTGATCAAACCACCTCTAGACAAAATAGTTTATTTTATAATTTACAAATTGTTGCTTTTCTGAGTGACGTTGAGTAGATATTATACAACCCTCACATTTCGATATTCTCTTAGCTTGGAACAGAAGTGCTGATATTTCGAAAATATGATACAGTTGTTTTAGCTCTCAATATAGAGCCCAACTTATTCTATTAACGATGAATATGATATTTTATGAAATACAGTTTATGAATACAGTTGAAATTTCATTCTTCTATAGCCAAAAATGGGAAAAAGGTTTAGATTGCTAAAGTCTCACCTAAAGATGATGTTGAAAAAGAAAAGAAAGAAAAGAAAGAAAAAGAAAGAAAGAAAAGAAATCTATTACTTAAATAGTGGAAGGCATTGGTCTAAAACGTGGCCAAATGTAATGTAACAACTTCGGCCCAAGCTGATATTATTTTCTCAACTTAACAGGAATAAATTTAAAAAGATCTAAATAAATGTTTTCACAAACAAATCCGATTTTTGATTTAGAATTTATTTACACCCCATATGATTACTTTCCGATAATTATTCCGCATTCTTAAGGTACGTAGCTGTTCAATGTATTTGTCTGTATTTGGTCTGTATTTTACATCAGT
Source organism: Philornis downsi (assembly GCA_019455685.1). Classification (NCBI taxonomy): domain Eukaryota; kingdom Metazoa; phylum Arthropoda; class Insecta; order Diptera; family Muscidae; genus Philornis; species Philornis downsi. The sequence goes on along the minus strand of JAHXMU010000450.1, from coordinate 2,143,135 downwards.
CAAATGATAAATTCGCTATAACAGATGATGACATCTGCAAAAATGAGAGCGTCTTCCAATAAGATAATAAATTTTTGCATCACTCCGCATATTTAAAAAAGTATCAGATGGAAATTTCACATACTCAAAATTCTGCCGCAACCAGTCTTGGCTTATAGAGGTGTATTACAAAAGATGTAGTTACAGTCAGGCTTGAAGGATTACTTTAATAGCTTCTTTAAAAAACATTTTTTATATAAGTGATTAAAAATATTGGTCTCTTTAATAATCGCTTTTAAATGCAATGATTGCAATGAAAAGTCTGAAATCCCAATTTGCAATTTGATACTTAATTTGCTCAAATTAAAAAATTTCTATAGCACTGACTTACAATCCTTGTAATTACTGATTTTAGTCCTATTTATGTTTGGAGTTTGAGTCTGCAAGTCATTTGAATTTATGTGTCTTCAAATTTGCCCCCTCAACAATTTTGATTTTTCCGCCAATTAGTTCACGAGATAAATGCAATTGAAGTGTATTTAATTAATAATCTCAAATCATCAACATCTAATACATTATTACGCTGTGAAATTTAACTGAAATGGGTTAACATATTAGCCCTTTTATTTATTTTTATAAACGCATTTGGATCAATTTCAAAGTAAAATTCCAAGTTCCATATAAATCTAATCATATCACACATTTGGAACATTTCTCTAAAAAGAATTCAGTTATTTTTAACTAGATGTAAAATCTGGAATAACCCAAATATATATTTCAAATTCAAGGAATTTCTAACACCCTTTTAATATACTTGGGAAACCACACTATATACTTAAAATTTGCAAACATTTTGTAATTTTTACAAATATCTAAAAGTCACTTAAGACGTTCCAAAACCTTTTCAATTAAAACGTATAAACTTGAGTATGTGTCTCTAAAAAATATTTTAACAATATTTTTTGGAAGCACTTTTGGACGATTCGAAATCCAACAAACTAGGAGATATCAAAAAAAAAAAATATTCGAATTTCTGAAATTTAAATTTTAATTGTTTTTTTTTTTTGTATCAAAATCTGCTTTGCGAAGAATGTACAGGATGAGCTTATCTCAAATCGCGCTTTGGTAGTCATTTAAAACTCTTTTAAGCCTTTTTAGCTGCCAGCTTCATTCTATTGCCCTGACAGAGTTTCATCATAATCTAATCGGATTTTCAAAATTTTAGTTAACATATGGTATACTTGCCGTAGAAGTGGTTAAATTTTTGATGTAGTCCTGTTGGAGTGCAATCATTGATGATATGCAAAACATTTCGATACCCAATTAACCCGTTCTTGAGCTAAAAGCTTTTGAAAACGCCCGTAAAAATCTGGTTTTTGAATGCAACTTTTTTGATGCCTCAAAATATATACCTTCTACTTACTTATCTTTCCTTCTTGCTAATCGAATCGAAAGAAAGCCTTTACACCCATTTTTTGTCTTTTTTGTGAAATTTCTAACAAAATTTTTGTCACTCCTTTATTTTTAACCAGATCTCGATCGATTTTTCATTTCAACATGATTTCAGATGTATTTTTCGCTCATACTTCACATAATTTATTTTTTTACAAACTTTTTCCATAAAAATTGTTAACGTAAATGTCAAAATATCATATAAGATTATGTTGCTGATCTTGAAAGGAATGTTTTAAAATGGATGGTCGGACAAGATTGTCAGTCTGTTCAATTTAAGAAGCAGCAATTATACGACATGTCAGATTTAGAAAAAAAAAAAATGGATGAAATTAAACCCGTCTCGGAAACCTGTTTACCTACCAAAGAATTTAGATAAAAGTGCAACATCAAAAAAGGTACATCCTAAAAAAAAAGCATTTTAGGATTGTTTTTGAAAATACGTAGTTTACGAATACCTTAAACTAGAGACGAAATATTCTATCGTGATGATCGCATTTGAAAACATTTCAACTAAAAAAATATGAAATTTTTCATTATATTTTAAAATAGCTAGCGGAATTTTGAAATGGGGAATCTGCACTGTACAGTTTAAAGCCACATTTTTATTATGGTGTACATCGTATTCATATCGAATCCTTTTTTTGGCGAACAAATTAATATCACTCAAAGGAAATACTACCGCCTCATGAGCAACAATTCTATTCCGGCATTTCTGTTTTGTTAATATCTATCAAATTTCGAAGGAAAATTCTATTAATTGATTTTAATCACAGTAGGCAAATCGTAGTAAGTAAATAAAACGGAACAATATAGTCATTTAAATATGTGCGTGCTATGTCAAACATGTATACACTGTCAAAATCGAATTCGAAGCACGATTTATTATGAATGCTAAGCAAATAAGCAAACTTTGAGTTCAAATAAAAAACAATAAGAACAGCAAATAAACACAAAAAATGGTACTTGCTAACGAAGCTAGCAAATACGTTTTTATCACAGAACAGGTCTTAGTTTCCTTCTACTGTTAATACGAACAAGAAGGGAGAAAAGTTTACCAACCACTAACCGCGGATTAACAACGTCAGTACTATTAAGTTCAATGACTCAGAAAACCTGCAGCTAATCAATTCAAATGTAAATTTCATCTTGTTTTATTAAAGATTTTTCATTTAGATTAAAGAAGATCACTTATGTTTAGCTCTTAATAATGAACAGCAGTAATGGAAAGGGAAGACCCTCTTTACTAAGTTTAATGAGAGTTAAATGCAACAACTTGTTTAAACCTTTAACCTACATATATACGGTATCATTTCACATCGTTTTCTCTTTTAAATCTATGATATATCTCTTTTATTTAAACAAATATTCTCTTTAAAAGAACTGGAAGCCTTTTACAAGGGAATTTTAAGTTAAAATGGGTGGTCCTAATTGAAATTATTCAGTAGCATCTGTTTTGGACACAGAGAAAGGTTCGGGAACGGGCAGAGAACCGCTTTTGGCGATGATCACATCCTTGGTTGGACGATCACGGCCGTCGGTCTTTGTATTTTCAATTTTTCGCACAACATCCATGCCGGACAAAACTTTGCCAAAGACAACATGACGGCCATCTAACCAAGAGGTTGGCTTAGTTGTAATGAAGAATTGAGATCCATTGGTGTCTTTGCCAGCATTAGCCATGGACAACCAACCGGCACCATAATGTTTCAACTTGAAGTTCTCATCTTCAAATCGTTCACCGTAGATAGAACGACCACCGGTACCGTCGCCGCGGGTAAAATCGCCACCTTGGATCATAAAGTCTTTGATGACCCGGTGGAATTTACTGCCAGCATAACTGAAATTAGACAAAGGGAAAATAAAAAATTGATCAACAAATGTTTGCTTATTGACATACAAAAGAAATCTGAAGTAATTTGAACCAAATTGAGTTTAGTGCTCTTGATGACGATATCACAACAACGCAACAAAAGATGACACGATTTCATTGCTGATGATTTCTATAGTATTCTTCTTTGTCTATTTAGAACGCAGAAGAATTTAAACACATACAATGCAGTTTTTTTATTTGATATGTTCTTATTAATCAGTGTTCCTGGCGATCTAATATTTAGAACCGTCAATCAAAACAAATCGTTGTTGGTACATAGTTTTTTATTTAATATTCTTTGTTACATTTAAGATGCACTTTGTAGATTTGTAAAGTATCTTCTGTGTATTTTTATATAATTACATAATTCCCTTACAACAAACGGAATTCCTTAAAATGTAGAACACCAATTGAAAAATTTCAGAACAATTTGCTCTAATTTGCGTTTTCCCACTATGGTATGTGATTGCAGATCTATAATTGCAACGCAGGCCTGAACTGATATTAATTTCTTAGTGTTTTCTATTCTTGTTATCATTGTACTTTTTAATTTTTTTAATCTGACACGTTCTTACTGCACTTTGGTGGATTTATCGCATCTTTGATGATTTTCGTGTTTTGATTCTACTTTCATAGCAGTTAGTGTGAAGTTAGTTAGGTATACAAGAGAAGATAAAATAAATGAATAACATAACTATCGGCAACTCTATTAAACATAAGTCACATTCAAGTTTAAACGGAGGTAGAATTAAAATATTTGCACTGAATGTAAGCTAAATCTACGTAAAATTTTGAAAACGTAGATACTAGTCGGATTTGCGGTACAAAATGATGGATGAAAGATTGAAAGCATATGTATCTCTTCCAAGAAGCTTTTCCTATACAAAAATTATCTAACCTGCTAATTGTATTTACAAAAGATTTCGAAAAAGTTACTTATCTGTATGAAAGGGTTCTATAGAGATAATTTTCCGTACAAATACAAAGGTTGAAAAAATATTTATCTCTTCCAAGAAGCTTTATCTATACAAACAGTATCTTCCCAGCTAATTGTCTATACGGAAGAAGTCGCCAAGGATAGTTATCTGTATGAAAAGATTCTGTAGAAATAAATTTATATACAATTGGAGTTCCCAAAGACACTCTAATATATAAAATTACTGTTTAAAGACACATCTTCACGAATAGTGTTCAGAGTTGTTGTCTTCAGAGGCAATTGTGTAAATGAAAAGAGCGATAATAATCAATAATAATCGAAGATACTTTCAAACACAATTGTATATGGGAAAAAGATTAAGTGTCTTTTAAGACACAGTTTTATACAAAAACCGCCTTCCGTTTATCTTTTTCCTTTTAAAAATGGCAATATTCTACATGAACAGAGAACATAAAGGAATTTTTTTCAATTCCAATTTCGAAAAGGAAAAATGGCCTAGATTAATTTTTCGTACAGAAACTGACTTCAATATACTTTTCTGTGCTTTATAGTAGATATTTTTCTTTTCACCAGGAGGCCAAAAATGGGATTTCCCCATCAAAGTGGTCAATTCAATGTCACGTAAAAGAAGAAAGCGAAAACTTGCAAAAAAATCTAGCATTTCTCAAAATCAAACGAATTTTGTTGGAAATCTTCTGTTTGTAAAATGTAAACACAACAAACAAAACTTTATTTTAATAAAACCGGTTCTAGAGGGATCATTTGGTCAGACTTAGTCATCTAACTTTAAAAAAGAAAGAGACTAGTTCAATCATCATAACGTGACTGCTTTGAACGTGGCGCGGAAACTAGTACAAGGTATTGCTGCGCGTTTCACACCCTAAAATCACTTTTCTTCCTTTATATGTCGGCCAGCGCGACATTCTGACCGATACTTCGAGCAAACGGCAAGTTATTAAACACTGAGCTTGGGAATAAGGTACACTTAAGCTGAGTGAATGTGGCGTATCCCTTCCCGGCAAATGATACTACTTTACATTTGTCATATTTATTGAATGATTTTGAATATCAAAGTGAAAAATATTCTAAAGCATCGATATTAGACCTCTATTTTCTAAAACATTCATCACCACTGCACAGTGCACATACATATTACCATGAATTATTACGGACGCAGGTTCACTATGGCTTATGCTTTACTAAACTTAACCTAAAACATAATTCGAGTGGTCTTACAAGCCAATATTCTGCAATATCAACTTATTACAAAAGTGATACTTTCTGACACAAACTTACCCTTCGCCCGGTGGTTTATCAGCCAATTGTTTGAAGTTTTCGACAGTTTTGGGCACAGTTTTGCCAAACAAACCAATTACAATGCGACCGGCCGGTTCGTTGCCAATGTTGATGTCAAAGTAAACCTAGTGTACGTAGGCAAACAAATACACAAAAACACAAATTTATTATTTTAACTTATAACATAACAAATGCACATATAAATTTCTATTTGTGTCCCAGAGGTACGCAAGCAATGACAAATTTCACCCCCGCCCCTTTATTGGTACAGATTTAACGTTAAACATACCTTCTCAGTCACTTTGGGTCCTTTGTTATCATCGGCACTGACAATTCCAGTTGCTAATGCCACCAGGCATAAACTTAAGAACAATTTCATCTTTCTTTAATGTTGTTTTACCTCTTCGAAGCACCAGAAACCACTACAAGAAAGTCGATGCTTTGTCTTAAGTAGCCAATGAACGAATGTGGAGTTGACTGTATCGACAAATTATATTCCGTACGAGCAAGCAAAGCGCTTTTTCCTTCGTTTAGTTTTTTGATGGACTGTTTTGTTATCTCTTATTAGAGATTTTGTTATTCTTGTATATGATAGAATGAACCACTGTTGTATTGAGACAATTCACAACTATCTGGTAATGACACGTAAGTAATAAAGAAAGAATATGGAACACAGGCATATATAGTTATCCCTTTTTAACAAGTGAATTAAATCGCATATAACGTAGGGAAAGAAAAGTATGTGAGAAAGAGAAAGTATATATATATATACACACACACATATAGCACAGACCATTTATACACACAGGCAAATTATTTCGTTTTGAAGTGAATTTAGATTGCTCATAACGTTCACAAAGAACGTAAAGTATTCTCTCTCGCTCTCCTTCCCAAAGTGGAACTTCAATAGCTTAAAGTTTTTTAACATCATATGTAATGGTATTCATGCATTATTGATCAGTTTATTATTTATTTATTTAATACTCAGCCACTATACTTGACGTATGCCAGCTGGGATTCATTACAATTATTCATTACATAAAATAATATGAAACAAAATTCCTTACAAATTAAAAAAAAAATATATAAACATAAATAAAAAAAAAACAATAACACAAAACAATAAAAATAATATTTGTTAAAAAGTGTATAATAAAAGGTGTCTACAAATAATCAAATATAAAATAGTTGATGAACAAAAAATATATTATAAATTTTATTTACTTACTAGCTGACCCGGCAAACGTTGTTTTGCCTTCAAAATGTTAATGTGGTAAAAAAATATTAATTGCAAAAATCTCATCTCCAGCGCCATCTATCACTTCAAATAAAGCCTTTTAAACCTTCCGGAATACTCTACCAATAATTTAAGACCAAAATGAGTCAAATCGGTCCAACCGTTTTCGAGCTTTAGCGAGACTAACGCACAGCAATTGATTTTTATATATATTTTATATTTATATATATAGATAGATATTATCAATTAAAAACATATAATATTTAGGCTTTAAATGACATATAATATGACACAAACACAAATTTTTAAAACATGAAAAATATTAAAAACATCAGTGAGAGTAACTGAGTATATCTCAAAACTTAAATATATTAAAAATAACTAAAATAACCATAATTAAAATAAAAGGGTAGCTAAACATATAGAACTACGAATGAAGACACAGAACAGATACACAACAATTCTACCAAAGTGATGGACACGACACAAAGACAAACACAAACACACTTCTTCCATTGGATAATAAGGACACAATATAGAAATATTAGCAGCAATTATCGACAACTGGATCAGAAGAGATGATGACTGGAATCCGGGAGAAACATAAAACGATTATGAAAATGATGATGCCGTAAGATTTCACCAACAACACCCATAAAGGAGAAGGCGGCGGGAGACATCGAACAAAGAATTTGAAACAAATTCAGAGCTGGCAGTGTGGCTATTCCAAATAGAATATCGGCAATTGGCAGGTAGCATACGTTGGCAACTAGTAAGTAACTATTAAGTATTTTTCGCTTTATAATTTGGATTGAATCGTTACATGATATATAACAATAAATTTCATTATATATCGATCACAAGCAACGGAATGGACTATGCATTTCATAATTACTTCTTGCAGTACTGAGTACTTACGGCAGAAAATATCGAACAAATCTTTGCGGAATATTAAAATTAATTTTGCTCAGTAGGAATAAATTAGCTTAACACTAAACACAGATCTTAACATAAATCTTCTTTTTTCAAGAATGGGCAGAGAAATGAGATTCCAGAATCCTCTCTGGGGGCTATAGCCATATTAAATTCATTCAATGCCCCTAATCTAAATATCATGGGGGAACTAAAAAAAATATGCCTACGCCAATGAATTACAGAGACAAAGCAACCTCTGTCTTTAATTATTCTCTGTGTATCATATTACTCTGTTGCCCCTCTAATCACTTTAGCTTTGGCTCAAGAGCAAAGTATTTTTTAGCAAGAAAATTGATTGTCACTTAAAATTTGAACACAAATTTTTATTCACCTGATTATTGTGCAGAGGGAAATAATTTGTCCTATAATTCTTTAATATAAGGAATTTTTAAGGTTTTAGTTACTGTAGTCTGCAGTGAAATTTTAGTTCTGCGTCCTTCATTAATATTTGGACGTTTTCGATAACGGTTGCAGTGCTTAATCCAGGTTTTTCTTAAAATTGCATATGTCATTGCTATTCGACAATTCATTTTCAACCGTACCGCCGGCAGTAGCATTTTAGACAAAGTATCAAATCCTATTTCTCTTTTTAAAAATTTATTTCTTCAACAGCGATATACTCGTAAGAAAATTTAAAAAATGTAGTAGTTACATATAACTTTATGTAATATGTGGAGTGAAAGATTGTCGTTTTGCTCAGCATAGCGTCCATTTCAACACTGTATTGACAGACGTACAGTACATTTTATAGCTTTTGACCTTTTAAGATAAAATCACCACTTTAAGAGCCCTAATTTTAAATGTGCATGAAAAACGGATTAATGATTTTATAGTCGTGACAAACGAAATTCATCAAGCTGGTCGAACCATTTGAAGGAATAAACATCATAAACTACCAATTGCCAGTTTGGCATTATTTTAAATTAAGAACGTTATTTTACATTCTAACGCAATTTTCCACGTCTATGATAAAACGTTTTTATTCGCTATTTAAAATAAATTTTAGATTACAACGAAAGTAAAATGCAATGCATAAAGTATGGATTTCTTTCTACATATATGTATAATAAAAGTAAATAGCATAAATACAAATGTTATTGAGTTAGAACTTAAAAAATTGTAAATTTATGCTTTAATCGCTAAACTGGTAAAATATATAAAGCTTAACAACTAAAAACCTAAATTATACATTCCACCTTATACATTTGAATACGAAAAGATGTTTTGTTTATTTAATATGACTACGATTGTAATTGCTGTTTACAACTATACTGTAGTAAAAAACGCTAAAAATTTACAAATTTGTACAATTATTGTGTAAAAAAATGGGATGAAGAGCATGAAAACAAACAATACACAAAAAGTAAAGTAAAATAATGCAATATACACAGTAGAGATCCAGTAGCAAAAAAAAAAAAAAGAAGAAAATCGATAACTTGAGTATGTACTTCTAAAACAATAAAAAATGTAGAACGAAGATTTTTATATTTCAAGAAATAGGGCCAACTTAGAGGTTTGAACTTTTTGCAAATGAGCGAACTTCGAGGCAATCTCGGGGAGTTTTCTATGCGTGTGTGATAACATTCCAGAAGACTTTGGTACAACGCGGCTATTTCAGTAAAATTTTCAGTCATTGCTTCCTATAAGCGATTCTTGCTGTTCCTCGTCATTTATTCTAGAAGAGTATGAATTTATTAAATAAAATCATTAAAATGGAGGTATTATTTCATTTGTTTTGTTTTTTTTTCACATACCTTACAATATTAGGCTTCTTACAGCGACACATTTTCCGATAGATAACCTTAAACAGACGCATTAATGGGTCTGAATCATCATTGCGCATTAACAACGCCACAAGTATTAATGCCAAGAATATGGGCAGCGATCCCATATAGAACAACGGTGAGTAGGGTTTCCTTTTTAAGAAAACGTCAAATAATATTGACAAAGGTATTTGCAAAGACATCGCTAAGGTGCCTATTAGAGAAGAGGTAAGAAAGCAACCCCTATATGTGAGGGAAAATTAGGTAAGCATGTTTCACATGTTAGGACTAGCGTGCTCACCATAACCAAAGGGCCTCGGATACCACTGTACCAATTAGTCCATTTAAAAATAAAATGGCAAATTGATTTTGATTTGGCAATTCGAATTTCTCAATTTTTGTAAAGTTTAGTATGAAAAATACTGGCCACATCAGTAATAAGTTCCATAATCCCACAAAACCTGAAAAAATAATATTTCATCAATTATAGTTTTGTTTTCCAGCAGTTGCATTAACGCTAATTAATGGAAATCACTCACTACAAAAATAATGAACCGAAAATGCCATACGGAATCTTACCAAAAAATAGGGGAATGTCAATCTTTTCTTCTGTATCACTTTTCCGTTTGACAAACACCAAATAGGCGGCATAGAAAAATGCGCTGAACAAAGCTAACAAAGCTCCACGTGAAAAATTTGTATCACGAATATCGGAAATAGTAATGGTTACCTAGTTGAGCAAAAGAGAGAACAAAATATATATAATTCAATATAGATATTTAATTACTCAGAACAGTGGTATTAATATCGAGAAAAAATGTATGCAGAAGTTCAAATCTATAGAACGGAAAACGGAAATCACTTCTCTATTTTTAAGTTGCTTATTTGTATAATTAGCTTGAGTTTTGAATGAACTGTTTGCTTTTTGGAGACAATTACATTATTCAAATACTCATTTTTAAATAAATTATAAAAAATTAATCTTTTCAGCCACTCAATCAATTACTCGCATGCAGTAGAATTACAAATTGTTCTTACAAATACGATTTCCGAATTACAAAGAATTGTATTCTTAAGAGTGCTTTGAGTTCAGAATTTTTGTTATTTACACGTTTACTTACCACGCCTCCTATATTTAATGCTACCGCTATGAATTTCGTTATAGTAAATTTATCACCCGACGACGATGGGAAAAATGCTGCCAATGCTAGTGTGAATAGTGATGCAGATGAACTCAATAATGTAACCACTGCTGTTTCAGTAATTTCCAATGAAGCTTGAAATAAATAATTGGCAACGAACCACTGAAAATGGAATATTAAAATTCTTTTACAACATAGTAACTTTGTAGTTTCGTACCAAAATACAAAATAATAAGGCAGTCTTTGCCGTTTTGTGGTGAGATTTCTGCCGCCGTATGCGCATACTGGCTGTATATGAGAGCCGTGCCATTAATGCCTCCGTAGCTTCATGGGCGGACATCTCTCTGACTTCGGCTAGTTTGCTAAAACGCACCGAACGTATGCTAGAATCATCACTTTCAGTTCCCGAAATGGTACTATTTCCAATGCTTGCTGCCGAACGTATTGGTATAAAAGTGGAGTCACTCTGAAGATACATAAATGCATCACAAAAATAAAGATATAGAATAAATCGTAACAATTCCAAACAATATCTCGAGGATTTCGTCGTCTTACATACCAATGAGGGATGATTGGAGTAATAGTTTTCGTCCTCGGAATTTTGGTCCATCATCTGCAAAAGAAGTTAGAAGAGTTAATCAATAAGCGATAGCGAATCATAGTAAATTTTTTTTGTGCAATTTTAATAAGAGCCTTCACAGGAGGCGCTTTAGTTACTCTGTGTCGTCTTTTGTTTCTCAAATAGAGCTCCATAAACACTTAAAATGGCCAATTATTCATTCATATTCATATTCATTTATATTTATTAATCAATCAACGCCCATAACAATTTGAGTTATATAGACATAAACAAAAATAAAAAAAAAATATATATATATATAATCCCTAAAAGTCCCTAACACACTTTTTTCAAAAAATATTTGATCGTACAAAAACAGAAAAAATAAATAAATAGGGTAGTGGCGATTATCAGTACAAATTTTTGTATATTAGTACTGACAATTATTATGAAACATTAGAGTTGTAACACATCAGATTCTGCTTGAACTGGTTGGGGGAGACTGCGAAATTTTCTAAACTAGCCGGCAAATTGTTCCATAACCTTGCAACACGAACCATAAAAGATCTTTAAAAAACGCCGCTAGAATAACGTTCTATGAGGACTTGAGAGTTTCTATTCGAAGAGGGAAATCGGTAGCAGCATTCAAGATATGCCGGTTGGTTGAACTTAATAATGCAAAAGAATAAATACAAGCATCTCAGTTTCAAAAATGCATAGAAAGGAACATCCAAAAAAGTACTTTTCATAGGTTTGTAATCTCGGGCACAATGGGAACCATATATATATCTTAGGATCCTGTGGAAACATGTGTTAAGACAATGCAGTTGAGATCTCTCTGCACTGAGATAAATTTCTGCGCCATACATGATATGTGGTAATAAAATAGCATGTGCCAAAGTATATTTTATGTTAACCGGTAAAATAACATTAAGATTGTAAAGTTTCCTCAAAGCAAAATTTATTTTTGAACATATTAGAGAAATGTGCTTGCTGAATTTTAGTTTATGATCAACAGTATTTTGCACAATAATGTTACGATCAATGACAGTTTGTTCACGTCCACGTTGGAAAATTGTACATTTTGTTTTGGCAATGTTAATAGTTATATTATTTCTCGAGGCCAAAAGACAATTATAAACATTTCTCGGTAATATATTTTTGGTATATATCCTAACTGTAACAGTATTGTTTGACATATCTTATCAGACCTTTAGATTCTTTCCTTATTTGTATAGTCCGAAATATTCGAAAGCGTTATCGGAAATTGGAACCTAAGAATAGTCCATGTTATGTGCAGTTATAGCTAACATTTACATTTCGAAACACACACTAAAACCTTTTATTTATTTATTTCTGGCTTGTAATTTAAAGCCTTCCGGCCAATTATAAGTAAATTACAATATTTATTTATTTATTTATTTATTTCTGGCTTGTAATTTAATATAAAATTTATAAAAATATAATATGACATATAATAATATAACATTATGATCGTTGAAGACAAAAAAAAAAGTATGGAAAAAAAGACTAATTCAAAAGTTAGAAGTTAATCGGTATATAATCTGGAAATATAAGATAACCGGTATGTAATAAAGGCTGCCCACAGTTTAATTGAAAACAAAATTTTACAGTAAAGTCTGAAAGTGTTGTAGAATGTGC
>JAHXMU010000450.1:2092090-2125260 GCA_019455685.1 Philornis downsi | reverse complement strand
TATCTATATTTTGAAAAAAATATATATTTAAAAATAAATAAAGAGTAAAGCTATAAATGTAAAAATTGTTTTTTGCTCTTTGGTAGCATATATTAGGCGATAAAACAGATTTGATATTTTTAAAAAGCGTCCGTATGATCAGTTTGGTACTAAATTTTGTTGTCAAACCTTTAATCCTGCTATAGACCTTGCAGAATTCGGTTATTGTTTTCAAATCTAAATACGGGTCTTCAAAATACAGGTCTATCACTTCGAGCCGCAAACAGAAATGACAAATATGAATCTCTGTCGTAATTGTTACGTCGCATCTCACAAAACAAAAATTATTCGCGAAAGCTTTTCTCAAAGCTGAAATTTGTTGTTTGTTTCTTGTTTTTATCTCTCAGATAGAAATGTCTTTATAAAGATTAAATTCCGAAACACTTCTTAGTTTTATTCGCATGTAAATTGTCTTTCTAGAAAATAACAGCTTTTTGTAAAGAATGAAGTCTTCATAGCTGCTTTTCTGTATAGGCACTCTTCATACAGACGTATCTTCATAAATACGAAATATTTAGAAAAAATTAAGATTAAGTGCAGAACGTTTTGAAGGCAAAAGTCAACATTTTATATTAAATTAATGTTAAAAAGCGCAACATAGTTTCATCTTCACTAACTTGAACTTTGACTATTGGTAAGGCAAGTTTAGCTGCAATGGACAATATTGTTCGATTGGGACACACGAAGTTGAGGACTCTATCAATACCCCATCTAGGTTTAATTAACATCTTACCGAATAGTTGCCACTTTGCCTTTCACACGACTCCTTCCAAGGTGTTATCAGTCCAATAATTATCAAATATATAGCAAACATAGATGTTTTGAAGTAAGTGCAAAAAAAGGGCTTCTTAAAATCCTCATCCTCGTAAAGAAACTGTAATGAATAACGAAATAAAGTAAATACATCAGTGATATCCAGCTTATTATAATATTTCAATAAATAGTTGTGTTTACCTTTGTCAGTTCACTCGAAGACACCCATATAATATCAACCAATATGAGTACTGTAACACCCAAAATTAATTTTTGGGTTCTGGTTAACATATTTTCCTCTTTTGCAGTTTCAAATACCGCCAAAGGCGAGATGATTACTTAAATTCTAGAATATTTTATTATTGTTGACTTTATGGACGATTATTTGTGATCGCTTCCCCTTTTTTGTGCGGCTGTAGTTTATATTGGGGATAATGGTAGATTTCGTGGAGCACTTTTGGACTTCATTTTTTTTATTGTTTTTAAACCTGTTCTTTACTTCTCTAAGGTTGTGGGAAGCTTACTGTTGTTGGTATGTTTGTATGATTTTGGTTGAATATTTGCAGTAGCCGTTGTCGTTGAATGTTGTGTGAATTTAATCACTTCACGTAATATACTAACAGCAAAAAATGAACAAACGCAGTCCAATAATTGATAAAAGTATTTACATCTTTACGGCCGCAATGCTATGGCGTTTGAATTCTAAATGTGTGAGGAACAACAAAAAGATACAAATGTGTATTAGCATCACACAAAAAGGGGGTTGTATTATTAGCACAGGAACTCATAAAGCTGTTAACAAATCCTTAATATAGTAATTTATTGATTCTTTTGTACAGCCAACCTCGTCAGTGATTTCTGATTATTTTCCTCTCCTTCATTAGATGTAACATGTAGTGGAAACACCATAATGCTGGGTATAAGATGGCAAACTTTGATTAAAGAAATCATTCTAAAAAATTCTCTTAAATTGCTATACGCAATTCTTTTAACATTCTCTTTAAAATATGATTTCAAGGATAAAACGTAATTATGTGGGGGGTTTTCAGCAAAAAAATTCCAAAAGCAAAATTACCGATAATTTTTGATTTATGTGTAATATTTACACATAGTGATTTCCGTTCTGACAAAATGTGTGCTTTCGTTTCTTGAAAACGTGTTACCCGTTGACGGAGGTTCGTACTGCAAATGTCGTCTTCTACTAGTGCAAAATATTGATATTTTTCCCCCTTCAGCAAATCACGAGGCGGGCGGGAAGTCGGCCCGGAAGTAGATTTTTTTTATTTTCTAATTTTATTTGCTTAAGTGAAACGTGGAACTTTTTGTTATGCTACTTTGTTGAATTTGTTAATATTTGCAATTTGCAGCAATTCATTTAAATTAACTAACATATTAGAAAAATCACTTCATGTTCGCTTAGTACGCGGGTACAACAATCTACCACGTTCACTAAGAACTTCCCATATTTCGTTCAATGCATTCCGGAGAAAGCAGTTTCTGTTCAATTAAAAAATATTTTGTATCCTTAACATTGCACAATTGATATATAGATTTGTTGACTTAGCTAATAATATTTAATTAGTATTTAGTTGTAATTGTTGTTTAATTGCATATATGTCTCACATTAAATTATTTGTCATTATAGTTGGATGGTTTTTATATCACATTGTAGTAAGGTTAAGTATATGTATATGGCCATATGAATCGCATATTAATGGAATAAATGTAAATTAAGCAAAAATGAAATGAAATGGCAAAATTGCAATTTTTTATGCTCTTTCGTCACTTTTAAAAGCCATTACCTGACTTTCCATTTTTTGTTTTGAATACTTTGAAAAATGGTAATTAAGACACCGGTTTTTATTTTCGGAAATCTCCCAAAACTCCCAAATTTATGGAAATATTATTCTTTTTATTATAAGGTAAATCAAATCAAACCGTTAATAATATTTCAAAATTTTAAAAATGAAAAATATTTTTATTTTCCCACTATAATTTTCGAATATTGCCAATTTTTTTTAACCAAATCATTCATATAGGCAAAAACATTTAATCTTTTTATAATAATATAAAGCTTAACCTTCTAAAAACAAGTTCTTTTAAACACTTCTCTTTAAAAGGGGTGGCATTTTTTCGGATAAATTCTAAACTTTTCTTGTTATTTTCCAATTATTAGAAATTATTTTGGAATTCGTTATATACATATAATTTGTCAAGTTATACAATTTTATCAAGTTCTGCACTAACATAATTTGTATTTGCAGCCGACGTTGAGACCAGTGTTGATGGCAAACACGGGAGAGAACAATCTTTTCTATCCACTTATAGGAAAATTTGCGAAAGGATCTTGATTTTAGCACTATCTACATGATTCGTGTTTTTACCGATGATTCCAAAGAGAAATCTATAAAAAATATTGGTGAATGTGATATGAAAACAATTCTCTACAGAATCTTAAGATTCCATACATCCAGCAATATATATAATACCATGGAACGCACGCTTGTGGCATCACTTGGTCTTTTTTTATGCTAAAGCCCGAAGTTGAAGTTATTAAGTTGAAAGTCCCACTCGAAAGACAAATAACCGCCAGAGCAACTATATAAAAGGTGTTCTGTTCTCCCAAATATAGTTTAGACACCCGAATACCTATGAAGTTTACAAGATGCGAAATGTGATTCCTTTGGACACAATTCCTCAAATGAAAATAATGACGTATTTACGACGATTCCAAATTATAGGAGTATATTATATTCTACGACACCGAGACTATTATTTAAACATTAGTTTTTTTTTTTTTTTTTTTTTTTTAATTTGGAACCAAATTCGTTGGTTAAAGCAGACAAAAAAAAATCGGTTGACTAAGAGAAATATTTGAGAGGGAGATATAACAATACTTGGAATTTTATCTTGCTCGCAGTAGTCAGAAATTTGAATCGATTCGGATGAAAAGAGTTTATTCAAGACTAGAAAAAAACTTGTATATTTCCCTGTACAGGGGAAATAAAAAAGAGAGAGCCTCATGTTTTCATATTTTCATTCTGTTTATTGCGATTTTATTTAAGCTAAATCGCCAGATGCTAAACCAATGTGACCCGTTTTCCGAAACTTAAATCCAAATACTACTTAGTCGTATGTGGAAAAGTTTTAATTTGAAATTTTCAACTTTTGAATATGCCGTCGAAATTTATAGACTTATTTCATTTAATTTCATGTTCATTTCCATCTTCTTCTACAATGGTTTTTTCCGTATTATTCGATCATAAAAGTTTTTCCAATATCCCTGTATTCCTGGATCTAATAATTTGCATACGTTTAAGTTTTTATTTGATGAAAGGTTGGCTGCAGAAAATTGTTTCCAATAATTTGTGAAAATTAAATTAAATTACTTAGATATCCCTGTTCGGATAATTTTCTAGGTTATTTCACAACAACACAACACAACATTTTAAAAGTTCCCTTAGTGTACGTTCCTAAAATAATAATGAACTGAAACAGCAAAAGGAGTTAATTTAAATCGCACGAAATGACCTAGTTAACGCAAACTCTGTATTTGATGCGATTTTGATCAAACACTGCATAGCATTTTTTTATCGAAAATTCGCAAAACTTCATCTATTTAATAATAATAGGTAATATGTGATTTTTGTTAAATATAGCTTAGGTTATGTTTAAAGTGGCTTTTGTCAATATCATCTCCATAAGCATGTTAAAGGCATTAACGGGTTTCGTGCCTTCATTGAACCTTATATTTCAGATTTCATATCCAAGACACTACTCAGGCAATTTTGTAATTGTTCGACTTAGTATTATTTGAGCGCGCGTCAAATATGGGTACCAGCGAAGAGAAAATACGTCATAGTGAATAGTGTTTTTGGTAGTGAAACTTTAACATTCAATCACACGCAATTTTGGTTTTGTCAATTTTAATGCTAAAGATGCATCATGCTCTTTCTGGAAGGCCAATAGTCGAAAGTGTCGATAGAATAATGGAAATCGTCAGGTCCAACCACCCGTCCGTAAACACTGTGCCCAGGAGCTAAATATTGTAAAAAAGAAAACTGTTTGGAAACAGCTCGATAAGACTGGATGCAAAAACAAGCTTAATGTGTGGGTGCCACACGGATTCACGCACAAAAACCTCTTGGACCGATCTGTGGCGAATGGTGACTTAGGAAGAAAAATCAAGCGGAAACGTTCGTACTCGATTCGTGGTGAACCAGCGTAAACGGCGGCCAAGGCAAGATACACAGCCTGATACGCGGGCTACTCCACTTTGGGTAAACTATTAATCCGGACCTGCACTGTCAACAATTTAACATTCTGGAGGAATTGCCGCCAGGAGTGGCCAGTGGGGAAAAATAATGGTTTTCTCCTTACTATACTTTATATAGCTCATGGCATCCGCCAGAAGCGAGTTTCGTCGTTCATATTATCTTCAGATTGTGAAACGAATAGCGGATACCATCGGCTTGAAGTGCGAATTCCACGATACATCACTATACATCACGGTACATCGCTTAAAAATATACAAATGCAAAAATGATTAGAAATTTGAAATTCATCCACTATTCTTAGGAAAGTTTTATAAAAAAAATATGCTATTATATATGTATATTACTACTAGGGATATGCGATTAATTGGTTAATAGGACTTTAAGATTAACCAATGTCGTAATAAATCAGCTAATCGAATAATCAAAAATTCTAATTATTCAGATCTGTGATTAATCAATTAGTTTGAATTTTCGTTAATCAAGTTCGAATAATTTATTCAAAATTCGAATGGCTTGTGCAAGAAGACGATGAACATATGTAAATTAATTTATTACAAGTTTCGAATTAATAAAAAATATGACTAATCGACTATACGTAAATATGATATATCTAAATTTATGATTCATCAATTATTTAATTAATCCGGATTTTGAATTTTGATTAATCGCACATCCCTAATCGCTATATATTAAGATTTTTATCCCATTGGGGAAAAAACTATAGTCGTTGTTTCATCCATGAAATAATTTCTATTGCACTGAAAGATATTTTTCATATGGGGAATTGCCCTGGAAACTGGCCAAACAAGAGGCTTTGGAAACGTCCCCTGTATGACACTTTTCATATTTTAGGGTTTCTGGTTTGTTTGTGTAAACCTTGCTTTTCAGATATCCCCACAAAAAGAAGTCCGGAGCTGTCAAATCAGGCGACCGTGAAGGCAAATCAACATCACCATTTCTTGAAATAACTTGTTGTGGAAAGAGGTCTCGCAGTAATTCCATAATAATCCTGGCTGTATGCGATGTGTCACCGTCTTGTTGATACCACATGTTAATCAAGCCCAAAACATGCAGTTGTAGCGTTAAAAAGTTTTCAATCATATTACGATATAGCTTCCCATTGACAGTTGCCAGTTTCAAAGAAGGTACAATGATTCCTCTTGATCAAATTGCACACCAGACTGCCACTTTTAATGGATGCAAAGCTGGTTGATGAATAATTTGAGGGTTTTCCATTGCCCAGAACCGACTATTCTGTTTATTCACATATCCATTCAAATGAAAATGTGCCTCGTCACTCATGATTTTTTCATGAAAATCGGAGTTGTCATAGGCGAGCTGTAACATCCTATTGGCATATGTACGGCGGCGTAAATGGTCTTGCGGAAGAAGATCTTATGTCAACTGAATCTTAAATGGTAACAATTTGCATTTGTGCAAAATTGTGGCCAAAGTTTTTCTTTGAAAACCAAGCTCCTGATTACGGCGTCGAATTAAGATTGATGGATTGTTTTGGACACTTTCTTGAGCAGACACTTTCTTTCTGCCGATCTTGCAGTACGTTGTGGTCCATGCTTGGCTCTATCAGCCTCTTTCTTCGAAATCATTCAATACACGATGAATAGTGCGTCTTGTTGGCATGTTGTTTCTCCCAAAAATTTCGCGTAATTTTCTCATTGTCACAGAAATTGAGATTGATTTTGATAAAATGTTTAACGATTATAACGCGAATATTTTCCCATAATAAATTTGCCACGTCTCTACTTCACGACTGCCGAATATGAACTGTCAAGACTAACGTTTACCAAAATGGGGGCAAAATAAAGTAGTAGACCTTCCCGACGAACATCCTGTATTTACAAAGTCTGGCGGAGCTGACGTATTCATTTCCCATAGAAGCATATCATTTTACGTCATGGTTAAGAAATTTTACTTTGAAATAACAGTTTTTTTCGAAAAAGGGCATATTTTTCACCTTATTTAACCGGTTTAAGTTTAAGGTATTCAAAATTGCTTAGGATAGTTGCTGAAACCAGGAACTTTGACAGTTATGAGCAAAATTAATCATTGTTAATAACGTTTTGTTGTCTTGATATAATATAAGAATTGGTCATGCTTTTATATTTTCTGATACAAAAAATGATAATTTAAAAACCGTTTTTATTTTAAAAAATCTCTATATATATAAAAATCAATTGCTGTGCGTTAGTCTCGCTAAAACTCGAGAACGGTTGGACCGATTTGGCTCATTTTGGTCTTAAATTATTGGTAGAGTATTCCGGAAGGTTCAAAACGTTTTATTTAAAGTGGTAGATGGCGTTGGAGATGAGATTTTTGCAATTAATTTTTTTTACCACATTAACATTTTGAAGGCAAAACAACGTTTGCCGGGTCAGCCAGTCATAAATAAAAATTTATTTGTTATTAAGGATTTATTTTCCTGATCATGAAAATACAAATGAAAATTTTAGCACATCTTTTTGAAAGAAAAAAATCTATTTTTTCAGTATTATTGTTTTTTTTTTTCTTAGTAAAGTTTGTTAATAATTCAGGTTACGTACGTTTTTCATTATCCTTCCAGAAATCACAAGCCAAGCTTAATAAGGTGCGTTTCATATTTATAAAGAAATTTTTTGGGTAACGGTACATTCTTTGTTATGATGTTTTATCAAAATACTTGTTTGGACGAAAAAATCATGACAACAACGAGACCTGGATCTAATAAGCCAGTTTATAACATTGATTCTTTTAGAAGAAAACCAAGATGTTGTATCTCTGCTAACGTGGATTTTTAGGAAATTCATACAGAAATGGGATAAGACTGCTTTCCAAAACTCGGATATAATCTGAACTTTTCATTCTTGTTGATACAAACTCCAGCTTCACACATCCTGCTGCTGAAAATTTCGCTTGAAAAGGAATTTTAGCTCTTTCCTGAAATGATGCCAATAATGCCGGATGCCATCAGGACCATCTAAATTCCATTTTTATTACCCAAAAATTACATACATTTTTATATTTACAATAAAAACAAATCGGTTAATAATCTTGCTGGGATGATTCGATAATTTCTTATAAAATTTGAACTCTTTAATGTCCGCTAAAAGAGTGATGCGGCTGACATTTTTGTCCACAACAGCTTGTAAGTCGCGTAAATTTCTCGATGTGTTGTTGGTACTTTTTATAACTTGTCGCTCATCGCGGTTAGAAAGAATTTTTTTCTATCCGAATGAGACTATTCTAATTTTGAATGAGACTGTGGCTCCTGTCCAGTCTGCGCCGAATTTCTTTTATACTGCATCCTTCGCCCTTGCAAGCGATTATTTTACCTATTCCTTGTTCTGTCAGAAGTTTTTCCTCGTGGCATGCCTTTTCCATTGCTGAATTTTACCACATCTTTCCAAAAATAATAATCATATCGCTTGCAACTCTAAAAACTCACTAGTTGAACACAGCATTATAATTATGAAACACGGTAAAAACTGAATTGTCGCAAAAACAAAAGTACCGTTATCTGCACAAATCCTAAATTAGAATATCACTACAACAAAAAAAATGTACTGTTACACAAATATAGCAAATTTATGGGTGCCTTTACAAATATGAAACGCACGTTATGATCTGGGTTTGATAGCGGAAATTTTAACATTTCATTGTTTTAAATGTTGTTCTCCTGATCGACAAAATAAAAATCAATAATTGACTTCAGTTTTTGTTTTTTAAAATAAAAATATCAATTATGATTTTTGAAATAAATAATCATTATAATTGCGTTTTTAAACACACTTAAAAAAGGTACTTTTCCGCCTATTACATGTATACGCTGGGCTTCTCCTTCGGTGATTTTTTCTACTTAAAAATCGATTGCGATTTGCTGAAGTTGAAACTGAATTTGGTGAATTTGGTTAGATTAAGAATATATCAAAGTATATTCTGTGGACAACAATCTGGATGTGCACCGACATGTGTATGTCAGCGAAGACAAATCATGGTATGCAGGAGGGCAATTAAACCCTCCTTGGCAGTGTCAGTCTAAAAATCGTCGTATTAGGACAAAAAATGTATCTTAATAATGAGAAAAAGCCGGATATTATACTATATTGTATTTATAGTGCCAAAACATATTTTCCTTCCTCTCCTTGGACACAGGCATCACAAGGCACTTTGCAAAAAAAAGTGTGCTGTTTCAAAAAAAAAAAAAAAAAAAAATTGTTCGCTAAGGCTTATAGTACAATAAACTATGACCGAAATCTTCCTGCAAAGTGGGGGTTGTGCCGATTGCACTTAATTAAAGGTATATAGAAATAATAAAGAGAAGTATAGTCTCTTTTTCCATTCATGTTGACATTACATGACACCATCCAGGAGGGAAAGTGAATCTTTCCATAGCACTTGATTTTCTTAGGGACGAAACAAAGCTTGTTGATAAATGTGCATTCATATATCTGTCGTTTGATGTCCATTGCACGAAATGGGGTCACTTTGCACCAAGGTAGTGGGCGGCTGTCTTACATACATTCACTTTAACGGCGTATGGCGGCCGACTAGCTTCTGAACTATTTTGTTCTTGAGCATTAATTCAACAATGACAGACAACTATAAGTCGTTTCGATAAATTAGTCGTCGTCTGAATAATCTTGCTTATATTTCCTAAACTTAAACAGAAGCAGAAGCCAGCTGTTTTGTTTCAATGGTAAACAGTACCTTTCTGGATGTTTTCAATACACTCACACAAGCGGCCACAGTATTTCCTAGGGCAGAGCAACCACTACCAATGGAACAGAGTATTCCCCAAGCTTTTTCACAAGTTCTCAATCACACACACAGCTGAGTTAAATTTGTTCGGTGGCCTTTCGATTTAGTCTAAGATAAATGGGATTACTTTGAAATTAACTCAAAATAGGTAAACCAAATCGCAATTTCACTTCTGCCACAATCCAGTAGAACCGAGAACCGACTGTCAAAAAAATATGTTCTAATTAGTGACTTAGTGGTGTATAAATCGATACAATTATTAATCGAAATTTGGTTTTCCCTACAGCAGTGGTGCCACGTCTATAGTAATCAAACGGTCAGAACAAGTGCTCAGAAATTGTTAAAATGTCCTAGATAAACAAACCAAGAGAGCCCATAAAGTGCAACATTTGCTATGTGATGGTTCTTCTCGATGTTTTACGATGGTCATTGCATTGTTTTTATATATGCAATGTTATTATATTTATATTCGATATATTTTTGTTGTAAAGCTATATTTTTATTTAGCCAAATAAAAAATATACTTATGTCCTTAACGAACGTGCCGTTTTGCTGACAATAATTTTGCCTTTTTTGTACAAACGCACACTACACTAATTTCTACTAACAAACAAATATTTTGATAAAAAAAAATTAAGTCCAATGGCTTTTCTCAATTGAAGGGCCTATTTCAAGGGATTAGAATGCGGAGGCTGCCTTCTAAAATAATCTTGAAAGTATTAAATACGAATAAAGAAAAGCTTTACGTTCAGTTTAAAAATCTATGTTATTCAATTTGTGCACCATGAATAAATTCAACTGAGGCACCAAATGTTTCTAAAGGTGAAAAATAATGCTGTCCTGATTTTAATAGACATATCTTTTGTTTATATTATTGGGTACGTTTTGATACTAATTATATTTATTTATTTTATATAACGTAATTGATTAAAAAACTGGTCTGGTTCACAAGCTGTTGTGTCCGAGACACTGTGACGTTGTTTGTATCCATATTTATCGGGTTTTTGTCACCACCGAAGCAGGTGACACAAACAGATTGTTCTGATAGATATGATTTGTTTGTACATAATATGATTAAATTTGGCTAATTTCCTTAAATATATATATATATATATATATATATATATATATAAAAAAATATATATATATAAATAAATAGACCGATGTAGCATATCTAATCCTATATGCGGATTATTTGGTTTAATTTTCATACTAAATATTTTTCAGCTTTCGCAAGACCAATGTTTGTTAGATCAATCAACTAGCATTTTAGCCTCTTAACTAAAGCACAGTTTGTAGAGTATCAAATTTGTGGTTAATTTACTTACATTTTCACACTAAATATTTGCAAATTTACAGTAATACGATTAAATCTGTAAAACCAATCTGTTAGTGTGTCGTCTCCTTTAATATCTGTCAGATCGCTCGGTTACTGGATCGCCCCATTCAAACAAATAACTACATAAAAGTAATTAGTTGTATTAGGAACGACATAAAATAGATAATTGATTGATTTCTTCTAAATATTGAAAATTCGACTGTGCAAAACATTTCAATCCAATTGGAAATGATTACAGATGTTTTGCACACAACAAGTGTTTTTAGATTGCACTACTTCGTATTATTTGAGAAACGTTCGACTGCTTTTCTATATAAAAATAGTGTAGATGGCGATCGACTGGTGGCTCTGCTCTGTAGAGCAGCGAATAAAGATTTTCCCGTGTGAACATTAAGTAAAATGAAAATGTTGTTATCGTAACATAGAAATATGTTTATTTGTGGCCAGATCTATGGCAATACTGTTTTGAATTCAATACAAATTTAGAGAAATGATTTAGAAATAGAGTGAATTCATTGCGACATGAACTAAAGACAATTTATAGGTATAGATAATTTATTTCGCTCTGGTGTGAGTTTTACTTACGTAAGAACGTAATTTTGTCCTCTCTCGCTCTATTTCCCAACATGGAACTTTAGCAGTTTAGCGTTGTTAACGTCATATGCATTGGTATTCATACATTATAGATCAACTTGCTATAATCTATAAAAATAATGAGTAAAATATGCAAAGTTATGGAGTTATTGCGCAAAGTGAGTAACGATGGTCGTATGCTGGCGTCGAAATAGCACATCGTCGTGATTGCAACACATATACTTGCAAATACATTTATTTGCAGCTAAAGGGTGATTTTTTAATCGTAGTTTTTTTTTTTTTAAATCAAATAAAACACTCAAATTTGCATCATATATTAACATTTTTTATTCGAATTCATAAATTGGTCTTTGCCGTTTAATTTTTAAATAAATTAGGATAAATTCTAAATCCAAGTCAGCAAAATTGTAAAAATATATTTTCCTTTTCGGCCGGCGGCTCATTTTAAGCCGTTTTGAGCCGATGAAATCGGCGGCGGCACAAGGTGGGAAATTGTGTTCGGCGGCAGCGACGAACGGCGCAAATTTCGGTCGGCTTGGTTCTCTGATGGAGTGTCGTCGTGTCGTTGATTGTGAGTGGTTGGTGAGCCTAGTAATTGACCATTGTGAATGATATAGGAGAAATTCAATTTTTTTTGCTAACAACTCTTCCCAAGTAACAATAATGTCTTTGGGGAGTGTGGCCTCATTAAGAGAATTTCCAGTATGTTAACAAATTGTGTCAATATTACGTACCAACCCGCAATTCCGAATATACTTGTGACATACCCTCACCATCCACTATCCCATCATGTCATACCGACTGGCAGAACGCGACTGAAATATGTACATTTTACGTTCTCAACCATTTAATGTTTTTATCCATATTCTTACAAACGAAGGGCAACAATGCACTTTGAGAGACATTTTATCCAAATTGAGTTGATTTTGGTTCTCTATGAGCGTAATTAGCATGATTTAAAAGCAGCAACGGTATCGTAATTTTCGATTATTCACGTTTTCCCCTGGAGGATGAGTTTTGCCATCCAAATACATAATTTATCTGTATAAATTCTTGCCTGTAGAAAAGCTGTTATCGGCGTTAATGTATTTTTCTATTCGTATAAACTGGACGTCGAAAGAATTATATCAATACACGCACGGCTGACGTTCATTTTTCGGCGACATTTTACCTTAGTCGGTATGTCATAATTTGAATCGAATTAGATAAAAAATGTGACTGCTATACCCGATGGGTTGCAGTAAGGGTGTTGCGCAAGGTAATTCACAATGTTTTTATCTACTCCAATAAGGAGCACGCCTCATTAAAGCAAACAGTTTTTCTGAACAGTTGAGCTACTTGTAAGAAAAACAATTGAACAAACACTGAAATGCTCGGATTCGTACTTTATCATTTTTCGGAAAAATTATTATTGTTAATATAACATTTCCCTCAATTATTATTATTATTACTTTCATAAAACAGGTATACATCAATTTTGTTTAAATTGAAAAAACAATTTAATTCAGTTTGTCTTTTTCAAAATATTTCACACGATTAATTTAAGTAATATTAATGACTGTAGTTTGTTTATTTGCCACAATAGAATAAACTGATATGATCTAAAAGAATATTTTCTAGAAATTTCCTCAAATCTATTTTAGGTTACAAACTTACTTTCGGAAACTCAATATGACAGTTTAAATAAAACAAAATAAACATGCACGAGATATGGGGGAGTTTCTCCCATTCAACGGGTTCTACAGTTTACCGACGACTCCAAATGTCGGTTCGTTAAACATTTTCTAGAGTTGTTGATTACTAAGTATTCGAAGTGTTCGTTGGTGGTTATATCGGGCTTTGAACCCACGATCATATGCATGATATTCGCGTGTTCTAACCATCATGTCACGGTAACAAATGTGCACATAAAATTAGAAATTTCCAAACATAATTATTTGCAATTAAAAATGATGAAAAGATAATTTACATTTTATAGAAATTAGCCTCTAAAACGTGTTCACAATTTTTAAGATATAAATGGAAATTTTTAAAGAAAAATTAAACAATTTCACAACATACTTAGATATTTTTGAGATATTCTGATTCTCAGAAAATGTTTTTATTTTGTTAATCCTTGGGAATTCAAGTTCTGCAAGTATGGTGAATGTTTTTAGAATTAGGAGTTAGATTTTTATATGTATACAAGAAATTTGTTGTATGCGGAATTGAACCCGCGATCAAAGAGCGATGGTCGTGTGTGCTACCGCACCGCGGTCAGTCATGAATATAGAAAGAAGGAAAGAGGACAATTTCACTATATGGAATCGTTTCGTGTAGAAACGTATTTCGAAAAATAGTTTTACAGGTCCTTTAAAGGAAATTGAAAATTGTACATAGTAAAGTACATTGTATGTACAGCGATTTAATTCTTCAATTTCTCGGTAACGCGCGGCGCGGGGTGCTGGGGGATATGTTGTTCGCTGCGCCACTTCCTGGAAATTTATTCGCCATGGAGCCGTACACGGGAGTGCAGCGTGCATTTTGTGTCCGAGCGTATTACTAAAACAATAAATCAGTGATTACTGCACGACGTTTGTATCGGCATGAACACGGTTTACACGATTTAAGTGAAGTTCCAAGCGCCAATGTGATACGAAAATGGATCAGAATGTTCGAAACAACCGGCTCAACAGTACCAATTACGGTTCGTGGTCGCCCAGTTTCTGCAAGATCAGCCGACATTGTGGAGCGTGTTCGTGTTTCAGTTAGAGCGAACAATTATTGCAACATGCTAGCAGACTTTTTGGTGCCAACTTTGCAAGAATTTCAAGGCAATACCTCG
Organism: Philornis downsi; assembly: GCA_019455685.1. Lineage (NCBI taxonomy): Eukaryota > Metazoa > Arthropoda > Insecta > Diptera > Muscidae > Philornis > Philornis downsi. The sequence goes on along the minus strand of JAHXMU010000450.1, from coordinate 2,110,679 downwards.
AGGATGTGGTTTCAATAGGATGGGGCCACATGTCATACGGCTAGGGTATCCATAAAGCTGCTGAAAAATGTTTTTCCTGGAAAACTCATTTCGAAAAGGGGGGGTATTGAATATCCCCCACGTAGCCCCGATCTCTCTCCATGCGATTATTTTCTATGGGGCTACCTCAAATCGGTAGTCTACGAGAATAATCCGACCAATTTACAGCAGTTGAAGAGGAACATTATTCAGGAAAGTAACAAAATACCGAGAACAACTTTTCAACGAGTTTTCCAAAATTTGCGACTTCGGTTCCAAGAGTGTCAAGCAGCCAAGGGAAGCCATTTGGACAACATTATTTTTAAGTCTTAAAAATTCCCATGCTTCTACTTTTTAAAAATACAAATATATATTTTTTTATGTTTCGTAGTTTTTTTTTTTAATTGAATATTTAAACCGCCAATACCCTTATGGCCCACCCTGTATATAAAAGTCCTTTTGAAGACAATTTTTGTGTAGAAGTATCTATTGGAAGCAAAAGAAATTCAGGTTATAGCAAATGTACTGAAAGTTTCCTGAAATGGGGAATTCATTAAACAATCGAATTGTTGTATACGGCTTTTATGTACATGTGAATCAAGAAAGTGTTAGAAACATATTTTTTACAATATAGTTGGAATTTCATTTGATGACAACTATGAAATTCTCCTATGCACAGGATCAAAAAGAGAATATTCACGGATTATTGTGAAAATCAAAGATGTAATAAGGTACAACTCCAAATTGAATTATAACCACTTTCTTGGGATACCAATCTTTTATGTGGGAGCCGACACTTGGCTAAAAAAATTGGTTCAAATTTTCCTTTTTTCCCAGAGCCACATGCGGTCCAAAAAAATTACCCCATATATCAATCTTTTTTTTATTTTTATTTATTTTTTATTTATTTTTATTATTTATTTTTCCAAAGTCTAAATTACTGTAATTTGGCTTAACCTTTTGCAGATTTAATGGCTATCCTTCCTTTGGCTTCGCATTTAATTGTTTTCAATCACGAATACGTGCTGCTAAAGAAGTATTACATTTACGATATTAAACAAATACATTAAACAATGCACGAGAACGTCAATATTTAAAAATTAAGTACCTTAATATTGCACACTCAGTTGTGGACTACTGCATTCACTTCCAATGGCAGTTCGTTTTGCTTTATGTCGCTCCTCTCCACATTCGATAGTTGTCCTGCAAACATTATCATCCTGTCGTCGTCGCCGCTGCCGATGAAGTGTCGCGTGTCATTGGCATGTTCATATGAATTTTCATTCAAAACCTGGTTGTTATTGCTGACAGCTGCATCGCCAGCAAATCCATGATAGCTGTTGTTAGTATCACTACTTAAAATATGATTGGAGGAGATTTTCAGCAGAGATTTTAGCTTAGTGGCAGCGTACTTATACTGCAAGTAGAAACAGAAACGAATGAACACGATAATGCATATACAAGTCCTTGGATTTTAGGAATCGTCTGATTGAACGAACAGTGGTTAAAGGTTGTAAAGGGCAGTACACATTTGAAATTGTGTTTATCTTGTCCTTAGAATAGAAGCTAATGTGCAATGGGCGCAAGAATCAATAAATTGATTGCTATTCATTTTTCGGCGGTTAAACCGCCATATTGGATGGAAAAGAACCCGAAATAGGGCTTTAATTTGAAATTCAAAATTGGTGTTTTGGTGGTGATATTATTGTGGATGGAACGTGAAGTTTGCGATTGGCAAGTCTCCATACTGCAGCTGCTACATGATGCACATTATTGCCGGCAGTGAATGTAAGCGATTGAAAAATAAATTGGAATCCCATAACGTTGAAAACTCATTTGCAATGTGATACAATCGTTCACTCGGAATGTTTGAAATTTAATATTTCAAATTAATTATAGCTCTGTTTAAATATCATCCAAAAACGAACGAAGTTAGTTATTTTATTCAAAGTATGTAATTATTTTTGATTAAATTATACAGCTAAAAATAATGACAAAAGTTATAAATGTAAAAAAGAACGACGTATTTTAAGGCGATTCCTAGAATGTTTGTGATAAAGACGGCTGTTTTCGTTTCTGGTTTTTTATACCCTCTCCAAAAATACGTTTTGCTTTAATTAGCATTTCGCATTAGCTTTTAGCACTTTTTACTAATAATGAGTTATCCATTTAAAGTTAAATAAAACACGCATAAAGTTATGACTTCGATGAAACTGTATTTCATTATAATACTTGGACCTTGCCATGTCATTTAAATTGATGTGGTTTTCGAAAAAATACGGCCCAATGACACCCCCAGACCATAATGTGTACCAAACAGCCACTTTTTCCACATGCAATGGCTTTTCCACAACACTTCTGGGTTGTCCGAGCACCATATGCTGCAATTTTGCTTGTTCTCGCAATCACCGAGTGGGAAATGAACTTTATCGCTGAAGAAAATTTTGTTCGATTATAAGCCAACGGTTTAACCACCACTTTAGTAGTAAGTTTTTGAACGATCCATATTTGTAAACGGCACGCCTTTCACTAAATAAATAACACTTAGGATGACAGGTGTTTAACAGCTGACAGCCTTGCTTGATATAGTTATTACTTTAGTAGCAAAAGTCTTTCTTTGGCATCGCCGATCTTTAATGGATTAAGTTAAACTTTTTTTTTGACAATAAACGTATATGATTGAAAGTTGAAGTTTGCTGATCCATAGTTTTATTAAATAAAAGATTAAATGCATTTGTCGGTGAAAAGATTCATATTCCGTATAGGACAAAGTTTTTACATATTTGTAGGATTTGGGTTACATCGATGTTCCTTAAATTTGGTTATCCATTGTTCATTTGATTTGAATAAGAAATGTTTCTTGCTATTAAAGGATTAATTATGTACAGCAATTTGGGAAAGCCATAAGCACTTTCGAAATAGCACGCTGAAATTGAATACAGAACGAGAAACTTGGGAAACATTTTCAAATAAAACGCATATCTCTCGATCACAACTGAAATGCCACTCGTTGTAATCCAAATAGAAAATCAGGTATGTAAGATAGAGATAAATATGTTATTTTAGAAATGGTCCAGCTCGCGAAAATAGATACCTAAATTCGTCATACATCAAACCATTCTTGAAATTTGCATGAATACGTTTGTAACTTTTTTGACATTCCAAAGTTTAGTAATTACTTAAGTTTGCTAACGACTTTAATTAATAAATGTAATAATTCTTAAGATTAAAGACTCCCTTTTGCGACAGCTTTGTTTTATTAAATGGCGGACTGTGGCACGATGGTTAGAATACGTGACCATCATGCATACGATTATGGGTCCGAACGCCGAAACAAACACCTATAATCATTTATGCAGTGCTCACCTCGATATTGTTTGACGAACACACGGAATCGGCGTCAATTTGTAGGACCTCCTGGGTGATTAAAAAAATAAAATTCATATAAGCTCACTGAATTTTTGAAGCTCTTCCATATTTCATTCATGGGTTGCAAGGAAAGTTGACATATTTCCTAATAATATGATTATTTATTCTTTACATTTTCATTTAAACTGAGTTAAAGCGGCGAAATATGTTAAACCTACAAAGGCTATCTACTACAAGAAATATAGTGTGATTTTCGATTATTGGATTGAATCAAAATGCGTGTGCAGCCATACCATTGTTAATTAATAGCGAAAGTGAGATAAAGTAACCTAATTGAACAATTCCAAATTAATGAATATGTATCGATTATTTAAACAAAAAAAGCCGTGTTTAGGAATTTTAACGCAAATGTTGATGTCTATTTGGAATGTCTGACTTTGCTCTACAGACTACACTAGATCGATGGCAATAATGGGAATTGTGTTCAGTAAGTTTTGTGACATCTTCCACGATCATTAATACCTTAAAAAAAAAAAAATAAAATAGTGCAAATTTTAATAAAAAAAAACCTAGAAAAATTCAGCGTTGGTGGCATACTCCATGAAATGAAAAGCAAAGTATATTATTTTACCGTAATTGATTATTAATTTCTGTAGTATTTAGTGTATTAATGTCTATTTATACAAACGGGACATGACGAAACGCGGCTAAAGGCATCTAATATGAAGCGACACACATCGATTTGAAGCGTTTTTAGGGAGTTTTTGTTAAGTACTATCTTATGATATTCGTTAAAAAAAAACTAAAGACATATTTCTTTGTGTGTAAACAAAAAACAAATCGTTTAAAAACTTTTACAAATAACAAATTTTTCCTCTCAGTATTGAGACGATGCCAGAAACCGCTCTGTATAAACATATTAATGTAAATTTGGCAACATCGATTTGGTGTAAAGAGGACTTTACTTATACGTTCCTGAAATGAGTGGTAATTTTTTTAAATTAAATTTTGTTCGAATTTTACTGAATTTAACGCATATCCTTTGGTTTAATTGCGCACCAACCCTGTTGAAAATGAACCACGTAGATATATATTTGGATGCAACTTTCACACAATTGGACCGTTCAATTTGCATTTGAATTTTGACAAAACCCTCACGGAGATGAGACGTCTAGATTTGGTTAAGTGTTTCCGTAAGGCACATTGTCTATCGGAAATGAACTATGAACTTATTTACCTATTGAAAATGAGTCATGTCCGTTTACATTCCTCTATTGTTTCCACAGGATACAGTTTTTGTGGAAATTAACTTTATTTAGCATATATACTAGTACTCTGAGTAAACCATGTACAATGCCTATTTGAAATGGAGAGTGTAAGTTATCTTCTCATATTTGTCTCATGCAAATGGTCTATTTTACACTATCACAATTTTCATTGGAGTTCATTTATGATTTTGTTGGGCCAGGCCACGTTAGTTTTCCTCTTTCCCCATGGCGCCTTTATTGGGAATTAAGTGTATTTTGCGTATATAATTTAGCTAAATATAAATAATAATAATATAAACTGTTAGGAATGGCCTTGATAATCCATAGTTTGTTATAGGGGCATTATTTTGAACTTAGGACCACGGACGACTATGAGTCATATTCATATGAATCATTTTTAATAATTACTTCTTGATCTTAATTATAAAAATTAATTATAATAATTGCTTTTGAATTAGACGACAATAATTAAAAATAATTATTAGAAATGGTTTTCATTTTCTAAAATTAAAAGTAAAAATCACAAAAATTTAGAAATAAAAATCAAATTATTTTATTTGGGTCTTAATCCGGTTCAAGATAATAAGAAATAATTGCTGGTAGAAACATAACTCAAACACTTGTGAAATTGATTATATTGTCACAGCTGGTTGGACGGACAGCTATTTCGTTATTCGCCAAAATACCGTCTTCAGCGTCCTTAACTGTTTGTGCTTTCCTGAACATCATCGCCATCTTAAGGATCCATATATTCACAAAACAATTGAGAAGTTTTGCCCGTCGGTACGAAAATGTTCTCAACAAAGAGCACAAATCAAATATTTTATTATTTACTATTTAATTGAATACCGAAATACCTATCCTTCCATCCAGCTCTGTCAATATAATCAATTTCGCAAGTTGAATTATTTTGAATTATATTTCTGTTACCAATAATAAATAATTGCTAACAGAAAAACGACCCTGAATCGGATTAAGAACTAAAATCATATTATATTGGAGATCGACCATAAATTTTAAAATGAACAAAATTTTTAAGAAATTCAAAAAAAAAAAAAAAAATTAAGGTTAAGTTTTTTTTAAAGATAAAAAATGAAAATTGGAGATTAATTTTTATTCCTCAATCATAACAATAAAAATCAAAAAGGTTAGCATACTATTTTGAAGGGCAAAATGGATTACATGATTAGCGTTAAAATCTTCAGCATCCTTTTTCAGGATTATTGTTTTCCCTTGAAAATATTTGTTGATAAATGAAGTTACACACGTTTTTCATCATCCCTCTGTGAATGAAAACTCAGGTTTGGATATGGTTTCAATTTATTTCTGCAAATGTTAAAATTTTATAATTTTTGAATTTTATTTTCTTGACCGATAATATAAAAATCAATAATTCATTTCTCTTTCCGATAAAAATCAATCTTGTTGTTTATTTTTGGTTTTTAAAATAGAGATCTATCATGATTTTTAAAAATTAAAATAATTTTTAAATATTAATTTTTACTTTATTATAAAGATAATTATCTCAAAAGTAGCTATTATAATTAGTTTTAATAATAAAAATTAAAAATAATTATTATAATTGTAAATATTATATATAATCAAAAATTTAAGATTGTGATATATTTATAAAGAACCCTGTTTTGTACTAATGCCTCAAGACAGCTTTTAAAAACTTAGTGTTTACGCTAGTTTCCGCACACTCTGTTTTTTTCACAGATGCCGTGGCATAGAGTATTATATTAAACTAGTCGACCCGGCAAACGTTGCTTTGCCTTCAAATTTTAGCAGGAGCAGAAATAATTGCTTTTTAATTTGTGGTTTGTATAGGAGGTACCACTCCCCATTGTCCAATCCCGCCCATATTTGCAGCAGCACTTAAGATATGTACACCAAACCGATGTACCAAATTTTGTTCAAATACCGTTAACAGGAGCAGAAATATTGGATATTTAATTTATGGTTTGTATGGGAGATACCACGCCCCATTGTTCAATCCCGCCCATATTTGCAGTAGCACTTAAGATATGTACACCAAACCTACGCACCAAATTTTGTTCAAATACCGTAAGCAGGAGCAGAAATAATTGATTTTTAATTTTTTGCTTGTATGGGAGGTACCACGCCCCTTTGTCCAATTGGACCGAATTGTAAATCTAAACCATACCGGGCACCACCCAGACGCATATATAAAAATTTATGCAAAGCGGTCCAGCCGTTTAGGAGGAGTTCACTGACAACGCCCGTACAGTAGAATTATATATATAAAGATTATATCATCGCTTGCAATGTCCTTCTAACGTTGCGCCTGTCCCCCTGTTTAGCCTGTTCACTTGTTTTTGTTGAATTCATAACACATTTTATAGAAAGTAATGGCAAAATGTTCATAGACTTAATGCCAGATTTCACAACAATTTATGATTTGGGTTTTTCATTAACCAACTTTGTTCAAATAAGTAAAAATGTTCTACGTAACACATGACTAATGTGTTCAAAATCTAAACCAAATATCGGTGAATCGGTTTTTTTTGCATACTGCAAGCCGGTTTTTTAAAAATCGGCATATTTGAATAGCCGGATTGACCAGTTTTTTCGGACCGGCTAACCGATTTTTGAAAAAATACAAAATGTTTCCAAAATAGCTTTGTGTTGAACGAACTAAAGTCTAAAATTCATGAAAATAATTAGAATTTCATTCAATAAAATGAATTTGATTATACAGGGTGGGGCACGAATCGTGCTACTGTCAACTGTCACACATGGCCAGATCGGTTATGGCGGAGCTCCAACGAAAATTCCCAAATATTATTAATATCCAGAAACTCCGCATTCCGTTGGTCCATAAGGCCACCTGACTTGACTGCACCAGATTTTTTTATGGGGTTATGTCAAGCAAGAGGGAGACAAAGCGAAACCAAGCAATTTGACTGAATCGAAGCAGTCCATTAAAACAATAATTGAGGAGACTAAATGATTTTCGGATCAGTTTTATTTACAAATGAAATACATTGCTTAAAAAAAGGTATTTGAATTTCTTATTATAGTACAATTGGTGCCCCACCTTGCATTAAGGCAATATTGTTTCAGACAATCACAAATGTTCTCAAAAGTCGATATCGTTGGTATTGTGTTCAAAAAATATGATGAATTTTCAAATTTCTCAGGCTACGTGCATTCGACTTTCGATTATTATTTTTTTATGTTGGTCCACTTGTCTCGAAGATATGTTGACGGTTTTATCCATATAGCATGTTTAGTTTGTTTGTGAGAGGCATAAATAAGACGTGTTTTGCGTGTTCGGCGATTTTCTGCTATCGAAAAAATGGATCAAAGAAGTTGCATTAAATTTTGTGTAAAAAATGGAATTGAGTGCTCAAAAACACTTGAAATGTTGACAGTGGCATACGGTGAGAGTACTCTGAGTCAAAAAATGTTTACAAGTTTTACGAGCTTTTCACAGAAGGTCGCTTTGGACGCCCCAGCACATCAACAACCGGTGAAAATGTTGAGAAAGTGAAGAAAATTGTTATGGAGAATCGTCGAATCACAATTAGAGAAGTTGCTGAGGATGTTGGTATATCGGTTGCAATATTTTCGGAATTATGGGCATGAAGCGTGTGGCAGTGAAGTTCGTTCCAACCTTGCTGAATTTTGACCAAAAGCAACGTCGCATGGGCATCGCTCAGGAATTGTTGAATGACGTCAACGATGATCCAGATTTGCTTAAAAGGGCCATAACTGGTGACGAATCGTGGGTGTATGGTTATGATATCAGTACTAAAGCCCAATCGTCGCAATGGAAGAGTCCAGGAGAGCCAAGATAAAAAAAGCAAGCAAACTAAGTTCGATCCAATGTCTAGGTTTTGCTCACTGTTTTCTTCAATTACCATGGCGTAGTGCCTCTTGAGTTCTTACCAAAAGCTCGTACGTTATATAAGGAGTATTACCTTGAAGTTATGCGCGTTTGCGTGAAGCAATCCGAAAAAAACGGCCGGAATGGTGAAAAAGATTCATGGCTTTTGCATCATGATAATGCATCTGCTCACTAATCTTTGCTTGAGAGATTATTTGACCAAAAACAACACCAGTGTCATGCCTCAGCCAACGTATTCTCCAGATTTGGTCTCCTGCGACTTTTTCCTATTCCCAAGAAGAGACCCATGAAAGGACGGCGTTTTGCGATGATTGAGGAGATGAAAACCGAATCACTGAACACGCAAAACACTTGTCTTATTTATGCCTTTTCGAAGTAATAACTTAAGTTTCCTGAAGAAAATATAATGTTTGACTATCACTAAACGATTTTGAGTCATATTTTATGCACTCGAACTGACTACCAAAACATTACAATATTTATAATGACAAGCTATATATTATAAGGGAACCATAACATTTATTCATCAAGTCACATGTATACATAGATATGGTCACTTTAATACTGAATTTTTAAAATACTGCTCTGATATACCCGTCCAGTAGTAAGTTTCTTATTGAAATCGTTATAAACTTATAGAATATCAAAGACGAGTTAAATGTAAGTGCGATCTCAAGTTCATTAGGAAATATATACTTGGAAATATAACTTTATATCTGTGTCATTTCCCCCCTTTAGCGTATCGTCTTGTGTTATAATCTAGGATTCTACGCTGTACAGCAAGGTAGATAAAACCAATGTAGGGTACGTTTTTGCCTGTCGCTTGATTAACCCATAATAGCGCCTGTTTGTAAGCAACATTCTTTTTCGGGCTGTTATTTATATTCTTTTTTGATTTTATTTAGGCAAAATGAAATTATGATTGTCAACATTCACATAGTGTCCCAAAAGAACAGCTGTCGTCGAATCTTACAACTTGGTTTTATTCTCCTTTGAAGAGTTTTGCCGGCTTCTTCTCAACGCTTGAGAAGGTTGCAGTATGCTGCATTACATTTTGACCAATGATGTCATCAATGCAAATTTACTCACTATCATCTCCATAGCAATGGGACAGCAGATTACCGCTCTGTCCGATCTTTGTTTTTTTAACTGACACGTTGTCGCTTCGAAGAGTTAATGCCGAATTGGGCTGCCAAAGGCAAGTCTCTCGGCGCGATATTTCATCACGGTTTCAAATAGTGTCTGTTGAAGGCAGAGTCGACAAAAAGGTGATATGTCGATAGAATATTATGGCTTCATCGCTGTCGCTGCACATTGCTATGTCCTAATCATACCTGTGATGTTGTTCAATATGTACCATTTTTTTCTTCTTACACGGAATTTTTAATATTTAAATATGGCTTCTGCGGTGGTTGTCATGAAATGCATAACATGTTGCCACTCGGAGAGCTTCTGGGAATACGCTACCTTCTAATGTCCAGCTTTCTCTGAGCTTGATATTTCGGCCTGATCAACATCGTGCTTGTGTTAGTGCTGATCTGAATCTATGGATCTTACATGCCTTCAATCTATTACCACCTGATTAATCTGGTTTCTTGAATTTTGATCAGAGGAGTTGCTCTGTGGTCAACTTAATTTCGTATATGATCTAGCTTTCTACTATGTCCAACAGCAGCGGCGACTGACAGTCTAAAAACATGTTTCCTTTCCATGTTATTATTAAATCTCCCAGAAAAATTTTGTTGCCGTTGACCGGATACTAAGCTGGTATAATGGTCGAATTTCCACAACAAATGATATCTACCTCCCAGTAAAAAAAACAGAGGAAGTCATTCCCCAATAGTATCATTTTTACAGCTTTTACGAATGTTATACAGGGTTATCTATTTATTGGTTTCAGAGCCGTCGGTCTGGCAAGATGGCCAGCTGTTAAATACCAGTCATCTGAAGTGTTATTTATTTAGTGAAAGGTTTGTCATTTTCGAATGTGGATCGTGTAACAACCGAAAAACGAGTAAAAATAGTTAAAGACAAAGACAGTGTTTACGCTGATAACCTCAAACGTACGGCCCTAAATGTGCAAAAAAGTGGTCGAGAACTACCTTAAAAGGATCCACCGCTGCAGCCAATGCAGAGATTATTTCATAATAACTAGTTTCGTAAATAGTTTATTTCACGTGTGGGGCCGGTCAATTGGCCGCCTAGATCGTGCGATTTAACACCTTTAGACTATGTTACGTTATGCTATGTTAAGGATCATGTCTATAGAGACAAGCCCGGAAAGGTTGACGCACTGAAAGCCAATATTGAAGAATTTATTCGTGAGATACCGGACAATATGTTGGAGAATGCATGCCAAAATTCGACCCAGCGTATGAACCATTTGAGGCATAGCCGCGGTCAACATTTACATGAAATCATCTCTAAATATTGAACTACCTATATATAGATGGTTATATTGACTCAAATAAAGATTTCATACATTCAAATCTAAGTTTTATGTGTTTTTTTAAATCAAATCAGAATATTCATTACTATAATATTAGAAGAGAACGGACTCGTACTCCCCCAGGGGAGTAATCCATTTATAGCTGTTGTGATTCTGTCTGATAGCCATCTGAGAATAAGAAAGTTTAATTGCAGTCTATTGGGTTTTTACAATCTCCTTTTTTTAAGGCAACAAATTACCGACGTCATAGATGCAAACACTGAAAATGTTAGGTATTTGCTGATTCAGTCCATGTGGTTCTGATTGATTCCATGGTCAGGTCAACTATTGAAGTCGTTTACGGAAAATTTGCAACGCAATCACTAAACATTAATAATTTTTGGTCAATCTACATTCTGATTTTAAATTTGTATGTACTTAAAAAAAAAACAAAATTATGAATTACTAAAGATATACATTTATACGATATAATATATTTATTTATTTCTCTACGATTATTTAATTCCATGTGCCAGTGCTATTCAATAGTTCATTAGGCAGTGATGTAGGGTGCTCTGAACAACTACACTATTTGTACTCGTACATGCGACCACTATATGAACATGCATGTAAGCAAATTGATTCACCTTAAAACTGTTGAATCGAGTAATGAAATACCATTTACAAATAAATTTTACACTACATATGCACAGCTGAAAAAGCTACATTACATTACAAGCTGGCATGTTTACATGCATTCATAAAAATTACGTTGGACCAAGTGGCCCATGGAGGCGTACAACATTGACCTTCACTACTTTTATTTTAATTATTTTTACGTTTGTCCTCATTATTCTTGTTGCATTTATGTTAATGGCTAGATAAAACAACTTTTTGTAACATGAATTATGAAACGCAGCTATAGTAGTGTTGGTATTCATTTGCGGATACGGAAATGAGGAAGGGGAAATTAAGAGAATTTATATGAATTTAGTAGAATTGTTGCTTTGTTTAGCTGTTTGCAGATTTGAACACTGTTCGACTGAAATAAATTAGTTGAAGTCACAAGAAAGAAAAGCTGATTTTGGTCAATCTTAGTGATCTGCTATCACGAAAATCAACAGAAGAAAATGTTATAGTGGTGCCTTTAATGTTTTAGAAAACTAAATTTAATTTTACCAATATGTAGACAGGATATCAAAAGCGTCTTTTCCGCTTTTTGTTTAAATTAGTACCCCAAAATTGAACTCTGCATTCAAAATGCTTTGAATTCAAAATTATGTAAAAATTTACAAAATAAAAATTTAATAGAGATAAGTATAAATCACTACATATATTTTGAAATGTGCGCAGTGTAGTTTTTTCCAAATTAAAATGTACCTGAATTATGTAGAGATACATCATTTTTCAAATTAAAGTATAACCTGAATTGAACTCGAAAAATATTACAAACAAATTTTAATTATTATAGACTCCGAAACTATTGATAAAATTTTTATTACTTACATAAGGAATTTGTAGAGAAAGACCTGAGCTTTCGGAAGTCTAAGGTTTGAAAACCTGTGTTAACACAGGGTGATTTATAGGATGCCACAGTTGTTTACTACAGTTGCTACTACAGTTCTACGAAGGAATCTACGTGACGGGACAATTAACAATCATGCTTTTGGTACAATATTCTATAGTAAAATAATTACCTTTAATGGTTGCAAAGGTTTGACTTTACAATTTGCAATTTTTACTTTCGTTTTGATTTTTCCTGCTTTGAATGAATGAATTCAAGATCATTGCCAAAAATTATAAATGAACTGTCTCCATCCACCGCTTCTGGCACCTTCATACGTATTGGCCGATATTTCGAAATTCAATTTGATCTCTCTACCGTCTCAAATACAGTCTGCAATACTTTAAATTTTGTTCAACCGATTAACCACATTCCTTGTGGTTGTTCCCACAGAAATTTACTGATTTGTACAAATTTAATTTTGTTCTCTCTATTCTCTAATTCGTAGCCTGCAGTTACTTACATTTTTGTTAAGTTTGGTAAAATTTAAAAAAAAAAATAATCATTGAATCACGCCTATTCGTGTATCTTTTATACACATTCTCCAATGTAGATCACAAATTTGGAAATTTATGCTTTTTTTCAATTTCAGCAAATTTAGTAAACGAAAATGGGCGTAATGGATGGATGGTAATGATCATCATAACATTCAGATATAAATTGCCCGATTTGTCAAAAAGTAGTGACCCCTTTACAATTTCTAAGCTGAGAACTTTAGAAATTTATACTTTTTGCTTTTTTGTGGTGCTTTAATGCAGAGCAATACGTTGGGTGAAGAGATTCGACCAAAATTTTTATCCCAGGAACAACTTTTTATTTGAAGATGAGTAAAAAAATTAGCTCCTTTTCTCCTTTATTTTTGATCGGATCTGTTCAACATGGAATCATTAAAATGTCTATACTATACATATATGTGAGTAGCAAATTTTTTAATTTTTAACTTTTTTTTATAAATCGGATATTATTTCCAAATAATAATAAAAAATGTCCAACTTCTCCAACACTAATTTCAGAGAGAAGACTTTGGCCTTCCCTTGTACCGATAAATAAATAGAAAAATTTTTGTAAATAATCAGCGATTTCAATTTGTCACTGCAGCGTTTCCTAAAAAAGGTCCAATCACCCAAAAATGCGTTTCGTTTGTTTCTGCTTCTGGCATTCGATATAAAACTAAACACAATTTTGATTCTGATTCCGGCAACCCGATAAAAACTGCATTGAATTTTGGTTTTGTTTCGTACATCCAAAATGAAACTACAGTCATTTTCGATTCATACACACGAAACGAAATTAGAAACAATTTTGATTCTAATTCATTTTATGAGACGTGTCGTTTTTACATCATTTGAAATGGTTCATTTCAAATAAACAGACAAAGTTTTGAAATAGGTGTGGAAATTTTTGACAGCCTGGTATCATAAATTCGAAACCATTTGAAGCATTTTTATCTTTCACAATTCAGCTTCTGGCCAAGAAACAAAACTGGATCAGGTTTCTGCAGTTCTGATTCAGGTGAAGAAGCGGAGTGGCATAACCCGAATATATACATATATTACGTAAGAAACACACCAATGTGTGAAGTGAACGGTTGACATCCGAAATAAGACAGAATTTTCGTGACGATCCTTGGAGAATTTTTTTGCAACTAAGGTAGATCACGCTGCGTTAATATAATGTGTATAAGCCACTAGTTTCGGGTAACCACAAATATTACTATACTCGTATTTTAAATGCTGCAAACCGGTTTATCCTGTTCGGTGTGTATCTTCGTTAGTCTTCGCAAAGTTATGCATTCAATTACTGAGTGTAATCAATGTATTATGGTTCCAGCTGTTATATTCCTTGATGAAAATTTAAACGATGGAGATACAGTTTTAAAATTTTACCAATATCTTCTGAGGATGGTGAATAAGGTTTGTTAAAAAAGGGCACCGATATAGTGACCTGCAAGTATTTCCAGGTAAAAAAAAAATGAATATGTTTTGGAGCTCTAATTGAAGATACAATAAATAATTATTTTAATGAGGTCTAAATAAATATTTAATAAGTTACATTTTAACTAATAATGGACTATTTCTTTCAAATGATACCTAATACTCAACATTCAGAGTATTTTATGTTTTTAGGAAAATAATATTTTTAAGAAAACATGATTAAGCCAGTAGTAAGTTGTTCGGAAAATCAAATGTAACAATATTTTCCAAAAAAAAAAAAAATCAAAATCTATTGCTTATTTCATAACTTTATCTACCTTCCAAATATCAAAAGGTCTTCTAAACGAGCACACTAGTTGTTTGAGGAAAATATGAATTATTCAAAACACTTCCAAACAGATTCTATTGTCTAACATAATATTCATTCCAAACAGAAATACATGATTAACCAATTTAAACGAATATAAATAACCAATCAACCGCCAATTTTCAAAATTTTTTCCTTTATTTTACATTTACAGATAAAATTCATTTCACAAATAAGAGATGATTTTAAATGGTCTATTACATTTTACATTGAAGTACCATGAGCAACGCCTTATACGAGTATATCGAAGTATTGTACTATTTCAATAAATATTTAAATAAGATATTGCATTGTTACATTGTAATTTATTTATTTTCTTTTTCAAAAAGAAATAAATTCTACTGAAAAATAATAAAAAATAAAAACAAATTCCTCAGCAATCTATCAATGATATATAGGAGAGCTTTTTTATACTCTTCAAAAAGGAAACTAGAGATTTACGGCGATTCCAAATATCAGTTTGAGAAGTTTTTACTAGACTTGTTGACTGCCCAACTTCTCAATGTGTTCGTCAGCGCACTGCTTAAGGAAGGATAAGTTGCTGCAATGTGGATTGAACATATGGTCATATGAACAACAATCGCGTTTACTAGCTATCACGCCACAACAAAGTAGCGTCGTAACTTTTGATATATGATCTTCAAACTGAATTGTTTTATATATAGGTATATGTACTAGCTGACCCGGCAAACGTTGTTTTGCCTTCAAAATGTTAATGTGGTAAAAAAAATTAATTGGAAAAACCTCATCTCCAACGTCATCTATCACTTCAAATAAAACCTTTTAAACCTTCCGGAATACTCTACCAATAATTTAAGACCAAAATGAGCCAAATCGGTCCAACCGTTCTCGAGCTTTAGCGAGACTAACGCACAACAATTGATTTTTATATATATAGATTTAATTTTAAATTTAATCAATTAATTACTGATTAAATAATAGTCTAGTTTTTGAAATAAAAGCTAAAGTTATGCAGAGTAGCTACATAATGAAGGTAAAGAAATATATATTTTTTTACGAACACTCTCGGTTTCATAATCGTAGGCGCCTTGGCATTCGGTATCACAACTTTATCCCCACATACTAATGTGGAGTATCACGATTGAGCATCAACATTTTTCATTAACCAAACAATTTCCAAATAGAATTTAGAAAACTATTCTGTTTCTGTTTTGAGATGTAATGAGAATAGTTGTATTCTCTTGTGGTTATTAGTTTGTAAAGGGTCAGCCATTTAGTGGTTAAAAAACTACCGGTCTGGTAAGGCTGTCAGCTGTTAAATAACTGTCATCTAAAGTATTATTTATTTAGTGAAAGGTTTGCCATTTACGAATATGGATCGTTTATTAGCTAAAGAATGCATAAAAATAGTTAAAATTTACTACAAAAGTGGCGATTCAAACGTGGCTACTTTTCATGCATTACGGGATGATTATGGCCGTCATAATCGACCTACTGTGCAAGGAATTGGCAAGATTATAAAGAAATTTGAAGAGACTGGAAGCGTTACAGACGTGGTCAGGCCTATGCATCATCACAATGTACGCACTGCCGAAAATATTGCTTCTGTTAGTATTAGTGCGGCATATAATCCGAATTTGTTGATTCCACGGCATTCTCACCAATTGGGCCTACCTTACGGCTCATTATAGCGTATTATGCATTTGGATTTGCACCCCCATTCACATAGAGTCCAACTCGCGCAACAATTAAAGCCGGTTGATCATTTACAACGATGTAGATATGCTGGTTGGATGCTACAACAACAGGTTTTTAATGCTGATTTTTCGAACAAAATGTTCTTCAGCGATGAAGCTCATTTCTAACTCGGTGTTTACGTCAACAAGCAAAATGGTCGCATATGGGGCTCGGAGAAAACAGAAATGATTGTGGAAAAAAATAACTTATTAATGCGCATTATGATCTGGAAGTGTCATTCGGACGTATTTTTTCGAAAATGATGCTGGAGGAACCGTTACCGTCACTTCAAAACACTATGGCCGCATGTGGTAATCGTTTTTTTTTTGTCCTGTAATTAAAGATTTTGAAATGGACGATATGTGGTTTCAACAAGGCGGTACCACGTGCCACACAACAAGACCGATTTTGGCTTTATTGCATGAAAAGTTTCCAGAAAGCGTAACTTTACGTTTGGCGCTGCAAAGACCATGGGATTTGACGCCGTCAGACTTTTTTGTGAGTCTAAGTCAAAGACTGCGTTTACGCGGATAATTCACAAAAGCTGGAGCATTTGAATATCAACATTCGTCAAGTTATCGCCGAGATACCGCCCGAAATGTGTGAAAAAGTACGTCGGAAGCTACCTCAGAAGCATCCACTGCTGCAATCAATCCAGAGGTGGTCATTTAAATGATATTGTATTTCGCACATACATACTGGTAAGGTGCAAGTATTATAATGAAATCAAAGTTTCATAGAAACCATGGATTTATTTGTTTTTGGTTAACTTTACTTCTGAAAGTGAAAAATGGATCACCCGTTATTTCTTTGCTCCCTATTGCCTACTACTAACTGCAGGCAAAAATATTATGGACCACGTGCAGGTTCATTTCAAGATAAGTGGATGTTGCGAGTTCATAGCATATCGGTTTCGCTGTTTTTCGCAACTAAATATGAACTGAAAATATATTCTCAGTATTTGTCAATAACCACAACGGTCATGCGTATTAATTGGAATGGTTCCTTCCCCCGTCTAACAACTATTGCGGTATACAGCAATTAATTTAGAGATAATGTTCCGAAAAAGTCTCATCTTTCAAAAAGGTGGATTTACTTCTTTTGAGAACAATATACTTCACTTGCGACATCTGCGGACCGTGGTGTCATGGACAATATATCGGCCAGATACTAAGGCGTGCCTACGTGTCAAAAACTTCCTCTTCTCGTCCGCAATGTATTAACTTAGCCCATTTCTCCATCGAAAATAAGACTAATTTAATATTTTTCAGCAATCACGCCCACAATTATTGCGATTTCTTAAAAAGTGCATGTTGTCATCACCACAAGTGTCAGTAAATATGATAATCCTTTTTGAGATATTTAAAGGTTTTCGTTTTAATGAATTTCACATAATTTTCGCACTAAATAAGAACATGTTTTTGAGAAATTGAATCGAATTGTGGAAAAAATCTGTGCGTTTGTAGTTAATTAATGTTAGTTAATATATAAATGAGAAACATTTTAAAGAAAATGTAAACGTTTTAAAAGATGCCCAAGGTAACAAGGGTACGTCAACAATTCAATAGAGAACACTGGATGTTTCAGAAAGCTCCGCACCATCCAATAAAACCCACATACCATCTTCATTTCTTCACGAAAATTGTCTACATATTTCCCGGACTCAAACCCGATGGATTTTTCAAACATTACCCTTTCTGGAGGTTAAAATGTCAGAGCATTCTGTAGCAAGTGAGCATTTCCCAGATAGACTCGATGCTAAAAGTGGCTACATCGAACAGTAACATATTTTTCTTAAAATTTGAATTTGTAATAATAAACCAAAATTAAAATACCAATAGGATCTGTATAATAATAAAATAAAAGAAGTAAAATATAGAGGATGAAAGTAAGTAAAATATAGAAAAGTAAAATATATGAGGAATCGCATGCAAAATAGCTTTTCTAAATTTCGATTAGAGGACAACAATCCTTTTTTGGATTCAAATATATAAATATATCCTTTGGTATTTATGAGTCCTTATCCATTATCAAAGTTCTCGTAACTGGCACACTTTCAAATAAAATAA
>JAHXMU010000450.1:2058139-2092080 GCA_019455685.1 Philornis downsi | reverse complement strand
TTTTTTTTTTTTTTTGAAATTTATGCCGTCAAAAAATGTGGGATTTAGCCATACAAAAAAAGAAACGTATATTCTGGTGACGATAGTTATCGCCAATTGTATGGTAAAACTAAGAGGACCCTGTTTAATACTCTTTTCATATTTGTATACTTATGATTGCTGGCGTTACGGACAACAACAATCGCGCTAAAGAAAGTCTACATATGAAAAGAATGTATGTTATATGAAATTGTAGAAGTGCATATTTTGCTTTTGTTTAGTTTTGTGACGGAATTCTAGTCGAACAGTGTTTGGCTGCTAATTGCTACTGTTTCGTGCTTGAGATATAACTAAACAGAGTGCTGCAATTTTCATTTATGTTTGACTTGTTGTTTGTTTCAATATCAGTTTTTTTGCTTTTTGTTTGTTTTTACTTTTTTAATTTTACAGACAATGCCAGTGCAACTGCCTGTTTCAATGCCACTGACCTACGGAGTAAAGCCATTGCAAATCTCTCAATTGTGTCACACTTACTTCGGTTGGCAAAGCCATTAAATCCTGGGCCGCACTAACGAAATGGTTGTACTGCTCGTTGGCCACCGCCATACGTCCAATCTCGTAGCAAAACAAAGCGAAATTCAAATGTATTAAAGGATTACGCGGTGGCAGGCTATTGCTACCTGAGCTCAAGCCGGTGTCCTGGCAGGCGCTGTTGCTATTTCTGTGGTCGGTTGCAGCGTTGCTGGTGGTGCTAATTGATATAGCACTAGAGCGTTCAAAAGCTGTATATGCATTATCAAAATCCTCCAGTTTGCGCAAACAAACTATGAAATGGAAAAAAGAAACAACAATATGAATATGAAGTAACTTGAGATTCAAAATAGTGACAATGATCCACACACACATTCACATGTAAAATTAACCAAGGTCATAGTATAATAAAGGACTTCGATTGAGTGACAGGGCGCTTGATCCCGGAGTGGGGCTATAAACTATAAACGCAGATTCAAATATTAATTTTAATTTAATTTAATTAATTTATTCAGGATTACAATACACCATTACAACATATCTTCTCCATAATTCAATAACAAATACATTATACAACTTTACAATACTAATCTTAAAAAAATATATTGTGTATCTTAATAGCAAAAAAATATGATTTACAATATGACGGTCTACTTCATTTATTAGAATTTTTCACTTTGTATGTTTTTCGTCCTAAAATACGGAATTATAATTTTAATTGGAATTTATAGCTACTCCAAATATAACGAAAAATTTAATAACAGATTAAATGGTAAAAATTAATAACTGCCAGTAATTTTTTTAAAGATTTAATTATTTAAGTAATTGTATAAGTAACGGCTCAAAAAAAGGAAAGACAAATTAATAAGTTTAGCGATAATCATTTTCCTGTTCAGAATGAAAAAAAGATGGACAGTAAACTATCTGACGGTAATATCAAAGAAAAAAAGGGTCAAACAGATAACTATAAACAAACAGATAACTACATATCATTGAAATACGCAAGAAGTCTCTTTTTGTAAGTGTTTTGGGGTGAAGAAAAAAAATTCAATGTGTTTAGAAGTTTGTTAAACTGCCCGGCTACTCTTACTTGAAAAGATCTGCTCATATAACATACTGTATTATGAATAATTAATTGATTAGTGCGAATTGATCGAGTAAATTTAAATAATTCTGCAAGAAACAGCGGTGATTGATTTTTAATAGAGTTAAAAAACAAGAGCAACAAATGCATAACTACAAAATTACGAAAAGAACTGCCTAGAAACTGCATCACAAACGGAGACACGTGCACAATTCGACGAAAACAGAACAGGTAACGTATAGCACGATCGAAGGACAACTGGATTTTCGTTATATTGCTTTTAACTGTACCGGCATATGTTTCGATACAATAATTTATATGCGACATTATTAAACCATGTACTAGTTTTCGTTTAACATGAAGCGGAATTATTAAATCGGAATTGTATAACCGCCGAAGGGTCATATTCACGCGCGAAACTACTCTATCAGTATGCAAATCAAATGGGAGCTTATCATCTATTATAACGTCCAAACATTCAATATTGCGCACAAATTCCATAGTTAATTCATTACGCAACGCAACTCATTCGATACTTGATTGCAGTTAAATAAAACTGTTCTCGTCATAACAAAACAGATGCACAAATGTTCAACTGAGGGAGAACTCAACAATATTAGTATAATGTTCAAGAATTACCAAAATTTTTTTTATTTGTTTAACCCCTTAACTTTTTTGTCCCACAGGCATATTGGTATGGTGGATGCAGGACTAACTTTTTGAGTATTTTGCGTTGTCTTCTACATCAAGTAAAGTTTCTTATTAAAACATTCTTATTTATTTAATAGAAAAACAGGCTTGCATGAAAGCCATGAATTAGGGTTCGGGTTAATGACAAAATAGGAAGGGAAGATTCCCTCAGCGCAATGGCCGGAGAAATGCAGTCCGGTCAGTGACTATCCGACAACGGATTGACACTGCCTGCTTTCGTCTCGGCGAAGAACTCGGTAGTAAGTCGAATTAGATTCCAGCATCGAGACTTACGCACATATAGATCATGTGGTGAAAGATGGTTGGCAGGTCCGCGGTGCTACGTTAGACTGAAGTCACAATCTCAAATTCTGATGCTTCTGAATACAGTGGCAATTCAATCGATGTCAATTGCTGAAAAAATCCAACTTAGATATAAAAAATACGTTGAATAGCATATGGCGACGCTGCAGCCAGTTGTATGCAATGCGTGCTACGACGAGACGAAAATAAAAGCGTGCTGTCTTTCTGAATACATGAAACGGAAAGATTGGAATAATGAGAATGAACAGAAGGGAAATCTGAAATGTCTACTATGGGCATACAGGATGTGCAGAAGATACATTGATAGATTGAGACACCATTTTAATAAGTTGTTATTTCTTATGGGGATCAATTACCCAGCACCCAGTCAGAATGAGTTCGGAATATCAATATCACTATGTAAGAACTACAAATGATGGTCTGCCCGCAAAGCTATTTAAAGCCAGTGTCGATGAGTTGATAATTAACATGAATCAACTCCTAAACACCACCTGACTCAATGAATGCATGGTCGATGTTTGGAATATAGACGTATGTATATCAGATATCACGTTGTTAATCTTTTACCCATTGCTTATAAAGTTCTATCGAGACCGATATGTGATCACCACCACCGCCAATCGGTTTTTTTTTATCGAAATCGTATGTCAATTCTTCAAAAGCAATTTTCATTTTCGAGTACCAGGTTTTCGTTTCGGCTAACCGCTTTTTGGAAAGTAAAAACAAAAAAAGAAAAAAAAAACAAAATCCGGAATTGATTCTGACATACTCAGTATAATAAATTTGATGACGATCGGTTAATTTGATGATAAGGCCATGATTTCATAAGTTGGTGCTATCGATATTTGTTTTTTCGACAATTGTAGATTTGTCTCAGTTTTGCAACAGAATGTTTGATTGAGAAAACTTGAACCGCCTCGAAAACTATTTTCAAAAAATAGATTTTTACAACAGCTCCAAACATGTGATTATTTTGGATTTTTTTTTAACAATAACTTAAGAGCTACTTTTCTGAAGAAAATTGGCAATTCAAATCAAAGCAAATTTGTAACATTTGGCTTTCTTAGAACTTCTTTATAAGAAAAATAGGCTCATACCACATGTTCTCAAGTCACATTTTATACTTGTAGTCTCTTTACCATTTATCACTAAGATACTGACCTGATTCTGAGAAATATATAATATACAATATGTAATTTTTTCAAAGTTCTGTTTTCATTCTAGCATATTTCTTATTGAAATTAATCAAAATTTATAGAAAACATTAGACACGAGTTTGTTGTGAATACAATTTTGCGGCCTTTCTGAAATATAGTCGTACACAACTTCTGCAATAGGCTGGTGACAACCAATCCAACCAATCGATGAATCTTTGGCAGCTTGTTCCTAATCTGTCGGAGGGACAGGACATCTATGATGTAGATACGCTGGTAATATGCTGCCAGTAGGTTCAAAATGTAATACATTCTTGCTTTTCATACTAGAGTACATTTTCTTAAGAAATATGTATGTTTTTCAATTTGACACTTGTAACAGCCAATGCGTCAATTATAAGGTACGTAATAGAATTGTTTAGATTTATGCGGTTTTTTTTTATTTTTGAACGTCTTTGGGTCATAGCATTCAGTCGGCATAATCAATGCATTTTTTCTGACTCTACAATGCAGCCAGCTTTCAAAAATGGCTTTCAAAAATGGAAAAACTTTAATACTTTGCAATATGGCACCTCGAAATGCATTGCAAACATAATTATAGACATTTTCAAATATCAATTTACTTTGTGTTTTAGATTACTCCATCAGTAAATACTTAGTGCCTTTCAAGGGAATTTTATTCGTTATTTTCTTCGATGACTGCGCAGTGTTAAACGGCATGCAATAAAATGTTCTGCAGCAATGTTACTTTTTATCTTGATATTCGCATTGAAACTTGTACCACAAAAGCTACAAGGAGATCTAACATAATGATGTCATTTCCAACAGTATAACAGGAAGAAGGGACCTGCGAGTTCTTTTCATGGAATGCCCATGTGGGATTTGCAATTTGTATAGAAAATTAACATAACTTAAAAGAAACGTTTCCTTGTTTAATTCACTGCGTATTTTGTCTCACATATGCTTGTATAGACCAGAACCAATATCTGTCATTTGATGTGAAATTTTGCATACGTTGCTATTTTTTTATCATAATACTTTACAAGTAATCCACATGTGATGCCTACTCCAAGTGGTCTACATTATATTTGATTTTCCTATAAGACTGAAGACAAACGTCTGTCTGGCATTTACTTCCGAGCATTGTTGTAGCTCATACGACATGGTTGTTTGGGTCAAGCTTAGAAACCTTTCTAAATTGCTTCGTAAACACGGGCTTGTTCCCTTTTGCTTTCTATAGTTAAGAGATTAAAATCTTAAGTGAAGATACAAAAAATAAAAACCGTTTATAACGAGGCGCATAAACATTCTACTTTATGTAGGTGCACACAGATTTTGTTCATGTTATAACAGAAAATATATACCAAAGTTGTCCAAACTGTGGCCCACTTGTCATTTCTATGCGACCCATTGGCCGATCTAAACCTGATTAAGGTTGAGGTAATTTAAAGTGGTATAATGATAATGAGTAACTTTGCTTTGGTGATCGTTAAACATTTTTATGTTATACTCGTATGTAAGCTCTAGTCTTTAACATTTCACTTTAGAAAAACGTCTTTTGTCGTGGCTTTCGGAAATCTTCTGGTTTGCTGTTCATGCGTTAAAAAATTTATTGACAAAAGAAGGAAGGAAAGAATTCGTCATCAAAATGACATTTTATAATTTGGAATGTAAGAAAATTAATAATAAAATTAATGGCAACTGCTATAGAATCTAACTCTGGTTTCTAAATTTTTTGGCACTTCACATATTTATTTCTATTCGCTGGCTACACAAATGTATTTCGCTGTTAATGATGAAAAGTCCGAGAGAATTCAAAAACTCTTCGAATACGTTTTGGCTTTGGCTTAAGTAAAAACGTATATGTGTAATTTACAATACTTAATAAATATGGGGGCTCAAATAAATTTTCTGACTTTTATCTTAGGTATCTTTTGAGAACTAGTTCTAAATCTAAAAAATATCATCAGATTTTTTTAAATAAAAAACAATACGTAAATGTATTTTCAGCTTTTTTTCTTTGGTGTTAGTTAGATGCATATGCCTGCTGTTTATATGAATCGAATCACTCAATCCTTTGTAATTCAAATAGAATTCCATTTAAGAGAGCTTTGATTTTGACCATCCAACTACTACAATACTTTTTTTTATTTTGCGAACCAAATAGGAGGAATGATGTTGCTATAACATGTTAGATATTGAAACATGTTGAAAGAGAATCGCATTCGACTTTGCGTGGTTCCAACAAGATGGTGCTTCTTTGTCACACAAATCCGAAACAGCGAAAAATCTAGAACATCGATTTAAAGAAACTTCACATGCCTTTGGCCTCAAGATCTTCCAACTTTACTGCAACCGACTTTGTGTGGTGGAGTTATTGCAAACGGAAAGTTTGTAAAACAATAATTAAGGCAATAGTGAAAACGATATCGGAAATGAGTCACTAAGCGTAGAGATCTTTTAAATTCAAGTATTTTTTAAAAGCTGTTAGAAATACTTAATAACAAGATGATATTTTTCAAGCCAATGAAGAAAAAATAATTTACATGAATTTGAAAAAAGCTACTTGAGTGGATGCATTCATCTTAACTTACACATGTTTTATAAAAATCATGATCCCAGTGTTTTCACTTGGAGAAGATTCGCCCGTTTGCTGATTTGAACATTTTACGGAGAGAGGCTGATAATGTTCCAAATAGCACTCCGGTTTTTTGTTATTGATTATTTTCAAATTCATGTTTACTAAACTGTCTGAACTAATTTCATATCGTTCTGTCTCATGTTTTTGGTGTGGAGTCTCAAAATAAATCGATTTTGTTGTTTTTTTTTCAGTTTTCATAAAATTTTTATTTCATATATTGAGTATGCTGAGTTTTGAATCTGGTATAACTAAGTTTTTTATCGTGCAAAGTTTTCGAGTCCCCAAAGCAAAATAAATAAAATTCTAAAAAAATTGTGACCTGTAGAGGCGATAAAACCAAACGTAGTAGGCCCATATCAGATCGTGAATCGGAGTAAGGTTCTTCCTCTTCACAATTTAATCATACTCGTATGTGACAAACATAATTGCATTTCAAAGATTTAATATCGCTTTCAGAAGTTATAAATAAAAGCTAGGGATCGATCATTTACGTCTTCAACTGAAGTTAACATCGATAAATTGAAAGAAATGATGACGGGAAATCGTCATTTAAATTTGAGAGGCATAGTCGCTGAATTTTCTGTGTCTTACGAATAAATTCGTACAACTTCACACGATTTTTGGGAACGAAACGTGCATTAAAAAGTTGTAATTTAAATTTTTCTTCCTAAATATATATAATGGGGACGAAGATTAACGTTTATAATCGTATACAAGTTCAAAATTAAATATATTTGTAGAATCATGGTAATCGAGCAAATAATTAGTTAAAAATAACAAAAAACAATCTAAACTTTGACCAAAAGAAAAAACTGTAATTTACAATTACCGTCTAAATGCTATCATGCTCATACAAGGGACCGTTTTTCCCAGGTCATCCATTAGTTGTTGACACTCCAATAATTTCAGCGGTATTATTATTATTGTTTGCCAATGTCTCTCTGTAGTGCGGCAAACCGCTCACTCATGGAAGCGTTCCTCGGCCATGCATTAGCGGCATACATGCATATATGTATCAGGCCTGTCACAGAAAACCATTTCGATCGAAATGGTTTCCATTTCGTAATTTGCTTCTCCAGACAATTAAAACCGCAACATTTTTTCGTTTTGAAACCACTTTCAATTATGTAAATGGTTTTGGTTTTTTTCCTATCTTAAACTAAAAAAATGTATTTGCAATTGGTTTATATCAATAAAAGATACTGTTTTTTAATAGATTGCGGTGAAAATAAACATATTAATGATTAATTTAAACAATTATTGCGTATTTTTCGGGGGGTAGCACAGCAATCAACTTTTTTTTGACTACTTTTTAATGCAGAATTGCCACCTTTTTTTTCGTGTATACCTAATTTGCAATAACATTGGATACTGGCAAGTTTTGACGAAACAAAACGAAAGGCACAACAAACAAAATAATTTATGAAAACATGTATGGAAAATTTTTCTTAAATTATTTTATTTGGTAACAATTCGCGTTATTTTAGGAGAAAACATATGAATCCCGCACAAGAGCGTATATTGGACGAGTTTATGGATGCCCACCAGGACATAGCTAAGGGGCATGTAAAAGGAGATAGGGTGGCAGCTGAAGCGTTGTGGGCT
Source organism: Philornis downsi (assembly GCA_019455685.1). NCBI lineage: Eukaryota > Metazoa > Arthropoda > Insecta > Diptera > Muscidae > Philornis > Philornis downsi. The sequence continues at coordinate 2,084,072 of JAHXMU010000450.1, read as the reverse complement.
GAACTAACCGCAAAATTAAATTCCTCCGGTCCGCCAACCAAGGACATCAATGGGTGGAAAAAACCTGGGCGGACTGGAAGGTGTTTGTAAAAAGAAAGCTGTGCCACAACAAAAAAGAGGACAGAAAAACTGGTGGCGGCCAATACGTCCTAAACGATGTCGAGGATACTGTGGCGCGGGTGTCAGGACTTCATCGAAGTGTTGATGGAGTTCCGAGCGCGAGAACTTTAATTATCGTCTTGTCACTTGTAATAATTTTAACACTTTTGTTTATTTTAAAACATATGGTCTTTGCTTTTTTCTTTGCGTTCTTTATTCTTTGCGTTGCAATTTGGGAATTAACAAAATCGATCGATTTCTGAAGAAGGTTAAACCATATCGATCGATTTGGAAAATGCGAATTCGAAACCATACCACAAAATTCTGTGACAGGCCTGTATATTTTACTCCCTTTGAATTAATCGCAACATTTGCGACATTTTTGAATATATGTGAGTCTGGACAATATTTTTTGGAGCATTCTGCTTGGAGACATTATGTGAAGATATATCTTTATAATTTCTTTAAAAAATGTATTTCTCTCTCTGATGACAGCTTCTTTTCTTCAGTTCTTGCAAGAAATCACAACACGAATAACAAAGAAGAAATGCTTACGATGTTGCTGCATAAATCAAAAAAGCAAATGCGAAATTTGTTTTAACTTACAATTAAATTTGTTATGGATCTCTCAAAATATTTATATATTTGTCTGATCTTAAGGTAGCTACAGGTTAAAGCTTTGTCTTCGAACGTTTTATGTTTCTTAAAAAAATGTGATGCAGCTACTGAGAATTTTTTAATTCACTTAAGTTATATTAAGTTATATTCATTAGTAGGTTAATTTAATACCTTTTTCCAAATTTACTTGCTTTTCGTTCGTGCGTAGCAGTCTACATACGAGTATTTTCAAATTGATTTCCTTGAGAAGCTGATGATGTATGAGGCAGAAGGTATTAGTATTTGTATTATAAATTTCTAAATATTAAAATTCTTTGACCCATTTTGGGAGAGTTGGAAAATGACTTGACTGAAATCGTCGTACTCTGTGTGCGTGGGAACTGTATCAAAATGTGTACTAATAAAAGACTTTTACAATCGACCTTTTAAGCATGTCAATGTAATATATTTTACAAAATTTGATACGATTATTGTAACAAATGCATTCAACAAACACGAAAGTTACATCTGTATGTGAGCTATGTTAAAACTTGAACGAATGTAATATATTTTTAGTTGGGTCATCAGAAGTGTATCATCCTCACTATTACACTGCCTGTGGAGTGTAACCTAACATATCTCATTGCTACTTATATTTCGAGACTTGCAAACATATACTTACTTGCATACATATACTTGGTGGGGATCAGATCTAGAGATTATGGTGGGTGGCCTATGACCATCGGCTTGTAAAACTTTGAGTTGTGTTTCTGGAAAATCAATTTTTTCTTCGCCATTTGGAGACTTTTTTCTGGATTTCGTATTTCAAACTATCCATGCATTTAAAATGCTCCCAACAGTGTTCCGAATGAGTAACACGTAGAAGTTTCTGATAATCATTTGGAGTCATTTTTCTCATACCGAAATTTGTTTGGAATTTAATGCCTTCAGTAATTTAGTTATTCCCTGTTGCTTCACTTTTCAATTATTAAAAATGACCTTTAGTAATTTTCGTTAGTTTCTGCTGTGACGATCTTTGTTGAAAATGTACTTTGTCCATCATTCCATCAACAAATGATTGTCTCCGACGGAGAAGAGTCGTCATATCTCTTCAAAGCATTATTTAAATAATATCGTATATTACTATATCACTTAAAGTACCGTAATTCAAACATAAACAATTAAAAAGTGTTAAAAATTTGGCAGACTTCTGAGTTTCGTATAAAATCCTCATTCAATTAATTTTTACATACATATATTTTCCTGATAACATTTGGAAAGAGAAAAACATTTGTAAAAAAAAAAATTATTGTGCAAAAAACCTTAAAGAGGGTACAAATTTTAAAATTTATATACGCTCCTATGATTTGTTGGTACGTCATATAAAAAAACATATCGATTGATGTATGCTCGCCCAATTTCCTTCAGCGTCTTGAATGCCACTTTGGAAAATGTTATCAGGCTACTACTACTGCCACTTTGAAAGAATTCCTGAAGTTGATTCGAACAGAAATGCGTACTTAATACTTCCTATATTTTTTTAGAATCGGATGTTTTAATCCAAACTTTTCATGAGTTGGACCAATTTTTTAATATCTTCAAAAATGTGTGTTTCTTTAACTTTGTGCTGCAATGAATGGCCTGATATAATAGACTTATGTCAGTACTTTGATTGTGCATAGAAATAATTTTCACTGGAGGCGCAAAAATGAAAAAATTTCATATGTTTTGCGTCCTGAAAAATCTGCTTTCCTTAATTTAGTCCTAAGTTTTCTTGAAAAGGTCTTAGAAATTACCATTTCTAAAATATTTAGAAATGCCCCATTAACAAATACTTGTATCGATCGACGAAAAATTTAAATCACTTTTACATCTTCAATCAGAGGAATAATACATACCTTTGTATCATTTGATGCGGCCAAAAATAAAACACCTAGAAGGAAGCATCTCAAGTATCAAGTATTTTTTGACCAAATTTGTTTCATGATTTTTAAATCGATAGAGATATGTTCGTTTGACTGACTGGCCCACGATTTTGGACGATTTTGGCAGATCGTAGCCGGGGGTGATAAATGGGCTACATCGACCTACCCTTTCTGGTGCTTCTCACAGAAACTGACCAAATTTTTGAAATTCGCGTTTTCTCGTGTAACCCCACACTCATATGTGGCAGTAACCTAAATTTTGATTCATTGCATTTGTTTATAACGTTCGTTAGAATTTGAAAAAAAACCATGCCCCTTTTGGTATCTTCCATGCAAATGACCCATTTACCCTATATGTTCTTAGATTCATATCTCCTACATGGTTGCATTAAATTTAGTCAAATTTACTACACACTGAGTGTTTGCCAATTTAGGGCCTTTCTGATACTTCTCATACAAATTGTCCGATTTTTGGGGAAGGTACATTTAAGTTACTTCACCTGACTGAAATTTCTATATAATTTTAAACGAACTTTGGGATTGCTTTACCAAAATTTAAGCACGTTTTGTATTGTAAAACTCACATTACACCATCAAACATGCCAACAAAATGTATTCGATTGCCATAGAAAGTACGAATTTTGGCGTTTGTTAAACGTTTGAACAACATTTTGGATAAAAGGTAGAGCTCAGATTCTGATTGAAACGCAGTTGTAAGAAGACAAATTATACAAAATTTTGTGAAACGGTCGGTTTCTAATATCATAGATAAAGATCCGAACATGTAAATCCTTTCACAAATTTTAGTTATTTCGAGATATTACAATTTTTCAAAAAGGTCAATTTAATTACTTAAAAAAATGCAGCAATTAAACTTTAATAGTTCTACAATCAGAGCTGTTTCTAGCTGCTTCTAAGAGCCACACTTTTTATTTTTTCAAATCTCGAATAAAATTCATGTGAAGCACTAATTGCTATGAATCGAACTGCGGATACGCAGTTTATCACTTGTCCTCTGGATGCAAAGACTTGGATTATGGTTTGGTTAACAGGCAAAAAAGGAGTTGGTTTGTTTCTGCATACGCAAATCGGTAGCATCTATCACTAACGGTCTTATAGCTATTAAAACAATGATTCATTTTTTACTCTAAAGTCCAATCCGATCTCGATCTCAATTCTCTGTAATACTTTTGCGGCCCACTACTGAAAATGCCCTAAGCACCCCTGACACATACCCACTCAGACTTTTATATCTTATCTTCTAAGATGTGTAGGACCTTGTGCAGCGTTCATGCATTCATTCACATGTACAGTGTGAGTGTATTGGTGAGAGAGAGTGTATTTATGGGACAATACTTACTACCCAGTAGCATATAGCATTCAGCGTTATCCTTGCGCAAGTTTATGGCCGCAGCCAAAGTATGAAAGGCACTAGCATATTGTTGAGCTGCAAGAGAGGTAAGTGGGTGGAAAAGAAATGGGAAAAAGTTAGAAATTGTGAAACACTTGAAATTATTTAAGCTTTTAGTCATTGCATTGTTGCATTATATCCATAATTTTCTAGGTTGTTATAATGTAAAGTAAAGTAAAATAAAGCATAAAGGCAATAAACCCCTCTGCATAGTAAACCGACCAGTACTGTTGTGGCCGGTCATCATTATATTTTTAATTAATACAGTTGGATATCTTGAAAAAACTGAAATGCGGGTTACTTTGCCACCCAGTTGCTGTTAAATGAATGATGTGGAATAGATTCTTTAATGTTTACTAGTGAGAAACAGTAGGAAATAAATGTAATTTATGGCAAAGCGAAACTAATTTAAACGGGGCATATGATAAATATCAAGTAATGTTTATTGGGGCAATTTTGCTATAATAATTTTTTACTAAAATGCTGTAAAGAAGCCTTAAAACCTCTTAAACATTGCATTACACAACTGAACAAAATTAAACTGTTTGACGTTTAACAAAATTTTAAAGTGTAGAGTTTAACATTCTATTCAGAAACATGAGAAAAAGTTAGAAAAATGGTTAACGAAAGTAAACAATTTAGGAATTCGTCAATGCTTGGCAGGGAGACTTGCATCCGAATGTACTCTCTATTGACTCATATTACTGGGAGCGCTTAATGTCTAGATACCCTTTTGGTTGGTCCAGATACCCTTTGTCAGTTATATACACAAAGAAAAGGAAAGGAATGGAAATAAGTGATGAAAGCGCTCGGAATTCTATCCTATGAGTGTCTTATAGCTAATGCAATATAAGACAAATTTGTCTGTCGGAGAGCGAAGATGTTGGAGAGTTTAGTGATAGGGGTGAAGGTCTTAACTTCCATCAAAACATTACAATGTAAAGGTTATGGCAAGAGGACTCCCCTTCTACAGCATGTGCTGCAATTATGAAGAGAACAATTCTACATATACTCGTATTCTATAAACTAATTAACCATGGGATAAAATTCACCGGTGTTTTTCATTAGAACCAGGCATTGAAGGTACTCGTATTTCATTTTTGTTGCTCAATGGACAATTTATCCAGCTGTTAAACTAGCAAAATAAAAATAATTGTGTCATCAATTAGCTTTATTAAAATATACATTTTGATGGCACCGAGTTGATTTGCATACGGATCCCTTGCATTATGTTAACGACGTCTTCTCTTCAGCTCCGCCAACTTGAAACATGTGCGCGACATTGTTTACTTGTACCCGAGTATAAACATTGTGATTTTTCAGTGATTTCATTAATTTCCTTTGAAGTTAACCCATGTTGAAAATGGAAATTCAAAGTCATATTCCTTATAACATATTGCTAATGTACGCTAATGTACATTTTATTGATGTACATACATTAAAAAAGAGAAAAGTTCGCTTAAGTAATAGATACGTGATGTTTAAGTGCCTAGACATGTATGCAGCCAACAAAAAGTTGGTAGAGACTGGAGAGTTTTAAGGTGACTGGAATTTTTTTTATTTTTTTTGGGATAGAACATTTTGGAAGTATCTCTAAAACTACGGCTCTTTTAACTGGTATGTCACCTAAATTGTAATCAACATATATAGGGCGATTTTTTAAGACTTAAGTTTTTCAGGTTTGCATCACTGGTTGGTAATGGCATCCAAACGCCATCTGTCAAAGTGAAAAGTGTACAGTATACTCTGCCATTTCATCATGGAGAGACTAACAAACGAGCAACGATTGCAAATCGTTGAAATTTATTATCAAAATTTGTGCTCTGTTGCAAATGTGCATCGTTTCATACGGTCATTTTATGGTCGTCATAATCGACCTGCTGAATCAACAATTCGTGCTGTTATCTCTAAACTTGGTACCAAATTTACTTTGTTAAACATAAAAAAGAAAATATTGCAGCCGTAGCGACCAGTGTTAATGACGATCGTGAGATGTCAATTCGTCGCCGTTATCAGCGATTGGACAGGTGTTACTCAACCATAAGGAATTGTTTTTTGTCCCAATTGGCTGAGTTGAACTTGGTTGACATGTGGTTTCATCAGGACCGTGAAACAATGGATATGTTGAGAGATGAATTTGGTGAGCAGCTTATCTCTCGATTTGGACCTGTGAGTTGGCCCCCAAGATATTGAGATTTAACGCCTCTTGATTATTTCTTGTGAGGTTATGTCAAGTCGTTAGTCTATGTGGACAAGCCAACCACTATTGAAGCCTTAAAAAATAACATAACACGCGTTATTCGTGGAATACAGGCCGAAATGCTCGAAAAAGTGACGAAAAATATTTATATGAAATTATCTTTAAAAATTAAATGGCAAAGACCAGTTTATTAATTCCAATAAACATTTTAATATATGATGCAGATTTGAGTGTTTTATTCGATTTTCAAAAAAGCTATGATTAGAAACTCACCCTATATAGGGTAAGGTAAGGTGTAATGAATTTATACTATATAGCAAAAATAAATCCATTATTTTTTCCAACAGATGGCTTTAGTAATCTGTATATCGCGTTGTACAACTGTGATTGAGTTACGTTAGTTACTGGCAGAAGACTATGCTGTAAAGAAAAATAATATCTGGGCTTTCGGCGGCATTTAAGGGAGCAAATTCGTCGAAAAATTTGGAAAGAAAACTCATTGATTTTGCCCCAAAATAACGTATCATCTGGTCACATGGCTCCGTCTGACTTTTTTCTTATTCCAAAACTCAAATTAGCACTTCGACCCATTTTCAGTCGGCAAAAGATGCAATATAATTGCATGAATAATAAATATTTTGTGTTTTATTGACCAATTTGCAGTCCAGATACGTACGAGTATGTCAGCAATTCAAATGCCCTAATGTCCGTGATGTTGTCTGCCATATACCACTTGCTCGTCACGCGAGAACCACATTAAGGATTTTGTTGCAATCTTCCCAAAATGGCTTTACTGTCAGCATGACTATAATTTAGAAAGAATGTTATGTTAAAGATACATCATAAGTATAAGCTTATACACCGGTGATTCAATCAATGTAATAGAAAAATCAGGGATGACGTTTGTTAAAAGTTTTTACAACTCAGGTTTATAATATGTAACTGCGTTATTTTCTATTTCATTCATATTTACATTACTTTTAATTATGTATAAATATTTTTGTTTTTTTAATTATGTATATCTTCTTCTTCTTCTCCTGCTTTATTTGAACAGTAACTTGGTAGATAAACATAAGTGCAGGGAAAATAAGAGAGGAATTGTAAATTAATTCTAGGAACTGGAAAAGATGGAATTGAATTGAGTATTTTTATTACGACTGCACAAAAGTTTAAAATGTTTGGACAAAAAAAGCAGTTGATTTATCAAGATCTATATAAATGGTAAATTCCTTAACATATCTTTCCAAAATCAAAAGTTCTGGGAAATGTTTATGGCCGAAAAAATTTACTATTAGACAATATTTTTTTCTTTAACATTCGTAAAACATTATTATCCCAGAAAGTTGGAAGACATTAGAAACAATCATATTTCATCACTTCCAAAATCGAAATATTTGCATATTTATGGCTTAAAAAGACGCTCTGCTTTTATCACTGTCAAAACTAAACAAATTAGATGATTCCTAATAGGGTGAATAGCATCGAATTGAAAATAATTTATTTGGGCTTGACTTCCACACCGTAATAGCAGCTCCAATATTATAAAAATTTTGATTATAGAAAATGTCCATGTTTATCTTACGTAAAAATACATAATTTCAATTGAAAGTAATGTCAGAAACCCTTTTTGCAGGATAATTTTGGATTAAACACAGAACCAATTACAACATATATTTTATTAATCTAATGAAGAAATACAACAGAAAGAATGAATTATTATTCCACACCTAAGTAACCCTAATAAAAACGAGAGACACACTGTAAACAAGAGATTCCGTCCTATGGCAATCCTATTTTATAGTAAATGTTGGTACGTAAATTTTCACCATTTAATTTTTGCTTCAAGGATGCCTTTTTGCAGCTCCACCTGAAGGAACGAAAGTATCCATCATTTGGTTGGGCAAAAATGAAACACTTAGACGGAAGCGTTTAAATTGCCAAGTATTTTTTGACCAAATATAATTCGATTTTGAGATGTTTGCCTGTAACTGCGATATATATTCATGAAAATCGTTAATACTTGGTACAGACCAATGCTTTTGCAGATGATAATCGAGAATTGTAAATCGGCTATATCGACCCAACTTTTTTTCCGAAATTTAGTTTGTTCCATTTAATTCCCCATCTGATGACTTTAAGACAGATATTTATGATTTTGTTCGAAACCCTTCTGGTACATTACATATAAATGACCGATTTAATCTACATATATAGGTATATATAATATATATGTTTTTTTGGTTGATACATTTTGTTCAGTTGCACTAAATATAGTCAAATTTGTTACATGTTGAGCGTTTTACAAAGCAGCCATAAAAATTGATAGATTTTTTCGAAATTCAATTGTTCCTCTGTAATTTCCAGTTGGTAAGCTATTGTCTTATAATTCTTCATTAAAATCGTGAGAAATTGACTAAATAATTACGCCCCTTCGAGTACCTCATATACAAATGATCGGTTTAATCGATATATTTTTAGCTTCATATCTTGTAAGCAGTTTCAACGAATTACGTTAAATTCCTGTGTTTGATTAACTGAATATGAAATAGAGGAAGAGAATGAATGTTATTGTTATTGGAATACCCTTACTGGCACTTTCAATACAAGTCCACAGATTTATCGAAATTTATTTGTATATTTTTTTCCTCTGTAATCTCTAATTCACAGACTGGAGTTATTTTCATTTTTGTCAATTATACTTGACTTGATTATACTTGATAACCACGTCCTGATAGATTTCAAATAAATTACAAATTCTAGTCCACATAGTTCTAGATTTATGTCTTTGAATTCAATCCAATGAATTTCAATATAATCTAACAGTCATCAAGTATTTAGTAAATTTATGCTACATTGCCATGTAGCTCATAGGCTGTACTTTATTGTACCACTACTTTTTATGATGTGACTGTTATGATATGACACTTTAATTCAGAGTATTATTTGATAGAAACCTAACTATTTAAAATGCCTCTAATTTCAGTCAGCCACTGTTGTTGTTGGCATGAAGTAAATGGGTATTGGATGAAGATAATATCTAAGTTAGTTTAAGTTTGACTGAAATTTGTTATTGGGTACGTTATTTCACGAGTCGCACTACATGTACAGAATTGGAGAGAACAACTTTCACTGTACTACCCATTCCTAAATAAAAAAAAATGATCCGAAGGCCTTCATTTTGGCTCTCTAGTCCCACTTTAAAGGATATCCACACAAATAGATTCCAAGTCCTTCTTTTAATAAACCACAGTACGTGAATCACGTTCACCGAGCTCCATTTTCTTCAAAAATTTCTGGTAAATGGAGTACTGATTGAGGATACCTGAAAGTCTCTTCAATTATCTGATGCTTGTGTAATGGGATGCCTATCCGCTTGCGATATTTCCACCTATTTTCGGGGACTTTTTTGGGTACGCCTAAGTATTCTGCTACTTATTTGCACTTCACCGTATCAGTTCCGTGCTTATTTTTGCTGGAATATGGTGCTTGAAATTTGAATAATGACTTTCGCGAATGATTTTTCCATGTTTCACTAATACCATTTATTTCCCTTCAAATAAAAAAAAAATAAAGAATGAAAAATATCTTTTGTCATTTTAAATGCCAGAGCAAACAATATAAATATTATTATTTGTTATGTAACGAGATGTATTTAGTATATATGTACATATATTTGCTTACTTATGCCATCATGTCATACAGTTCTTTTATTATTGTACTTAATTACAACTTCTTAGCAAGTATCCGAATGATGTAACCCACGACCAATCCCTCCAACAACTCGGAGAAGTATTCCAGTTTGTTTCTCACCCCATGGCAGCCGTGAGCGACCACACAATCCGACTATCCAACTGCGTTGTTCTGACATGTTGACATTTTCATTTGCTTGTAAACGTATTTGTGTCTACATCACTGTTACTATTGGACGGGTTGGAATGTTTGTTAGTCTTTCGCTCTATTACATGCAAGGGTGTGGGCGTATTGCATGTGGTCTTTTGACAATGTGTGCGTGCGGTTCTGGGAATGTGGCAAAAAAATTGTCAAGTTTTCGTTATAAATCTTATAAATGAGAAATGGTTGTAAACAACCTTGTATTCTCGCAGAACAACGACATTGAAGACGTTTATTTATTTCACTTCTATATGGGAGAAAAAATATCATTTGCACCAAAATGGTGGGTCATATCTTTAGATTTGTCTCAAATCATGATGATAGATTTGTTGGTGATTATAGTAGTTTATCCTGCAATGCCGTATTTTTATCTCCATTCTGTCCCTGTCATATTTTCTTGTAAACACAGATGTAGATGTAGGATATTAGGTGGTTGGAATTTACCGTTTTGAGATACGAGTATTAAGTATTTTTCAAAAAATCGCCATTATAGGAATTTGTAACTTGTAACTTTCGAAACGTAGGGAATTTTGAAACCGAGCTTGAAGGACGACAACATGTGTATTATGGACATAAACAATAATAGGAAGAAATAAGTTCTTATTTCTATCTGTACGAATATTTATTTATTTATTATACAAAACTCGCTGTTTTGAAAAATTGCTACAACTTGTGAACTTCATTCTATTTTGGAAACTGAATTTCATATAAACATGCATTCAAATAGGTATAATAATAACGAATAAACTGTAATTTGCCTTAATTTCACTTTTCTTGTTACTATAGATATGTTCAAATGGAACGTTCAAGTTAATGTGTTCTTTATGGATTCGAGAAAAGCTCGACGGATGTTGGCGAGATGTTACGCGTGCGTTGTTTTTGGTCTCTAGGAGTATTTTAGTATAACGTGGTTCGAGTACGATTTCAATTGCACTTTAGTAAAGTTTTCTGTAATCTCTAAAATTGATGAAAATGTTCCTACTGGAGTATGGAGGTATTATAAGACCAGATTTTTTGAAAATTCAGTCATGCACGGAATTAGGAGGCGCGGTTATAAATCACATAACACCAAAACTGTGGACTATCGAATAGAGTAATGAAATTTCACATACAAGTTTCTTCTCTAAAGAATATGTCATTTCGATGATAAATAACATAAATATATAAATAAAATAAATATTGAAATATGGGCATTAAGGCGAATTATTGTTTCGTTACACTGATTAAGGCACATGGAACGACAATGATACTAAAGATACAGTTCATGAGAGCCTAGAAGAAATAAACGATCGTATTATCTTTCTCCTGGAAGATTTTAATGCCAAAGTGAGGAAATGATGTAGTTTATTGCAGCAGCTAGATCATTCAGTCTGCAAAGTAACATCTCTCATAATGGATTCAGATATAATAAGTTGATATCTCGGCTTAAGGACAACAATACTGGTTTTGGCAAAGGACTGTCAGCAGAGTAGTTTAGGCCTGTAGCAATGAGCAGATAACGAATAATTATCACACCTTAAATAAAGCGTTCATTGTTAAGAGGCTAATACCGTGACAAATCCTGGAAAAGTTCCCAAAAAAATGAGATAAATATAGAGAAGACATATTATATTTTTGTCGTTTGCCCCTTTCGCAAAGTTAAATCATAGCTGAGGTTGGTATTCGTGCGATACGTCTTTAGTAAGAAGGCTTGTATTTAACAACCCACATTGGATTTTTTGGGTACAAGTTTATCAAACATTTTATCACACTAATTTTTGACCGATTTTTGGAAGTCTGGTCATTTTATCGAATTTTTGTCCGGCCATGTTGAAGATGGGGTTATTTGGTTCATCCGCATAATATGATTAGCTCTTGTGCTTGATTACATACGTTTTTCCCTCCGTTCAATTATGTGCATATCTTATCTGCTACCACATAGTAAACAGAATTTGTGTTAGCATTGCGATCACAAGGACTTCCATGACACTAGAAGTGTGTATCCTCCAGTTTTTAACCCCATAGGCAGCAGCAATCTGGGTTCTCGTGTTATGATCGGAAGGTAGCCAAATGAATATATCTGTGTTATATATCCTGTTTTCACTAATTACCAAGCAACTCTTGATGTTGATTACGGCTATAAATCGCTTACAGGTCTAAATCGCGAGGCAAAATATCTAAGTCCCTTATCCACTACAAGTCCAAATACGAATTCATGTCAATTTCCATGGCAACCGCAGTAGAGGTCATAGTTTTTGCATTGGATGTGTCCTTATCCTGTCTTTGTCATATCCAGGATGTCTGGTAAAAGCTTCGTATTTATTAAGGGATGGAAACACTTCTTCCTAAAAGGTATGGTTCTTGTAAAATATGAAAGGACCGCCAACAGTAAGAAGAGGTCTGGTGGTATCACCTCAAGATCGGAAGTTGTGAATTGCTTAAGAAATACCGAGAAAGCTATTTGTTAATTCCAAGACAACTTCATTTTCTTTTCACGTTACTTTGAATCCTAGCTATCAGCTTTAGCGAATGTTTTGCTAGTTCGTTAAAAATTGCGATTTTTTTATTTAAATGCTTCACGAAAATAACAATAGGCAATTTTTACTGAGTGGTCCTTTGTTCTATCCTATTTTAAATTTATTTCGAAAATATCGATACATTGTCGATCCGTTAGAAACAACTGTAGTTACATAACGATTTGCATGATTGCAGCGATTTGGTGCAACAACAATTGTCTAAATTTTATGTGGGTCTTGCTTTGAAAGTCGTACTCACGGTGTGTCATCACACATGGGACTATTTTTGATCGTGTTTGCGACAGCCAGCGCCTCTTTGGGGAATTCAGACTAACCCCGGAAGCATTAGTCGAAGCTCCTTTGAGATAAGAAGCATATCCCCTTGGAAAATTTTCTCAGGGCTCGCTTCCTCTTTCAACCAAAGTACGTTTGAAGTAACTGGTATGAAGTGAGCTTCCTCCAGGTTAGGAGTGAGGCCTATCTAGACACCTCAAATCGACGAAGAACAGTATTTTCCAAGATCCCGCATTAACTTTAGGAGACTCTGAACAACGCACGATCATTGAAAATACGTGTTCGGGCAACCACAGCCAGCACGATGCTCCCACAAGGGGTTCTTGGGGCCCCTGATCTCCCGTGCTACCAGAAAATAAAAACCTTGTGGTCAGAGTTTCGAGAGACAGAGACAAAACTGCTCCAGTTGCGCTACATCATACCTCGCATGGAACTGGTCATCCACCGTATACGCGTTGCAGCTACACGCCCTAGTACTATGCAAACGGATACAGAAAAGAGAAGAGAAGAAAAGAAGAGAAGAGAAAAAAAGGAGAGAAGAGGGATGCTGTTACAACACACATTCACATGAATTTTACATTGTACCATACCGTTCTCTCCTACCCCGATACATGCTTCCAATCCTCTATCCGATGCCCACAGTCACAAACGCTACTCTCAACCAAACCTCTTTTGTACAGGAACTCGTTCAAAGAACCATGCTCCGTCAATATGAAGCGCAGACTCAAGTTAAAACCAAAGTCAGGATTTCCATTAACGAAGCAAACGTCCCGCACAAAAGCGTATGTGGCTCTACCTTTATGCGACTGATCCCATCTGGCTTGCCATCTGGTTGTCACACACTCCCCCAAAACTGCCCTACGTTCTGCCCTACTCAGGTTTTCTATGACCTGTTTATTCCTTACAAGGTCTATACCGGCCACCGAGCATCCTCTCTTCACCCGGAAGTCAACTGCTCGACGCAGAACCTTCAAGTCAGGAGGGACAGCTCCCATTAAAACCTGCAGGGCATCCGTGGAAACCGTTCTACATACAGGCATGCAAGCAAGCAATATTAACCGGTGGCATGACTGCATCAAACGATATCCCACAAAGGTCGTGACTGTTTCGTACCACACCGACGATCCATATGTTGCACAGGCAACAAATAAGCCGTGGTAAACAATACGAACAGCACGCCTGCAAAGCCCCCAATCCGCCCTCAAAATACACCTTATCATGCCAACGGCACAGGTCAGCTTCCTTCCTAGCGATTTGGTGCAGAAATCATTCGCTGCAGCTGTAAAAACCTCAGTTTCAGTGGTTTCTTTTGTCAAAATAATACTAAAAATATATTTAGAATGCACAGTCAATTGGCTTTTTAAGATGATAGTAGTGACTTTGTTATTGAACGTCTATTGGTCGAACAACCGCAAAATGATTTTCAAAAATTATATTTTTCGACTATGCAGCTATTTGTATACGTTGTAGCCAATGTTAATTTCTAATTTTCCTATTGTGTAAACTAACACCACAAATTTACGTAGTGGGTGTATTTTTTATATCTTTCAATCTTTGAATTTAATTGTGGTAACCTGTTTTCATACAATGTTTTCATGTTTCAAATATATTCGCGTTGTAAACATATCTATGTATAAATGAATGTTGTTCTTGGTTGCCGTTGTCTGAATCCAAATAGAAATCGACACCACCCTCAATAATTAGGTTCGACATGGGCGTCGAATGACACATAACCATTGGCTTGATTTTTATAGAGAATTCGCATACGGTAATAACCCGGATTCAAATGCGATGGCAGATTTTCCTTCGACAGTACACAATCGTGTAAAATGACATTACGTTTAGTTAATGGCATCTTCATCTTCTCTTCGAATTGTGGCGAGTTCTCGCTGCAGTTGGCCAGAGTTTCCATAAACAAGTCCTTGTAGAATTTATTAAGGAAATCGGAGAGCTTACAATCCGGGATACGAAAGGCAGACCGCACATAGTGGCTGCTGCCCGTGGAACTATAGAACACTTCCACCTCCACGTGCAATTCATCGGTGAGATCCTCTTTGATATTTATTTCACCGGTGACAGCATATAAACCTCGGTCCAAACGAGTTTTTGTGAAGTTAATTACTGCAATGTCTGGTTGTTCATTCTTGCTCTCAACTGCAAGAATATCATATGTCCAACGTTTCTGGAAAGGAATATAAGAAGTGTTGAAGACATGGTGGATAGTGGTAGGTAGTAATAGTACAAACATTGCTGGCCGCCATTAGGCAGCTTGTCGATAGAATTAATAGCCACAAAGCAAATTTACAAAAAGACCTCATTGCCGTGTTAATTGCGATTACACTTTAATTTCGATAGGCGTCATTTTTATATTGATTTTTAAAGCGCCAACATTCCGTGCTGCCAATAATTGCTCATTATCTTAAGGGTCATTAGAATGGCGTATAGTTGTAAATATTTATCTTGTTATCGTGACAACGTGTTATTTTATGTCATTGGACTATTTGTGGAATGATATACCAACGGCAGATTGTGGAAGACAGATGTTCTAATGCATAATTGTAAAATATTCGGAAGGCGAAATCTTGTTAAAGTTTTTCAAAATCAATTTAAGTTGTGTTGAATATTTTTCCCGTTACAGAAAAGTCAAATTTATCAAGGCTTGTCTCGAAACAAATAACTAGAATTTGGTCTTTTATAAACGATTACGAAGGGGAGATATTAGTGGAGATGGTGGACGCTATTTACTGCAGTTTTCGTTATATTCATCATCGAAACTTAGTTGAAGAGATCTCTCGCAGACGGATGCCTTGTTTGATGTGAAATGTTTTTACTCAGTAACAATAAAATCAGACACGGTTTCAAGTAATTTTTGCTGAATTGGCTCATGGAATGTAATATTATAGTCGACAAAAAGCGAGTGTACAACGATTTGTTTTCTTCAGTTCTTATCCATGATTTGGCACAGTGTGAATATCTGGCTAGATGTATATTCGATTCTGCGATAAAAAATTTTTCTTCACTGGGTATATTACAATGCGATTGCCAACGCCCCCTGGGATAGCCAAGTAAAATTTGGGTTATCTAGGAAAAGAGGCTGACAATTTTGGTACTACCGCATATTGTCAACCCTTTCTTCGCAGCCAGCAGATACCAAATTGATTATGCTAGTATGGAACATAATCCCCATTGGCGGAGGTGAGGCCTATCTTACCACCTTTGCTACTCTATGGGTCTGTAGCACCCGGTTGCAATACAACTCCACATTCGAGCACAAAGTCTCTACCAGCGATTTTGGCATCAACCACAACCCGCATGATGCTCCCACTAGGAGTCCAACACCAAATGATCAGGCGGGAACTCAGTCCCGGAGCCTCCTGATCCCCACGCTACCGGCCAAACTCATCGGTTGGAGCTGCGTAGCAAAGCTACTACCAAGTCGTGATTTATAGGTATACACCATACTTCACGGGATTGCTCACCCTGTGGCAAAAGAGTACAGACTGGACAGTTTTACAGTTTCCCCAGGCAGATGGAACGGCCGATAGTACATTGCAAGGATGCTGTACCCTCACCGGTGGGAGGCGGGAAAACTCTAAACCCCTTCCGTTCGGCGGCGGTGAACGACAACCATGAAATATAGACATAGGGAAAAAGCCCATGCCTGTCCGTACCCTCCGAGAGATCAAAAAGATACAGATGGCAGGGTACGCACCCGAGACCTGCCCGTGTGTATTCCTATCACCCCCGGTATCAGACAAAGTCTCTGGTCAGACTTCGTAGATACGAATGTCAATGTCCAGCACATAATTACGTTGTAAATATTAGAGATTTATTTCGGTTCGTCAATTCTTTATACACCATAGTATGTAAAAGTCGAAATTTAGGACGAAAGGCTAAGAGAATATAAAGACTAGTTATTTTGATTGCCGGACTAAATTCTATTTTAAAACTGAAAGGTAAATCGATAAATTGCGAAATGTAAAAAAAACTTTCTTTCCATATTTTAGATTTCGTACTGGTTCGTCAATAGACCTTTTTTCCAATTTTTGATGACGCATTGAAATATTTTGATTGACACGCGTAATGTTGTTTTTCAATATCACAATGGAAGTTGTCCTACCCATGTAGACCACGCACTTTGCATTATCTTGAAGGCAAACGTCTAGTCTGGTTGCCGTTTTGGTACTTCCCTTAAGAAACAGTTGGCACAAATTGCATTTTCCTTCATAATATTTAATTACTAAGAGTGAGAGTAGAGTGATTCATCTGGTTGAAATTATGGGTGAAAGACTAAAACTCATTTTATTTGACCTGACTGATTATTATTAAGTGGACTAACACCTCTTGGTTCGTTTTTACTCTTAAGAAGAAATTTATTAAACTCTTGCTGCATACTAAAGTATATTGAATTTTATACTGTTGACTGGGAGTTATAAATCAAATTATGGTTTAAATAAGTTTGGTATCGTGGAATGTATTTCCACATCGACGTCAACTTTATTAATTCCTTCAAACGTACAAAGTTGCTCTATTTATACTAAAATGACTTATTCTAGAAAATGCTATGATATTTCAGAGAGAAAACATGTTTACATAATAGGTGCAACAAAGGCAAACATATTCACAGAATAGTGCTGTTTATTATAAGCTTAATTCTAGAATATTCTTATTTACAGATAAAGAGAGAAAGAGATTACATACGTAGATCATACTTGAATGTTCTGGGATGATGATTATCTTTGTAGAATACACACTTAGAGAAATTGCACTCACACAATTATACTACATACGGAATGTTGGTTAAAAAAAGGAATTTGTGTGAGAAGCATAAGAAAGGACTTTGCTATCCAGCCGATTATTCTTTTAAACTTTACCAAGCATTAGAATGTGATACAATTGACAAATATTCAAGTTACTGCAATCTACGAACTAAGATTAAATTTGTATAATTCGCTTAAGTTGTGTGAGAGGTACTATTTTCAGAAATTGTTCACCTAACACATGACGTGTGGCAAATTTGTCTGAGTTCAGTATAACTGCTTGAAATATAAGAAATCGAGAATATATGGTTCCAAGCTTTACAGATCATTATGGATAAATTCCATGGACAAAAACCAAGTTTACTGGAGCCTATCAATTGTAGGTCGTAGATAGATAATCAGGTCAATTTTTACAGAAGGTACCGGAAGGGATGTACCACTATGCTCCGTTCTCATTCTGAGACATAGTTAACGGGTACAATAGATGGCTGAATATATTGCAGAACATATCTCTGTCTGTTATTTACTTGGGAGATATCAGGAAGGCTGTGGTCAATTGTTCGATTTTTCAAATTCTGTTAAGTATTATAAACTTATACATACAACGATATAAATGTAAGTTAGAGAATTTGGAAACACAAGGTAAACATTTACTTTCGAAAATCGGGCTATTTATATAGGAGTTGCTAAAAGGGGGGGGGCCGATATAACCCATTTTCAATTTATTCCCTGGGAAATTCCTAATCTGAGTTAAGTTGTAAGAAGCTTGACAAAGCCAGACAGGCGGGCATAGCTCAATCGACTTAGAAAATCATGAAACGTGCAGGTGCCACTTCAATAGTGTACTTAAGGATGTCTCATTTGTTCCGTATCATATACATACGTATATATACATAAACGTATAACATACCTCATATATGTATGTTTCATTTGGTACGGAACAAATTTATATTTGTGTATATGCATATATACATGTATGTATACAAAACAAACAGCTATTTTATAAAGATCCCTTTTATACATTTGTTCAAGAGTTCAGGGAAATGGTTAAAAACATTTCTCGCTATGATTCAATTTCTGAATCCGTCACAACAAAAAATTGATTTAGCAAAAAAAAAAAAAAAAAAAATGAAATAAAATCATTCTAGCATATCAAAATAGGAAATTTTCTTGGTACGACAACTGTTAAATTATTCTTCTTTTTCCTGAGATTATCTTTTCCTTTCGTTTTTTCTTAATTGTTGCTTCATCTGTTTCCCAAGTTGTCTCTTATATTAATATTTCTGGAAATTACTTAACCAACAGAATATAAAGAATGCGTTTCGTACATGTAACACTGATAATATGGTAAAGAAAACGTGTTTGTACATACAAAGGATGAAGAAGTTGCTATGCAATTGAATGACATGCGTATTTGAATCCAACTATATATGAAAATAAAGAAATCTCCCTTATAAGGACCATTATTTAAAGGTATGGAACTAAATTGTCCAGCTGCCAAGCAGAAAGCCATGAAGTCGGATGTGAGGGTCTCAAATACTTAGTCTCGCTATTTAAATTCATTGACGACCGAACAGTCACAACCCTGTGGTTAGTACACAATCCATAATGGAAGACAATAACGAAGATAGCAAAAATACATTTCATGAACGCCTAGAAAAGTCACTATGACAGCTGTCTTGCATGATATTATAATTGTTGTGATACGTTTTAATACCTAAATAGCATCACCACTTATAAAAATGTAAACTGGTCTCTTTCGCTACAGTTTCATTAGGTCTAAAAATTAACATTTTTTCCACAAGTATCAAATAGAATTATCAAGTGTTTAAGTTATTTTATTAAGTTATTATTATTTTGTTATTCAATTTACAACTTGATGACACGTAATGTTATTTTATTATGTTATGTTATTTTATGAAAGTGTGAACCTTCAAACGACAAATATTGATATTTCATATAATTTCGAATATTTGCTCTTGCGTTGAAATGTTTTAAGTTGCGTCCTTTGCTTTTTCCGAGGTCATCCAAAAGAGGTACAACAATAACCATTAGTAGATTCCTGAAAACTTAACCCTTATAAAAAGAACTTTCAAGCGGCACGTGTCGAACATAGATACCCCAAGTCGGCCGTCAGCTGTGCGATAAGTAGTACCTGGTGAAAGCTCTGCGAAGCGACCGAAATGTAACAATCGGCCGGTAAGGCTGCAGCATGAGTACTTGGGATGGGCGTGGTATGCTATTCATCGAATACTTTGTAAAAAGAAGCACAGTGAATTGAAAATGTCACATGACACTTTTGAATCGTTTGAAGGACGAAGTGAAGAAAAAACATCACTAGATGACGATGAAACGACAAGAGGAATTTCACCAAGAAGCGAAATTTCATGTATTGAAGTTCGAATTGTTGGACGAATTATTTTACAAAAACAAACAAAAACTGTTAGAGAAGCGTTGAACTGATTGTATCGCTCTTGAAGGAGCGAAAAAAAAACAGAAAACGGTAACTTCTTTAAATATTCCACTTATTTAGCTAAATATCTTTAAAAGTCTTCGATAAAGATCGATCGATAGATTTTCCTACCTTCACCCAATAGTAATTATTTTATACGGCAAAAATGTAACACTAAGAAAGAAGTTTATAAAATATCAAATACCGTTTGATCAAATATGTACTCTGACATTTTAATTCGATTAAGCGATGTCCGGGTGGCTGACTTGCTTAAATATTTCCCAAATGCGATTTTTCCCTGTAATTCTAAATTAATAGGCC
The DNA here is from genome assembly GCA_019455685.1 of Philornis downsi. Classification (NCBI taxonomy): domain Eukaryota; kingdom Metazoa; phylum Arthropoda; class Insecta; order Diptera; family Muscidae; genus Philornis; species Philornis downsi. The sequence goes on along the minus strand of JAHXMU010000450.1, from coordinate 2,063,627 downwards.
GCAGCAATCAATATTTTTGTCTTGATAACATTTGAAAAAAAAAAATCAGTTAACCCCAGTCCTTCTGATACCTCCAACTTAAAAGGCATATTTACCTCATTAATTTTTAGGATCATATCTTTTATTTGCACTAAACTATCTTTATTTGCATTAAATTCGGACAAATTTGGTGTACGATATGCGTTTGTAAAGCTGTGTCAGACAATGAAAATGGGCCGCTTTGGCGTCTCCCATGTAAATTAATTGACTTTTAGAGTTTCGTTTTTGCCTTTGTTACTTCTAATTCATAGACTGCGGCGACGCCATATGTATTTGTTAACATTATTTATGATGCCTGGTAAAAGCGAAGAATTGAACAAAGTGACTACGCTCTTTTGCTGCATCCTATACAAATGACTTAATCCACATAGTATTAGCTTCATATATCTCAGCCAATTGCAATGTATTTAGTCAATTTTTGGGTGGACTAAGTTCTGAGAATGAAAGTGGGGCGCACTCCCACACCTCTGTGTACGCTGTATGCAGTCATGTTTGGCATACATCATACGAGTATATCACAAAAATTTACTACGCTACCATGCTCATTTGGGTGCCTTCCTAATACCGCAAATTCTTAGACTTCAGTAAATTACATTTTTGTCAATCGCATTAAATTGTAATGTTTGGTGAAACGTGAAAATAATCGGTTCTACCGAATTAGATTTTGAGATTTGTTTATGTGACACTGAACAGTCATAATATGATATGACACTATTTCAAAGAACTATAATATGCAAAACATGTTCTCTGAGATCCATATTCTTCTAGTAAATGGAACACTGATTAAGAATATCTGCAAGTCTCTTCAATTATATGACGCTCATGCAATGGGATGTCTATCAATGTACGATATTTTCAACTATTTCCGGAGACTAAAAATTCTGTTATTCATTTGGGCTCCATTGTCTTACTTCTGGCTGTATTAATCCGGTGTCAGGTGCGATGGATAATCTTAGTCGTCATCACATAGTCGGTGGCTTTTATTATACGCCGTCTCCAAATGAGTTTCCGTTGTGATATGGAGAAATGGTGGATTGATACAACAGTAGACTAGTTTTCCAAAAAAGAGTTTTATTGCTGTTTGTTATTAAATTCCTAAAAACAGATCTACACTCTACGAAATGGCGTCTTTACGTTGTCCTCATTTTACCCTTTTTGACACTTAAATACAAAAGCCCCAGCGCGGAAATTGTCTGCAAGATCTTACTTAGCTTCAATTTGACCACCAATAGTATAGACTTCTGGGCAAATGCGGTTTTCTGTCAAACTCAAAGGCAATAAAGTCAGTGGTTTGATTTGCCATTATAATTCTATTCTATCCATTCATATTGTTCAAGCTGTTCAATTGTGTGAGGTGGTAACTTCATATACTAATGCAGTTGTTTGCCATGACGGGGAAACATATTTTGTCTTTTGCGCACTAATTAAAAGTTATTCGGATCGGTAAATATGTTATAAATTTATGAAATTCCTTCATTACTGGCAATGTGTTGTTTTTGATGAACGTAAAATAGCTTCTACTGTGTATTTGATATTTAACGAAAGTCATTTATATAGGTCTAACAAACAGTCATATTCTCTGTCAATTGCTAATGTTAGCTGGAAAATATATAGTGTAACGGATCTGTATCTTCATGTTAATATATAGTTTTACACTTTTGTTACAATGCGAATCTGATGGCGTGACTCTAATGGCAGATTTTGAGATAAAATTATATTATAGCAAACTGCACGCTGCTACCCTCATTCGAAGGGTTGAGTGACAGTATACATCATTTACACGACAAAAGTGTAGCATATAAAAGGAGCGTTGAAAGTACAAAATGCTCCTGGATGAAGTACGTATATTAAGCAATGTCCGTCTTTTTAAGTATATTGTTTGTTGTTTGCAGTAAAGTGTAGCAAATACCCTTAAAGCTGGGCACAATCTAATAGTTTGTCAAAAATTACCCCTTCAGATTTTAGAATTCACCGATTTATTGAATTTCAATGTGGTCTTGATCCTATTTCACAGGAAACTGCGATAAGCATGGCTGCCAAATTTGTAGATTTTTCATCATTTTGACGATTTTACTACCTGATTTTGACATTTTGATGATTGACGATTTTATTGAAGTCAAAGAAAATGAAAATTTTTTTATCACTGTTTTTTCATAATTTTTTCTCTATTCACTCACAGAAAAGTCTACTCCTGCAAAGAAGTGTAAACAAAGACTATTCATTTTGCATAAAATTAGATCCCTGTAGATGCCAGTTTTAGAGTCACTTACAACGTTATAAATATGACTTCACAAAAACAAACGAAGCATTTGGTTAAAAATTATCTATCTAAGTTATTTGTCTCAAATTGTATCAACTTTTACTGGAACATCGCCTAGGGGTCAGAGTGTTGCACTAGAAATTTTCAAGGTAAAATTGAGTTAGTTTTCCTAAAATTATTTACATTGTTCAACAAATTTAGGCTTGTTATTTGGGAGTTTGTTCAGTTAAACGTCATTTTGTTGTTATGTTGTTGCTAAAATTAGATAATGCATAATACTGAAGAGCTCGATAATAACATACAAAATATTTGCAATTGGGCATCGATATTTGGGAAACTGCGTCTAATTTGAACACATCTGATACCTAAATATTATGAAACATTTCAATACAATATATAACACAAAAATCAAAACTACCGAAGCGTTTGTTTTGGGAATTACGGCGATATTCGTAAAATGTAGTTAAATTCTGGTAAATAATGGCAATTTGAACGGTTTTTTGCTTAAAGCTGAGTACATTTCCTTTTCTCCAATAATATATGGGAGCCAGAAGAGTCGCTGATAGTTTCATATAAAAAAATGTACTTAGTTTCTCCAACCCAGAGTTAACTATAGCATAAGCTATGAACATCTTTGAACCACTATACTCGCCTTGCAATAATTATGTTTATCTCTTGGCGCGTACAATTAATTTGCACTTATGTAATAATAATAGCCATACGCCTATGGAAAGAAAAAATAGTCAAATTGTATCAAAACAAACTTTAAATGATATTTCCGTACGTAAGCATTGTTACTATGCTGGATTTTCATGGTGAAACTGCATATAAAAAAATGGTCGTCTAATTTGAAACTAATTTTTTCCACCAGACAGCATTATGCTTAACAACGAGGGAATTTTTCTTATGTGGCAATGCCAACCTCTATTTTGTTCATTTCCAACACTGAAGTCGGAATAATGTACAATTTTACGTCACAATATGTTCTATAATACTTTTATAAATACTTTATATTATATAAATACTTTATAACGCCCCTCAATATCACGATTTCCTCGATTTAACGATTTTTTTTAAATCCCCTACAACGCTCTGTAAAATCTAATACAAAATAAACATCTCTATTACGAATATATTTCCCAAAAACCTCGTTATAACGTTTTTTCATTCATTGCAAGCTATCGAAAGAAAAAATTATTCACCTCTATTTAACGAATTTTGGCGACCTGCAACCTTTACATAACGTTTTCCATCAATTAATCCAAATATGAAACAGATACACACAAAATTATTGTGTTTGCAACGACTGCGTCTCCAGAAAATCAACATTCGTAGTCGCCAAGCAGCATGCATTAGAGTAACGGCTGAAATACATATTCGAAGAAAAATGTATTGTCGCCAAGAGCTTGTATGCTTGTTGCAGTAGTTGTTGTTACAATCTAGCTGGTTAACAATTTTTCGATAGACTATCATTGCTGTTTGATGCTTGGTAAAGTAAGCACTGCTGTAATGGCTGAGAATAGAAAAAGATGTTCCTTCACAATAGCAGAGAAGCGAAAAGTAATTAAGTATTTCAACGAGAATCCTACAATAAAAAAAATTGACATTGCAAAAAAGTTCAAAATTCCTGCTAGTACATTGGGCACAATTTTAAAGTGCAAAGATAAGTTTTCAGAAGAAAGTGGGCTACCTTCAAACAGCAAAAGGTTTAAGACATGTGAATTCACGGACGTAGAGGAATGTGTTTTGAAATGGTTAAAGCATTGCCGAGCCAAAAATGTGCCAATCGGAGGTCCTATTCTTCAGGAGAAGGCACAGCAGTTCGCAGCAGAATTGGGACATGCAGACTTCCGCGCCAGCAACGGGTGGCTTCAAAACTTTGAAAAAAGAAACCAAATTATTTTTCGAAAAATATGTGGCGAAAGTGCTAGTGTCGATGAAGGAGTATGTGAGGAGTGGAAAGACAAACTTGAAGAGCTGACCGAGGGATATGAACCTAAAAACATATTTAACATAGATGAAACAGGACTTTTCTACAGATGTTTACCTGACAAAACATTATCATTCAAAGGTGAAACATGTCCTGGTGGGAAAAATAGCAAACTTCGTTTAACAGTCTTGCTAGGAACAAATAGTACCGGGACATACAAACTTAAGCCACTCATCATTGGGAAATATAAAAACCCACGATGTTTTAAAAATGTGAACAATTTGCCAACAGACTACACTTCAAACTCTAAGGCATGGATGACCTGTGATCTTTTTAACAATTGGCTTAAAAATCTTGACGAAGAGATGAACAAAAAGAAGAAAAACATTCTTATGTTTATGGACAATTGTACTGCACATGGAGACATTCCTAATCTGACAAATATAAAAATAAAGTATTTGCCCGCAAATACCACTTCGAAACTTCAACCACTAGACCAAGGCATCATTCAGAGCTTCAAAGTACAGTATAGAAAAGAGGTTGTCAGACAGTTTCTTGCTCATATTGAAACACAAACGCCCACTAGAATTGACATATTACAAGCTATGTGGATGTGTGCCAAAGCTTGGAATCAAGTCACTGAAAGAACTATCTCAAATTGCTTCAAGAAGAGTGGGTTTAAAGTTCCATGCGGTGATGAGGAGGATGACTGGCCACTTGCGGAACTTACTAGAACCTGGCAAAGAGTTGCAGAAGAATTGAACATTCAAGTGGCTGAGTTCGAAGAGTTTGTAAACTTTGATGATGATTTAGCCGTCTGTGGAGAACTTACTGATGCAGAAATAATCAAATCTGTATTGCCAGTTCCTAATGAAGAAGCGGAAGAAGACGGGGAAGAAGTTATCGAAAACCAGCGGGATTTTACAATAAAAGATGCCCGTAACGCTCTACATGTAATAAAAAGTGTATTTCTCAAAAAGAGTGGTTTGAGTGATGGTGTAATCAAGTCCATCAGGGAATTGGATTGCGCTTTGGATTTGACAATTTGCACCGGCAGTAAGCAGACCTCAATTAATGACTTTTTTTTATATTGAAGGCAAACCAAATGAAGACTAAGCTACCAATAGCGCTTTATTGATTTTTTATGCTTTCTTTTTTTAATATGTATGCATAATTTTTTTTTATAAACATAATCCATTGAACTGACTACTTATGTGCCTTATTTTTATTTCATTTCATTGATCATTTATGTTTTTTTT
>JAHXMU010000450.1:2009470-2053139 GCA_019455685.1 Philornis downsi | reverse complement strand
TCCACTATCAGACAACAACCGATATTGCCTGACCATAGTGGATCGCTTTACCCGATGGCCTGATGCCATACCTATTCCAGATATTACAAAGCCTACAGTTGCAAAGGCGTTAGTTGCAAGCTGGATTTCTCGATTTGGCGTGCCTGCCGATATTACCTCAGACCTTGGCCGACAATTTGAAAGCGCTTTGTTCAAACAACTCCTTGACAGCCTTGGCATTTCTTATCTACGAACAACATCATACCACCCACAAACAAATGGACTCGTCGAGAGATGGCATCGAACGCTTAAATCGGCAATCCTGTGTCACAACACAAATCAATGGACGGCATATTTGCCTTTAATCCTTTTGGGGTTACGCTGTTCCTTTAAAGATGACATTGCCGCCAAGCCTGCTGAATTAGTCTACGGCGAAAACTTACGGCTACCTTCCGAGTTTTTTTCACAGGAAAAAACAAACACTTCCGAAGCAGATTTCGTTCGCCAACTCCGCAAAGTAATGCAAGATCTTCGCCCTGTTGATACAGCTTGGCATACATCACAAAACGTATTCGTGCATCCATCTCTAAAGTCTTGTGAGCTAGTCTTTGTACGAAATGACTCTATACGGCCATCATTGTCTTCACCGTATAAAGGACCGCACAAGGTACTTCATCGTTCTGGAAAGTACTACGAACTCAACATTAACAATTCGAAAGTCAAAGTGTCGATCGATCGTTTGAAGCCTGCTTTCACCGCACATCCTCTCTAGGAGAGGAATACTGTGGTGTACCCACAAAGCACCTCATGGGAACGCAACATCTTAGTTTGTAGTTTATACTTTAAATTACATCTCTGTAACAGATTTTGATTGATACCAAAAATATCAAAGCTGTTACAGCTGATGACAGAAGATGACTAGAGTCGTTCTGAAAAAGAGAAGCAAAAAAAGTCTTTCTCTTGCTGATCGACGCTGGAACAAGAAGGTTCAACTTCTTAATAAATAAAATAAAACGGAGAATTAAATAAAGCCTTTAATTCTCCACATATATTTTTTATATTCTGTTGAAACAAATTAACTGTCTCAAATTCTCAAGTTCCATCATTTCAAAAGTAAAAGCACTTGTGAGGAATTGAACTCATTTTTGAGCTCCAAAATCGAAAAAAGATAGATTAGGAAGAATGTTATGTGTGTATGAATGTGCTATTGCTTTACATTACCTCTTGATAGTTACAGGGAATGCGATAATACCAACGACACAACGCCTGTCTAAGGGCAGACGAAAGATATTGCAATACAGTTTCCAAAGTACGCGGATAATAAATTTCATTTAGGTAATTAAGGACATCTGTTTTAACATATTGAACTAAATCAGTGCGATTAAACGTCAACTAAAATGAAACTTTACTTCTCATGCATATTTTCTAGCTTCGTATGTGAAACTTTTATTACAGTTTTATTTGGAAACTGAATGGGAAAGAGGGTAGTTATCTTAAATAAATTCAAAGAATGTGAATAAAGTTACGTCAGTTAAGGTTTGTGTCAGAAATAAAAAAAATACTAGGTGAGTCATGGTGTAAAGAACAAACATATAATTCTTATGAGTTTCATTTTAATGTTCTTAATTTTTTAAAAAGAAATCCAATCCAATCCAAACATTTGCCAATATTGATAAGTCGCAGAATTATGTATCTGGGTTTAAATTTACGACTAGATGCACAATACTGATACAATACTGATCAAACTAGAATTGCCACAAGATAGATATATAATTATAATTTATAACAATTACAGAGCTTGAAAATGGCGCCATGTCCGGCGAGACAGCCTGCTACTTATCTTATTAATATGATGAATTCTTTTATTAAAATGCAATTATATTTCCCCGTAAATATGTCTGTTCATACAATTTTATAAAATAACATAAACTTACCTGTTATATAAATCAAACTAAGATTGTATAAAGTATTGTAGTTTAAAGGCGATAGCCACAGTGCCTTGCGCAATGATGAGATACTCTGAAATTGAAGAGAATCGAAATGTCATTGCCAAACTAATACCAACTGAAAAGTACTGGTACTGAATCATTTAATCTATTCCAGTTGCATTAGAATATACGGTACAGTAGGCCCTTTTATATTAAAATAATTCAGGGGTGATTGATCTAATGTAATATGTATCAAATGGCTCAGTAATTAACATATCGACACTGAGTGAAAAAATTTTTTTTTGTTTTGAAATTCGCCTTTAACCAGCATTCATAATAGTAGCAACGCTTTTGGTAGGCGTTCGCTGGTTTAAGATTGCAATACATAGAAACGTTGCTTCCAAACTCTAAAGTCATATACATTTTTGCTCTATGACAATTTTGCAAACATGGAATAGAATGGGAAACATTTTTTCCATAAGACATCATACTTCTGTACAGTTTTTTTTTTTAATTTATTCATTTTTTTATCAATACGCGTGTTCGCAATGAACATAGCGTTATATTTTGGATCTCTAAATTTAAATCGTTTTATATACATTTTTATCAGTAAGATATATTTTGTTAGTTCTGAATTCGTTTTCATTTCATATGATATTTATATCTCTTATTACATTCGTTGAATGTATGATATCTACTCGTAGTTAATATTTTGCCACAATTGCATTCAGGAGATGACGTTTTCTCATTTATTTATTTATTTATTTATTAATAGATAAATTAATTAATATTAATTAAATTAATCTATTAATTTTGAACTATGTATATATGATATTAGTAGTTGAGTTTGAACCTGAAACAATATCAAGGTGTTGTCGTTTTTCCACTATTCATTCCAAGAATCAAATGTACTGGATTATCCGTTTTTCTGTATCAAAATTAAAGTTAAATAAAATACTCGTACACATAAAACTATGATTTCGATGAAACTTTGATTTCATTGTAATGCTCGTACCTTGACATTGCCATCTTGGTAGCCAACTGACATTGCCAAAACGTTAAATTACGCTTTTTGGAAATTTATTATTCAATAAACCCAAAATCGTGTCGTGCAGCTCGCGACACCGGCTTGTTGAAACCCCATGTTGTACAGTACATAATATTCAAATGCAGGGAAAAAAAGTCGGTTATCATACGGCCATAGCGCTCTGAATTGAAATTGGCAGTTTTATTAACAGAAGCAGTGCTTACATTGCAATGATGCTCAGGTCTGTGTACATCTTTAACGCTTTCAGTCTCTTCAAATTTCTATATAATCTTGTCAATTAATGTCATTTCGTAATGCACGAAGAGTGTCCACGTTTGAATCATCACGTTTGTGGTAAGTTTCAACTACTTTTACGCTTCCTTTGGTTGATAAATGATCCATAGTTGTAAATGGCAAACCTTTTACTAAATAAATAACACTTCAGATGACAGGTATTTGACAGCTGGCAGACCGGTGATTTTAAAACCACTAAATCCTGTGTATTTCCTGATACATTTTTTATAACCCGTATATGGCAAATTAGCTTCTATATCTATATCTGCTCTTGAGGAATCTTTTGTCAGTCGGTCCACCTTATCATTTCCGAGAACATTTAAGTGGTTGAGAATCCACAAGAAGAATATTTTTCGGTTATGGATGACTGATGAAATGTAATGTGATTTTACACAGGGAATCCTTTAGTCCATCTAATGCACTTTTGCTGTCTGGTAGTATAAGAACTTTTTGACTCGAATTTGTGTAATTAATATTTTTTAAACAGATTTTAATTGTCAATAGCTTGCGTACATAAATAGAAGATTACTCGTGAACAAGAACCGATAAATACTGCGAAACCAGCGTTTTCTCCCCTAACAGAGCCATATGCATAATAAAAAGTATAGTCATTGTATTTGGCACTCATTATTATTAATTATAATCTAAGAATTGTACTCTGGTGTCTGCCACACAAATTACCCATATATTCTTAGCTTCATTTGTTTCTGGTATTGGAAGGAATTCTGTCAAATTTGGCAACGAAAGTAAAGGCCATTGTTATGCCCATTCTGGTACCTCCGATAAAAAATGGCCAATTTATCCAAATTTAATTTTTCCGCCGTATTCCCTAATTCTTAGATTGCAGTTACTTACATTTTTGTCAATTATATTGCATTAAAAGGCTTCGTAAAATTTTATAAAATTGACCTGATAATCGCTGCCTCTCTGGTAATTACCCTACAAATTATATAATTTTACCCACATATTTCGAAATTCATATCTTTCATTCAACTGCACTAAATTCAGTACAATTTAGCAGGCATCAGGCATTTAGTAAACTTTATTGTGCGAAGGAAAATTACAGAGAATTTTTTAAAGAATGTTTGCCACTCACCATGACCTCTCTGACACATCTCACAATTTTGTCTCCGACTCATTATGATGTTGGTAGAAAGTATATTACGTAAGTCAGTTCATCTGACTGAAATTTCTGCGCTGGTATTTTGTTTAACTAAATTCAGTGTAATTTAGTATAGTCGTTGAATAGTCGTTTAGTAAACTTATCACTCGAATGCCAATGGATGATTACATTACACTTAGAGTACCATATAAGTACATAAATTGTCCGATCCTACAATTTCTAGACGATATAAACCAGAAAGTTCTAATTTTGTTTTTAAACTTTATTTTGATTCTAGTTATTTTTAGTCAGTGACTAGTAACTCCCCAAGCCTCTTCTGGCACCCCTTGCACTTTTGCAAAGGAAGACATTATTCACCCGAAGACATTGTTCACCAGTTCATCTGATTGTAATTTTTATATTTTTTTATTCCATTTTAACTGGGCCCCGAATCGGAATTATGTTGGTGATTTTGTTCCTTTGCTAACAATTATATTTGTCATATTGAAATTTTCATTTCACACGATCTAGATTTAAAGCAGCAAGTCTTTTACAAAGAGAGAGTTAGAACGAGGTTTGTATTGATGTTTGAAGAAAGCCACTCATTAAAAAGAATGTCGACCTTATTTACTAGGTGGAGAGAACTGATTTTTTCTTTCCATTCAAATAAGTCAATAAATCTCGAAAATATCTAAGATGATATCACCGTATAGCATAGACCGGTTTAGTTCAAATTTAATAGGGGGCTATTCGATATTTATTTTCACTCTAACCACGCATTCACATAACTCCACATAACTGGCATGTTTTTTTGGGTTGTTCTTTTGAAATGTATCTTCAATTTTGATTGTTGTTTCTCCTTCTAGTTCGATAAACTTTTTCCGGCGATATTCAACACTTTCTATGCTTTGTTTATAGTAAGCCCTGAGCTGCAGACGCCACCTCTTCATTGTTGGCAAATTTTTTACCACTGAGCTATTTTTTCAAGCTCTCCGAAGGAGCTAAATCTGGTGAATGAGGTGCGTGATGAAGCAAGTCGAATGTTAATTCATTAATTTTGGCCATCGCGATAGAGGATGTGTAAACTGAAGCATCGTTTTCATGAAACAACTCTTTTTTTTTCGCCAAATGCAGTATTTTTTCCATAATTTCATTACTTAGAGGTAATCAATAAAAATAATTCCATGCCCATCCCAAAAAACATACGCAATGACCTTGCCTGCAGATGGAACCGTCTTCGCCCTCTTTGGACACGATTTTCCCTTTCCAGTCCACTGCTACTACTTTTCCTTTGTTTCAGGTGTAATATGGTGGACCTATGTCTCATCCATGATTATAAATCGACGCAAAAATTCGGCTTTATTGCGTAAACACACTGAAATGGACTATAACATGTTATATAACATATATATTATAATGTGTTATACATCAGTAAAAAAAAAGAATTATTACAATTTATTGCAAAAAAAAAAAAGAAAAAAACAATTTAAGTGCTCAAAAACTAAGTCAGAATGCCTCGCGCGGCCAAATTGGCTCGCCGTAAGGCTAAGACTTGAACCAAATTATCTATTAATTTCAATATCAATTCAATTGGTCCAATATCATCTCGGTACAGTAGATACAGTAGTCTATCAAGTCTTGAGGATATGGATGATACGCCGAGGTACCCTTTAGAGAAATTCAACATCTTTTGGGACAAGATTGCGTACATAAGCGAACATCTATCGCACCAAAATATTTCCGGAAACTAAGAAAAAATATGAATTCTGCAAAAAGTCTCTAAAAGAAAATAACATTCAATTCCATTCCTTCAACCCAAAAGAAAATAAACTTCTTACAGCATTTTTATACAGTCTTTCAAAAATCAATATTGAAGACATCAATACAGAGTTGAAAAACTATAATCTCTCCCCGTCAGCAAAAACTGAGGTTAAAACGACGTATAGTTCGGACAATGACGCGGTTCATAAAGTTCAGTTTTCACGTAGAACATTTAACCCAAACTCGTTGCATAATTTTAAAACAATTTGCAACGTAATAATCACGTGGAAAAAGCACAAGCCTAAGAAAAATAACAATCCAACTCTGTGTTGGAATTGCTTAATGTGTGGCCAATGTGGAGAAGACTGTAGTCGTCAGCCGGCATGTATGGCATGCGCCAATCAGCATTCTACTAACGACTGTCCATTCACAAAAAATAATAAAAGACCTGCAGCTTTTGCATGCTTCAACTGTAAGAAAAATGGTAGAGAGAGAACAGATCATTCAGCCAATGACATTAACTGCCCTTACCGTGCCAGTTATCTAGAAATAAGGTCTGGAGCAACAACTCATCAAACTGCGAGAACCAATTCACCTCGAAAGCGCCATTACAATTTTGAGAACAATCAAAATATGGTAGGTTCTTACGCTGAAGTTGGGAGAGGCACTGAAACTGATCTCTTTAATATTGATCAGCTGTTCAACATTTTTCCTTACTACAACAAATCCAAGTTGCTATGTCTCTTCTTAAATATGCAAATGGAATCAAATAGATCAAACAGTCTTTCACTTCTTCATTGGAATGCAAACGGCATTACCACATACTCAAAAGTTCGACAACTGGAGAATCTTCTCTTATCTCAATACGTACAAAAAGCGGGAATAAATGAAATATTCTTTAAAGAGAACCATTGTCCGTTCTTTCAGAATTATATTCTGCATCGCAATGATCGAGCATTGCTCGATCTTTTGCTCTTTTAATCCACAAATGTGTTAAACATAGGCTACTGCCAATTACAAAGACGTCATCAAAAGAAAATGTCCTTGTTGAAATTAGCATCAATCAAAGAAACGTTGTTGTAACTACTGCATATTCTCCCACTTACAACAACAGACAACAAAGATTTTATAATTCTTAGAGACTTTAATGCAAAACTTATTTCATAGAATTGTCCAAACAATAACATAGCTAGAGTAGCCCTGAACCGTTTACAACATACTCTGTATCCCCACCGAACCAACAGTAGTCCATCAACTGTAAATATTGATCTAAGTAACATATCCCTAAACATGAGATGGAAAACATTAAACTACGAAATACCATCAGATCATCGCCCTGTTTTATGCTCCGTGGAATCTGTTTCCTTCGAAAAGTCAGAAACAAAAAAACTTCTCATATAAACACTGCAACTGGAGAATATTTCAAGATGTTGTGAACCAAAGTATTGTTTTATCAGTAAATAGATACACTTCCCGACAGGCCATTGACAAGGAGATTGAAAATTGCGCTTCTTCTTACTGCTAGAAATATTAATACACTTCAAGATAACTTGACAAAACATACTATTCTACTCCGCAATGTTATTCGGTTTATTGGACTCCGTAAGAAATATAAAAGGAAACAGCAGTGCACCTTTCACTTCCAGAAAAATAATTTCTATGGTCAGTGTGCAACGTTTATAAGCAATTTTATTGATAAAAAAATGCTGACCGAAATATGAAATCATCGACGATCGTAGAATATCCCAAACCTGGAGATAAACGATTCTGGACGATAAGCCGTTCTTTGAGATGTAAGAATAATAGGAAAATTCCCATTATAGTGGATGATCACAATAAGCTAATTACAGACGAAGCGGAAGCGGAAGCACTAGCAAACTCATTCGCCAACGTACACGAACTAACCCTGAACTACACTCATCCAAATGACAGCAAAGTAAACGAAGCTGCACTACATCTGAAAACTGAGGAGGCATCAATAGACGGGGCTGTATTTATCACCACACCCGAAATGTCTATCATACTGAGCAAATTAAGATCTTCAAAAGCCCCAGGATTCGATGGCGTCTCAAACTTGCTTTTGAAAAATATTCCCATAAAGGCAATAAAATTATTGACCATAATATTCAACAGTTTTTACTTAAAAAAAGCTGAAGTAATAGCTATTCGCAAACCCAACAAACCCTCAAGCAATCCTATCAGCTACAGACCAATAAGTCTCTTAAGCAATTTAGAAAAAAAAATATGAAAAACTAATTCATAAAAGTATAGATGAGGTTGCCACGTCCCACAGGATAATATCCGATGAGCAATTTGGTTTTAAAAAGAACATAGCACTTGTTTATGAGAAACTAACGATTCCTTCTCGTCCCACCTACGCACTATTAAATACGCGTTCCCATTTCTATTCCTTTAACTGTTAAGAATATAGCTTTATTCCAGCACTCAAGTAGTGAGATACTTCGTGAAATGTACACTCGCACTCTCGTGAAGTGGCTAACACAGTTTAGTACTTTTTTTGATCTCACTCCGTTAAGAACAGTGCGAAACCTACACTATCACCCCAAAAAGAAAGGAAATATATATGACCCCATATATAAAAGCAGGAAGGTAAACCGTTCAATAAAAAGAAGTTTCTACCGAAATTCTAACCCCCGGTGTTTTCATTTTCTAACTTCCAGTTTTTTGAAACCACTTGTCATAACCCCCCATATTAACAGCACTATTCATCAAATTGATAGCATAAAAAACAAAATAATTAGGAACAAGTGCAACAGAAAGTCAACAGCGTTAACATTACTTGATGTTGAGAAAGCATTCGACACTATATGGCATCACGGTCTACTTTTTAAATTAGTTGTTGCAGATATGCCAAAGTACTTGTCTAAAATTATCGCCGACTTTCTAGACAACAGGAAATTTGCGGTTTCGGTTGGGCAGGGTATCTCGTCATTCAAAAGTATTTCGGCAGAACTACTTCAAGGATCAATTTTATCACCAATTTTGTACTCGTTCTATTCATCGGATTTCAACGACGATACGGCGCTAATTTGATCAAGCAAGTTAACAAATGCTCCCTTAAAGAAAATGGAAAATAGTCTTATGACCTGCAACAAATATTTTAAAAAATGGAAAATTAAGGTCTACGTTCATAAAATCCAAAGCATATACTTTGAAGGCAACGCCATAGAAACACAAAGTGATGTTAAATATCTTGGGGAGATTTTAGATAAAAAAACTCTTTTTCCAGAAACATATTCAATTCTCTTGCGAGAAGGCACTGCGTTCATTCAGGGCATTATGGAATCTTATTTATAACTGTGCTATAAGACCGATAATGTCTTTCGCTTCACCTATATGGCATAACGCGGCACAAAGCTACTTACGTAAAATGCAAATTCTGCAAAACAAATGCTTAAAAATGATTTTCTACAAACGTTGGGGGTACTGCACTTCTGTGCTACATGAAGAAACAGGATACAAACTTTTTAAGGATTATTTTAAAAGGTTAAATGATAACTATTTTAGTAAGGTTATCTATTCTACTTTTCCCGTAATAAGAGAATGTAACGATTTATAAATAACTCAATAAGGGGAATTTATCACACTGAAAATTTGTGTCTATAAGTGGTCATCTTCGCAGATAATCTACTCAATAATTTTCTTTTAATGTTTGGCTTTACTATTTATTTTTGTTTTTCAAATGAAGGTTTTTAACCTGTTTACCTTCCAAATCGATTGTGACTCCATTCAATTAATTCATTTTTATGTAATAACAAGATTTAGTTGTTGCAATATCGTTGAATAAAACTCAAAAACTGTACATAGTTATCTATTTTTTTAGATTTAAGTTGTTGTCGGTATAATAAATAAAAATAAATACTGAAACATCTTCACGACGCTGTTTTCGCTCTATGGAAGGAAGCGCGGCACTCATGTTGCGCACAGCTTTCTCATCTTCAAATGCTTGGTCAATGTACGTGTATAGCATTTTTTTTTAAATGCCTGCCAATTCAGCTATCTCACGCACCTTCAGTCAACGAACATGCAATACCATTTTTTGGATTTTCTTAATCGTGTCTGGCGTGGACACCTCAATTGGTTGGCGACTACGGTGTTCGTCTTGGCAGCTCGTATGGTCTCGTTTAAACTCTGCTACACAATATTTTACAGTCGTAAACGAAGGAACAGACTCCTCCCGACTCCAGAGTAGAATCTAGCTCGGCTTTAATATTGGTTGAACTAAGGTTTTTCAAATTGAAATATTGAATTACATAAGGGTCACCAATGTTATCCATGTTTTGATAGCTCAAATCAAGAATCAAAAATGCTAAACAAGGTGGCGCTTTGGAACTTAGAACATATGTTTTATAAGGTTGCCACTTTTCACCGAAGTAGTTTTTTTCAAACTACTGACACCATATATATACGTCAGGTAAACTAGTTTTGAGACCTGTTTCGCATTCAATATGTCTAATATTGCATTTGGCAATAGAACAGTCCAACATTTACAAACATCTGCTTAATAATATAACTCTTGTGCAGTTCACTCACTCGAGGCACATTGATCTTTAATTTGTATTATGTTACTTCTTAGCATTTGGAAGCTTGGACTCTTATATACATATACTAGCGGACCCGGCGAACTTCGACTCGCCACAATTTAACGCCTTCAGATAAACTCCCGAGTAATAATAAAAAACAGATAGCTCAAATTTCAATGTGATTTATTTGAATGGAATCGAAATCAGTAGAGAGCATTATGATGAACAATATTTTTTGGTTTGTTTTCCGGCGCAAAAACAAACAACGAAGACGGTTGTCCCCAACACGCGAACTGGCAACGTAGAGCTGACCGTACGAAAAACAGGAAGATTAATGCCACAGACTTCCAACGATTGGCCTTGCGATTTATTGATTGTCATCGCAAAAGCTAATCGAATGGGGAACTGAATCCTCTTGAATTGGCATGGAAGATCAGTTGGAGTTATCGAAATTCGTGGGATACGGACTTCCTCTCCTTTGAATTTGTCCTTGATGATCGTCGCTTGAATCACATTGTTCATCAGTTTCTTGATGGACAATTGCGTACCGTTGCACAATTTCGGATGATTCAGATTCCGCAACATGATTATGATCGATCCTACCTTCAGCTGTAAATTAAGCGGCGGAGTTCCTGGCACATCAAGCGAGTTCAAAAATTCCTTTGGATAGTTGAATAACTAAATTCAAGCTATTGACGTCCTTACTCTTAGCTGCTGTTATTGCCAGTTCACTAATCCAATCGAGATTTTTATAATGCCGGGGAACACTTTGGTGATGAGTTCCTCCTTCGACAATGTGATGTGGTGATTGTGCAACGCGAACTTGTGCAATGTGGGCACTTGTCTATTCATTTTGTTCAGCGCCTAATTATTGCACGACATGTACGACGTCCAAGGTTTCATCGTCTAATAGGTGGAATTAGTCAAGCAAATAACTCTCCTTGAAATAGAATAAAGTAGTTGTTGACTAATCCTATTAAAAAGAAAATTATTTAAAAAAAAAAACTTACGAAATGAATATATCGCAATAAATGCCTGCAATCCAATAAGATGACCTAACTTTTTATACGCAAACTTATTTTCTGAAAAAATTATCGAATTGATAAATATTGCACTGAATTTCAATTGATCGTACTGTTTGTACCATTTACTGATGTGATACGCGATATATGAGTATCCGAAATCAGTGTAATAATAGATAAAACTCGAATCAATTGCAGCAGGAAATATAGCACATTTGTTTAATAGAAAATGACAATGCACCTGTCTAATTGCGCTCAGCCTAAGTTAACGTATAACGCCATCTACGGGGTTGTGGCATTAAACGCAGCGCAGCGCCATCTGTTATTTATCTCGTTAACTTCTCCACCGAAAATTCACGCAAAACATATTTTATCACAATAAATTTCATAATTTTCCGAACTTTACAACGAATTTTCCAACTTTACACAGTCCAAAATCAAACAAATTGAAAATTTTCCGGAATTTTCCGAGTTTTCCACTAACAGTTTTTTAGTTTGCCATTCGAAAAGTCATTCCGGAACAATTGCACACAAAATTTCATACAAAAAATCCATTTTCGATTTTTTCAATTTTCCCACTTTTCCGGAGGGTTTCCCCAAAATTTTCTTTCGTAAAAACCTTCTCCAGGCAATTACGAACAACTGAGAAAAAATTTGAGCCAAATCGGCCCAGCCGTCCTCAATTAATGAATTACTATACATTTTTCATACCATTTTTATATACATAGACAGCTTGATCTTCATGTGACTGAATTAATCGGGATTCTAATATCCGTTGGCTGTTCCTCTCAATACGATTTGCTCGATGTTCAGGACTTTCAATCACTCGAGAATTTTTTGATCTTGTAGCCGTACGGACTCTGCGACCAATGTTCCTGCGTCTGATTGGCGGCATCTCACCCACTTATTATGAAAGTTAATTGAAAACAAAATCAATACTATAATCTAACACTGTTTCTGACCGAAATTCATTTTATATATAAGAGAAGAGAGAAGAAGAAGAAAAGAAAATGTTCTTCGTTTTTTCTTATAAAAAAAAAGTTATTGCTGAAATTATACTCACCAACACCTACATATATTATATTGCACAAAAAATTTGAGCGCACGGTTAATTGTATTTTAAAATTTTCACTTTTTGCAGCAAACACAAAAGCACTGAATAAGGCTCGTAAACAATTTTCACACATAGCACTAATTAGGAACTTTTTAAAGTTTAAGCTTAGGCTAAGTAAAAAAATTGAGGAGTGAAAAGAAGGCAACATGATTGACAAAGTTAGGTGTTTGAGTTTCTCCTAAAAGTTTCTCATACATAGAAAAATGAGGAGTGAAATAAAGTCAGTACATGAAAAACTTAAATTTTCCTATAACAGGATCAGAAATGATGGTTTTTTTTTTAATTTTTGATTTCTTCGGGTGGTACCACGCCTATTTGTCCAATCCCGCCCATATTTGCAGCAGAACTTACAATATGTACACCAAACTTATACACCAAATTTTGTTCAAATACCGTTAGCAGGAGCAGAAATAATGGATTTTTAATTTGTGGTTTGTATGGAAGGTACCACGCCCCTTCGTCCAATCCCGCCCATATTTGTAGCAGCACTGGAAACATTTACTACAAACATTTAAAAAAAGAATTAGCCAAATCGATGTAGCCGTTTTACAATTTTAAATAAATCGAAAAAAGTTGGCGTAAAAGTGGGCGTGGTAAATTGTTCTTTCCATAAAAACCTAAGTTGGACTACGACGAACATTTAAAAAGAAAAAATTATTCAATTCGGTCCAGCCGTTCTCAACTGATGCCCTTACCAACGAACGGCATTTGATTTTTATTTATATAGATTTTAAATTATTATTCATTATATTAATAACTTCATCATATTAATGTTAATGAAGTAATTCTGTTTTTTTTTTCAAAACTACTGTTGTATTTTAATTTGGTTTAAATTTGGTCTTTAGGCTTACAAATTACAAGTTATATAATAAATCGAATGAAATTAAGCCAACATTCTATTAAATGTTTAAATTTGTCTCCGTTTCAATAAACTAAAATCTTTTTTAAATGCTCAAAAAAAAAAAAAATAAATAATTGAAACACAATATGTACAAAGTTCATTTCTGTTTAATTCCTGAAACTATCGCTTTGATGAATAAAAACGATAACAATAAAACAAGATAACAATAAAAAATCAATTTTAGTTCAGAAAATAAAACTGGGTTTGCAGCTTACCGATAACATTCGCAAAAAACAATTATTCAGTACATTATTTCAAAGTGATACGATAATAAATCCTGATAAAGTGATAACCATAAGACTAACATAGATCATACAGCTTTCGCTTCACACTAAATATCTGCCGTAAATGTAATAATTTGTAAGCCTATTTATATAATTTTGAAAGGGAACTTTGTATTTTTTTTTTGGTATGCATGTAAATCAAATTAAATTATATTGTAAATTAAATGAGCGTGGATATACAAATATAGCTGCACGTACACACATACCATAGGACATAAAATGAAAGTGTATGCTAAATATAGGAACCTCCGTCTGGGTGACATAACCCAGAGACCATACGTACAAGTAATTTGTTGGAAGCTGTGTGAACATATATTACAATTGAAAATTTAAAAATTTCATCGAAAGCTGGCTGTAAGTATTCCGATTTGACAGACGTGCTATTACAGGGTGTCCATCGAGAAGGTATACTGCTTTGTTGGTCTATAATTTTTGATTAAATGAAAGAGAATGGATCTTATATTGATAAATGTTTTATTTAATGTCGGCAATTATATATCGAATACAATATCAGATAAATGTCCGCCTCTGTTAGCCTCAAAAATGCGAGCTCTTTTGAGCACATTTTTCATTACATTCTCACACATTTCACGCGGTATTTCATTAATTTCATAACGAATATTTTGTTTGAGTAGCTCAAGCGCTTCTGATTTGTTTGCATAAATCTTGCTTTTCAGATATCCCTACAAAAAGAAGTCCGAGGCCAATAAACATCAGCATTTCTTGAAATAACTTGTTGTGGAAAGAGGTCTCGCAGTAATACCATTGTAATCCTGGCTGTATGCGCTGTGGCACCGTCTTGTTGATACCACATGTTAATCAAGCCCAAAGGATGCAGTTGCGGCGTTAAAAAGTTTTCAATCACATCACGATATCGCTCCCCATTGACAGTTACCGTTATGCCGTTTTCAGTTTCAAAGAAGTAGGGTCCAATGATTCCTCCTTACCAAAATTGCACACCAGACTGCCACTTTAAATGGGTGCAAAGGTGACTGAATAATTTGAGGGTTTTCCATTGCCCAGAACCGACTATTCTGTTTATTCACATACGAGTATCCATTCAAATGAAAACGTGCCTCGTCACTCATTATGATTTTTTCATGAAAATCGGGGTTGTCATGGGCGAGCTGTAACATCCTGTTGGCATATGTACGGCGGCGTAAATGGTCTTGTGGAAGAAGCTCTCTCCTTGTGCAAATTGTGGCCAAAGTTGTTATTAGAAGACCAAGCTCCTGAGCACGGCGTCGAATTGCGGTTGATGGATTTCTTGGCTCTATCAGCTACAGACCCTCTTTCTTTGAAATTATTCACTACACGATAAATAGTGCGTCTGTCGGCGCGTTGTTTTTCCCAAAAATTTCACGTAACTTTCTCATCGTCACAGTAATCGATGATTGATTTTGATAAAATGTTTTAACAATTAAAACACGTTGGTTCATCGAATATTTTTCCACAATAAATTTGCCACGTCTCTACTTCACGAATGCCAAATATGAACCGTCAAGACTAATGTTTACCAAAATGGCGGCAAAACAACGTAGTGTACCTTCTCGACGGACACACTGTATTATTAAAAACGTATGATAATATTTAAGTTTTTGAAACTGCACTTGCACATTTGGGCTTTGGATGAAGTTGGAATGATTAATTTTAATAACCTAAATGTCATGATAAAACCGATGAATTTTGGGTAAGCAGGTAACATCCGTCAGTAAACTCAATAAATAAAAGGCTACTATGAACACACAAAAGACACGGGCCATCCAAATATTGACGATATCGGTAAACGTCATAGGCACCTTAGCCTAAGTAATGGTGCCCAAGCCCAACAATCGAAATCTTTGGGCGGCATAACGACGCTTACTATAAGTCGAAAACCAAAAGCAAACCAGACTATCCAATAGATGCGTCCGTCGTGATCCGTTGTGTTAATGCAGACTCGGATCAGCATTTGGTTGCATGACATTGAGCAGTGCGAGAAATTATAAGCAGAAGTATAAAGTTAAGCTAAACATTCCTCCCAAATAGTTATAGTCTACGCGAAGGAAATATTTTAATAATTTCAACAAAACGCTTCTAATCTTAATGTTCCTGGCACATTGTGGATGTGACGCATCCGGTGACTACTGCTGCAAAATTCGTGCTTAAATATGAAAATCACCGTCTAGATAAGCTTTGGTAGAATCGAAAATGCTGCTGGAAAGGACACTGCATACGTGACGACGATGCAGCTGATGGGAATGTTTACTTTGAGGTATCGCTATAGGAGGAAAAAGGGTACAAGGTAGAGGTGCAAGTTTGAATATTTCATCAAAGGTCTATGGTGCAGGGTAATTGTAAAAACAACGAATGGAATCTGGTGACAGATATACAGAGTGTGCTGCAATTACAGATACCAGTATACTTCAATAAATTGTTGATTTCGGACGCCAACAGTTGTGAAGAAATTTTGCCACTTATAAGCGATGGCGTAGATTGCCTATTACAGAGCCAAAAAGAGATCTGAATAACGGTGTCATGGCTTAGGAACATCAAAGCTGGGCTGTGGGAAAATCTATTGAAGACATTTAGTGACCAGGTGATAATGAACACCCACCAGAGCCTAAACATGACTTAGGTCAACGCATGCATAACCAATGATCGGAATCCTTCTGACGTTCCAAAACGTTACCTGTTGTATCCAGTGGGATATACGAAAGGCTAAAGGTAAAAGAAAGGTCTATTCTATACAACCTGATTGGCTTTATAAATGTGTCTTTAGACCTATACATTTGTAATTGACCAGACATGGATTCTATGACAAACCTTGTGGAAAACAAAAGGAAAACAAATGGACATATACCATCTTTTTATTGCCAATATATATTCATGTGGAGCTTATACATCGTTGCAGGATGACCCTGAACGACTCAAAGGTTTCAATAAAGATAGACAGAAATCTTACTGAGCCAAAAGAGTTTTGAAAAGTTTGAAAAGTAAGCTGTGTATATGTAGTAGCCGTAGATACATGTTACTTCCGTATGTTGGCCATATTGGCATCATTGGCCGAAAACTCATACCGTCGACTTTTCAAGCATTGAGAAGGGTAATCCAGAACCAGAACTAAGTTGTTTGTTTAAACATACGTAGACGCTGTGTGAACGTTCTATAACTTTAGAATGCTACCATGGGCTGAGTAAGCTGTTTAATAACAAGCTGGTATACAAAATCCAACTGCACCAGACATTATTCCTACATGGCAAAATCTCGATTTTGCCATTAACGGATAAACAATTCTGGAAATCTTCGAGAGAAAAGTACTTCGTAAAATATATGGATGTATCATCATCGTCGTCTATGGAGGATATTGGTATAGTATGAACTATTAAGTACATATCGACATCGATTTGGTCAAACGTATACAAATACAGTGGATCAAAATACTCTAGCACAAATGACAACAATCTCGATGAGTCCTTACGTTGGAAGGGCAAGGCTTTTGAAATTATAACGAATCTTGATGCATTTGGAAATATTTTGTAAGGACCACGAATAACAGAATAAAATTTATTCTTTACTCGTCTTCTAAGACGGAAAACAAGAACAGAAATTTTAGTCCGGCGAACTTACTTAGATATACCTTTGCCCAACATCCATCAAACATCAAAAATAAAACACAACACAAGAACCGAAACTGTTGCTCTCTGAAGTCCTCCGTTTGCGAGGAGCGCAGTCTAATGTCAGTCAAATGCTTAATATGAGCTTATTTGCACCGAATATAATGTAATTAAACGAAAGGAACGAATTTAGAATATGGGAGCTACCAGAGAGGACGAAGTCATTAGATTGATTTTTTCACATTTTACTCTACTTTCTAATGCAATATAATTGATTTTAAAACAATGTAATGGGCAAAAATCTAGACTACTATAGTTTACTAACAATAAATTATAGATTTCCGTTCCGACTTCATTCCGAGAATTTGCTTTGGCAAATACTAAAAAATAAAATGATGTGAACCGATCAATATATGAATTAAACCAGCAATTTGCATGGGGGGTGAAATCATACAACGAACAAGAATTTAGGTAGGTTAGGAGAGAGGAAATTGAATGTTGGAAAAAGGTCAATTCGGACAATACGATCTGGTAAAATATTAGGCTGCCCTGAGTCTCAATGAAGATTCACGTCAACTGTGGTGTTTACAAGCCAATAAGACAGACGGACATCGCTCAATTAATTTAAAAATTCATGAAACACATTTTCTAAAAACATGCTTGGCACTTTAAACGCTTTTTCTGGGCATTACATTATTGGCCATATCAAATAGTGTACATGAATAAAGATTGTTTCTTCACTGATTTGTTAATCTTAGCGGTAAACTGCCTTTAGTTGTAGAAAACAACAAAAAAGCTTAAGAGGATATTAAACACGTAAAATATTTTCAGATCGGGATTTAGACGTGGAATTTCTCAATATACAGGTTTTCAATTAGTGATTGTTCATACAATTGTACTTAAATTCGGCGTGGATTCGGGATTATTATCAATAACAATAATCGTAGAGAAACTATGGAAAACACCAATTTTTTCGGTGGTGGGTTTATTCCAGTTGGACAAATAAGAATTAAAACAATAAAACCAGAAACGCTTGGTGTTTGGTTAGAAAAAGAAAAAAGTGTTTCAAATAACAGGAAATGAAGAACTGTGGTTTATAATATTACATTATTCGACGTCCAGCTGTTGCTTTTTTCTACCTAATCTAATCAACTTACAGATCTCAATTCTTAACCTAATTCGATAATTGTTTCTCTCCCTCGAAGATCTTTTTCCAGTAAGGAGTAAATGTTAAAAATGTTACAAAAATACGGAAAAAGTGTCTGTCACCTTTTAAAAGATTACATCAAAAAGGTCTCTTTCATTTGCCTAATGTTATAATATATGGACTTTGCCCCTTTTTTTTAATGAATATGCGAATTTATTACATTTTTTGTGTAACCAATTTAAAATAGCAGTGAGTTGGGATAGTTTCTCCCCAATAAATAGATTCAGTTGCTTAATATTACTTTTGTTTAGTGAAGAAATAGTAAAATTTTTGAATAAATGGTAAATGTTAAAAAATTAAAATTTCTCTAGATGCGAATTTAATCTTTGGTTAGGCAAGTAGGGTATAAAAAGTGGGCTCAATTAATAGTTTGGTGTCCAAAATTAACGCAATTAAAAATGTTTAGATTAATTTTGTGAAAAATAGGATTTTGACTAGGTTACTACGTGAAACTCTCTGAAGATAACTTTCTTCAAGCCAAGTTAATTCGCGTGCAGTATTAGGTATATTCAGGGTCTTTTAAATACACAAAATTATTTTCTTTTTTGTTTTGTTACATCCAATAAAGACTTTTATCATTATTTCGCCAACTACAAAAACAACCCTATGAGTTGATGAGAGTGACAGAACTCTTTCCAAAAATTCCAAATCTCTAGACATAAAAAATATTTAAGGCGTTCGGCAACATGTCTGCGGAATATTTTTAAACTGAGTGCACGGTGAAGCCCCGTTTCACGTTCTTTATTAAAGAACGTAGTATATGACCGGAAATCGAAGCGTCATAAATTTAAACAACAGAAATCGACATATCGTATACCTTAAAGTAAGGCCGAGGTTATATAAATGAAACTTACCACAATGAATTTTTGCTTTTTAAAAAAACATAGACCGATGTTATTCCACAGCTCCGTAAGATCTGGCTGTAATGCAGCTATTTCTCTATATTTCTCCAAGGCACCGTCAATGTCATTGCGAGACTGTAAGAGAGCAGATGTCAATATTTTTCTTGGCCATATTTGCCTCTTATAAGCATCTCAAGCCACCTCACCTGCAGAATGGCTCCGAAAGCCATTAACCCACGTAGACAATGCTTATCGAATTGTATTACTTCAAGCAAGCGATCGAAGGCTTTTTGTGTTTCATTCTGCTTTAGATACAAAACACCGATTTCTGTTAAAACATCAGTATTTTCAGGTGATAATCTAAGGGGGAAACAAAAAAATAGCTGAGAAACTGTGACTAATAAAACTTTGTTTATACAATTTTTGATGATTCGCAATTTAGTTACGTGTAACGCCACGTATATTACGTCACGAAATACATGCATATGCATTAAGGGAAGTACATAAAAAAAAAAAAAAAAGAAAATAATAATAATCTAAATTGTTTTCATCTAGATTATATATCACATAACACGGTATGTATATTCTAGCACTATTTTTAACCTGAGACGAATTTTGAAAAATCATTTTATATCGGGCACCTACTCTATAATTAGTATACGTGTATATGCCGCAATTTTCGTCGTTTGGTCTAAGCCATGATCAGTCAGTCAGTCAGTCCGTCAGTAACGCAACAATTCAATATATTGAGATGGAAATCTATAATTTTTGAAATTTTCTTGCGTTATATCATACGAACCACAGCAGACTAAGAACATTGAATACCATTTTCGAGATCCCTCTATGTATATATACCTACCTATATATGGGTATATAGTCAAAATCATTAACCTATTTTTGATATGACTACAATGAGATAAACACATTTTGATACATCGAACTAACGCAGACATGTAATGATGTACTAGTCAAAAGTTCTATAATTTATATATTTCACTAAATGCAAGACTGTGCATTAATTCAGAACATTTGTTGATAAGAACCTAGGGATTCACCATGCCTCTTCTGGTTCTTTACCCCACTTTTTCACCAATGCAAAAGGAAGTTGGGTAAAGCTATATTATCAGTTCAAAAAACAAATTGTCTCGGACGTCACAGTTTGAGAAGCATTTACAAGACTTGTCAATATCTTGTTAGAGACATCGAGTTAACCGCCGCTTAAATAATGATGGGCGGAGTTTAACCTGTGATCCTGCGAACTATAATCGCGTGCGCTAACCAACGGGCCACGGTGGTCACCTGAAAGAAATTTCTGGTGGTTGGATTATTTGTTGACACAAAAATAATTTTTTTCGGAAGGAGCCTGCTTTGAGGGTGAAGCATTGACCAAAGCCGGATACATTTTTGAGCGAATGTATTTTTCAGGCTTAGTTGCAATTTCTGACAATAATGGCAGAATTTTAACTTTCCATCTTAATGTGCATTGGTCTATGTTGCAATTCTTCGATACAGTTTGATAAGTTTCTGCCTTGTCGGATTTTAGTTTCTGCCAGTTTGTTACTCTACAACAACAACAGTGTGAAATGTTTTAAAGTGAATCCTGAATTTTGCAAAAGGAATAAATCTTTCACTGGCCAATCTTAATGCACATAATTGCATTTGTTACTGATATTATTTTGCTGCGCTCGTAACTTACAATAGACAACTCTCCAGCACCTCTACGGCTTTGCTGTATTGCTTCTCCTTGCGTAATATTTCTGATAAACGTTGAAAACTTTCTATTTTCTTTCCAGTTTGAACGGCTTTTTGGAAATATACTTTCGCTTCTTGTTCCTCTTGACGGGCTATCTCCAATTCATTGCGTGAGACAGCCGAGCGCAACAGGAGTTCTCCAATAAAGTGGAAAATTTCGTGGTCCAGACGCGTTGACAACTCTTCGGCATCACGGAATATTGTAAGAGACTGATTGTAGCGACCCATCATATATCTGTTGGAGAAACATCAGAATCACAAATATGTGCGGTTTGGTTGGAAATAAAAAAAATCTCAAATAGTTGAAAATGATATAGTTAACGTTAGCAAACTTTACACTGTTATTTTGTTCTTCAACTGAGTTTGATTATTTTGCATATTTTAAATGAAATAAACACATTTCCATAAACTACATAAAGTTTTTTTTGGATTTGATAAAATACACCTTTTGCATTTACGGTTCAACAGATTTTGAGAAACATATATAAACGCATCGCTTCCTAGAAAAGAAATACTCATTTCTAAAAGTTAATATTAATGTGTTAGTCAGTAATAACAATAATAACAATATAACATTGTCGTAAATAGTCGCCTTAGTTCCAACTTTTTCGGACGTGTCTTTCTCGTATTTTATCGAACGTGTCTTTGTTGTTTTTAGACCGTTTTTATTCACACAGTAATATAGCTTAAAATTTCGTAAATTATCTTAACTACGTTTAACATAAGTTTTTTTAAATAGCTCTTTCAAATATTTTCGAAATGCTGTCATCACCAGGATGATAATTTGGATGACCGCAATTGGAAGATTTAAGTATGTGGCGTATTCACCGAATACGAGTTGGACTAGTGGTATTAATTTGTAATTTTTATTATCCACATTATGTGTCTCTTTTTACTTTTTAGTTCATTTTTTGATAGACTTAACTATATGAATTTTCCTAATGATAATTCTGTTAAAGATAATCGGTACATTTGTACTAAATTATGTAGTTTATCTGACAAACTAAGTGTTGTATATTTCAATTGTCAGCTTGGATATTGTGATATTGTGTGAGACATGGCTAAAACCATTTACATTCTCGAATAGTAATAGAGTTTCAGGTTACGAGCTGTGTTCAAAAAATAAGTTGAATTTTCAAATTTCGCGAGCTTCGTACATTCGACTTTCGATTATTAGTTTTTTTATGTTGGTACACTTGTCTCGAAGATATGTTGACGGTTTTATCCATACAGCATGTTTAGTTTGTTTATGAGAGGCATAAATAAGACAAGTGTCTTGCGTGTTCGGCGATACGGCTTTTATCTCCTCAATCGTCGCAAAACACCGTCCTTTCATGGGTCTCTTCAATCTTGGGAACGGGGAAAATCGCAGGGGCCCACATTTTTTTGGCTTGCAATTGAAGATTATGAAGGGGACGATACACAACACGAGTCGCACAACATGATTTTGCAAGTGAAGTCGACTCTCGAACAAAATCAAGACGGTATCTGGGATGTGCACGATAGAAAAATCTGTACACAAACGCGAGCACAATGAGCGCTGGGGAATATGAATTGAATATCTCAAAAACGTCACTGAAATCGGAAAGGCACGTGAAATTAACTTTGATTGACTTCTTTTCCAAATCTTTCTCTGTTACCGTTAGAACGCCAACGTTGGACAACGGTTCAGAAGAATTACTCAGCCATTGCGAACCAGACCACCACAGACTATTATTTATGATTTCTTGAGGCCCTCGGGTTGCCAAATCAGCTGGATTATTTTCCGATGTGACATGACGCCATTTTTAAAGGATCCATTATTTGGATGATAATGGATACTCAGTTTGCTACGAATGCCATCCAAGAACAAGAAGGTTTAGCTAGCCACGAAAGAGCGATAGTGGAGTCCGTCCAGCAGAACACTGAATACAAGGAAATTTCGAGCTTCGGAAGTACGCCATCGATCATGTCTGCCAAGAGAACCGTTCCACATAACTCTAGTCTTGGTATGGACAGTGTCTTCAATGGAGCAACTTTCGTCCACGAATACACCAAGTGAGTTGAAATTGAATTACCGTTAGCTATTCGAACGTATAAGCCATGGAATTGAACATTGCACTTTGGAGTGAAATTGATCCAGCGCGGAATACGAATTTCGTTTATGAGCACAATTTATTCTAAAAGTTACTGTTTGTAGTTCATAATCTTAGATCATCTGTGTAAGATCATCTAGAACGGAGTAAGACTTAAAGTATAAGTATGAACTAAAATGACCTAAAATTTGCCGGTACATCTTTTGAATATCGGCATTGAACACAAATCGATGGACTGTCCATCCCATAATCAGCAATGTTAAGTCATTTTGCAATACAGGACTCGTAAGCAGAATATCGTTTAGACCTAACCCGTTGGAGGATGGAGAGGAAGCATTAAATATCACTCGAATTTTAGTAGTGGTACTATCCGGTTTTATAACTGCATGATGAGGCATGTATTAGTGCTGTGGATTATCAATCATTCTGTGAGGAGAAACTCGCCGCATATGGGCCATCTGACCATATTCGCCAACAACACGGTTATACTTCTCCTTGAAAGTAGGATTACGGAGTAGTCGAACTTCATTCCTCAAAAACTGCGCTCTCGGAAACCCTTCTTTGAATGGCAAGCACACTACATATCTGCCGTCATCATTTCTTTTCGTCGTGGATCTGAACAAATCTTCACACAATTTATCAAAAGAAGAAGAAGATTCTCCACTTCCCAAAAGCGTGAAATCTCCTTATCTATCTCTAGAGATTTCACAGAAATTCGAATTTCGATTCGGATGGGCAAAGACCCACCGGACCGGTCAGAACTAGAGATGGCAAAAAAAAATTAATCGATTAATTAATCATATGATTAATTGCAGAAGTAAAATAATTGATTGCAATTAATTACAATTAATACGAATTAATCGATTAATTGTCGATTAATTGCCGATTTATAAAAAAAATTAATAATTAAAAGCAATTTACTTGAAAAATTGTTATTTTTTATTCAGCCATGTTTGTAAAAATAATAATTTTGACAACATTTTATTTGTTAGTCGGTTTCTTTTTAATGTTGCCGTAGATCCAGCCTTGGAAAACAACCGTTCCGCAGGCACTGTTGTTCCGATCAAGTGGCAATAATTTTGAGAGACTTCATAGAGCTTGGGATAAACTGTTTTCATGTCATCCCAAGCATCTACTACGTTTGATTTAAGTGGCACAACTTGGGAGTTTAAATAAAAAGTGAGCTCGTCTTGAGGTTGTACATCGTCACATGCTTTTTTTTTGTGCGCGAGAGTTTTGTGTGGAGCCCAGAAATCAAAATCATGTTCTGATTCAACAGATGACTCACTTGCTGTTTCCATATTGTCATATTTTTCGGTTATTTCAGCACGAATATATCTTAAGACCGACGACAAGGCCAATGGATCCTTAAAATTAACACTTTTAAATCTGGGATCCAAGATAGTGGATGCAGCTAAGAGGAAAGACTGTTCTATGGTCGCAAATCTTTTATCAAATTGCTTCAAAATTTCTTGTTTCAGTTTTTGTGCTACTGGTTGACATGGATGAATTTTCGAAATTTGCTCATGACCGCAATGAACTAGTGGTATTATTTGGCTGAGAGTTCCATGTCGTTCGCCACTTATCTGCACTGTCATGGCCTCTAATGGTCTTAAAAATGTACATATTTCCATTAGTTCATCCTTTTCTCTTGATGTTATCATGGGCGGAGAATCCGGGTAATTTAACAAAACTTGGCTGACGTAGGCGCTAAGTTTGATGAACCGCTCGATCATATAATAGGTGGAATTCCAGCGCGTATTTACATCTAGTAAAAGTTTCAAAAATTTACCCTCTGGTACACCAGCGGCTGCTTGCACCTTTCGCATGTCGTCATTGGCTTTAACGCTGCGTTTGAACCATTTCACAATTGTTTTGCATTTTAAAATAATACCTTGTACAGCAGAAACATCTAATGAATTCGAACAAACCAAATTCAGCGTATGGGCGAAACATGGAATATGGCGCTTTTTTCCGAATTTTTCATGGATTGCATTGACAATATTTATTTATTTATTTATTTCTGACTTGTAATTTAAAGCCTTCCGGCCAATTATAAGTAAATTACAATATGCAACAATTCATCATAATAAAAATTAAATATAAAACCCACAAAAATATAATATGACGTATAATAATATAATATAACATTATGATCGTTGAAGACAAAAAAAAGTATTAAAAAAAGAGTAATTCAAAAGTTAGAAGTTAATCGGAATATAATCTTGAAATATAAGATAATCGGTATGTAATAAAGGCTGCTCACAGTTTAATTGAAAACAAAATTTTACAGTAAAGTCTGAAAGTGTTGTAGAATGTGTCTTTTGTATGAATCAGGAAATAATTTAAAACTTTTTAAATGGCTTGGTAGTATTTCTTGCATTGTCTGTGACAACAGCCTCAACGTTATCTTCCTCAATAGAAAAAATTTTCATTGCATCGGACAAAATCTCAGATATATGGGAAGCTGTATGGGACTCACTCAATTCATACACACCAATTGTTCCATTAAATGGCTTTGTATCAAGCAGCCCATGAACGGTTATTCCCAACAAGAATGTTAGTGATGTAAGAAAGAACAAAGAAACAATGCTGCCAAGCACAGACAAAAACATGTACACGAAATAAAAAAATCGAAAAAAAATTAATAAAATACCGAAAGTATTAAAAAAAATAACGGTTATTTTGCCAATTAATCGATTAAAATCGCAATTAATTGAAAGAAAGTCTACGATACAATTAAATCATTAATTGGCCAAAATTAATCGATTAATTTAATCTTTGCGATTAATCTTGCCATCTCTAGTCAGAACCCATACGAAGACAGTTCCTTGGGCCATAAGAGACCCACAGACTTCTCGCCGCGAACTAGAAAGAAGAATGGAGGCTAGGAAGTCATCTCCAATGAGGATATCAATATGCGCTTTTGTTGAAATGAGGATCAGCCAACTCCATTTCTGGAAGACCAGCAAAGGAAGAGAGAGGAATCGAATGTGAAGGAAGATTGCCAGAAAGTTTAAAAATGACTAAGGCTTTCACTGAAATCGCAAAATCTTCTCGAACGAACAATAAATGTACATTCTTTCTGAACATTAGCAGAAACTTAATTGTTTAACCCGGAAACTGTTGTGCTCGTTCGCTTATATGGTAACTTCAGAATGTTAAACAAGCGTTCAGAAATAAAAGTGCCTTCAGAACCAGAATCCAATAGCGCATGAGCTGCGTAAGACACAACAGGATGACAAACATTCACAACTGCCGTACCCAATAAAACACTTTGCGAATTAGACGAAAAAGAAGTTTGAATATTTCCAGCTGCCGAACTAGTGGACCGTATCGGATCAGAAATAGAAAATGCAGCGGAATTCGGATTTAAAGTGGAATTAGGTACGCGCCGTGTCGGTAAGGAAGTATCGCTGGTTTCCTTATGAAGCAAAGTGTTATGGCGCTTATTGCACCTGTAACAGCTATGCTTGCTCGAACAATTTTTGACGGAATGAGTCATGCTCAGAAATTTGGGACATTTTCGGATAATATGAAACTCTTTGGGGCACAAAGGGAATTTCGGATTAGAAACATTGCTCTGGAATGAACTGACCTTTTTTTTAATGTTTTGAAGGTTTGAAGGTGACATCAGTATGACATCTTTCGAATAAGCGCGTTCTAGAAGCTTTGCCTTTTTCATCGTTATGTAAAAAAGTAGTAGGGTTGCCGTATGAATAGAAACGGGAAGAAAACCAGGATTTTGGTCTTAACAGCCACAAAGATTATGTGATTTGACGCTTCAAATGTTGAAGCATTTGAAAACTATCATTCGTCAAGTTATCGCCGATATACCAACCGAAATGGGCGACAAAGCGGTAGAAAACTACGTCTATCATCATAAATAATATCATAACTTTTACGTGTGTTTTATTTACCTTTTCTATTGAAACTGAAAAATGGATAAGCCGTTATATTGTATATTGTATATAAATGTAGTAACTGTGGAATTGTTGAGAGATTGTTTATTGAGATGTTATCAGGTGATCGTAAATTATTGTTTGGTGTGGTATATTTACTTCATGGAGATTTCAATTCTTCTATGTAATACTCCGAAGATATATTGACATTTATATAATGGGTGACTTCAATAAGAATTTATTTGATACGAGACATTCTAGTCAAGTTAGGGAGGCGTACACTATGTTGAATATTTTTGTTTATCATAACATCACTGCAACAACCACTCTTTGATGTAGTTAATCAATCATTTTCATTTCATTTTTTCTTTATGTCTCACCCTGCCATGTGCAGTTTTTGGATCAGTTTTATTGTCCTATCATTTCAAAGTACGCCTTTACTTTTGTTTCTTTAAATGTTAAAGTTCAACGTACTGATATCAATTTAAGTCCAAAAGTGCTGAGTAACACTATTGCCTCATTTGATTTTTTGGATGTGTGTACTACAAGTGATGTTGGTTGACATATACACCGCCTAATAAATGGTGCTCATCGCGACAAATTCTTTATCTCCATTCAACACGTTATTTAGTTATTCCCAATATATTTATAATGCTAATGATGTTAACTGGAAAATCTATTGCATGACCAGAAATAGCTGCAAAAGTGTTAGTAGAAAACTGAAAATCTAGACGGATTTTTAGCACTTTTCGAAGATAATACATAAATTGAACTTGCAATCAAAATAGTTTCGGTATTGATATTGTTATTGAGCAACTGAATACGTATTTCGTCGGCAGCTAACTGAACACAGCTACGTAAACTGCAATCGATGAATAATGAATTCTCCTTAAAGTGCGCCACCTTGTGTCTATGTTTTCTTTTGTCAAGTCCAATGTTCTAGGGCCAGGGTCTATCATCGAAATTTCTTCAATTAATTTTTCCACGAATTTCTTGCCATATTTTGCAACGACATCTTCTCTTCCATTTCAATGGAATTTGTCTAAGGTAAGGAAAATTACTCCAGTGATTTCAAAAATTTGGGACCAATTTTTTTACTTCCTATGTTTTCAAAAATTTTGGAGCACATTTGAAAGCCAGTTATTTCGTTTCATTGAAAGTGAGTGGTTGCTGAATGACTGTCAATATGGATTTCGAAATTATAGGAATACCACTAGACAACTTATTTGTCTAACTGATACCATAAGGAAAGAATCGTGTTGACTATAATGCTTTGTTAGATAAGTTATACACCAATATTAATTTCGACGTTAACAAAGAAAATACAACAATTTTCCATATTTTTCAACATAATCTCCTTTTAGCTCGACACACTTTTTTCAGCGATACTTAATAGCTTTTGTACTCTGTTTACAGTAAGAACTGTCAAACTCTATAAAATAGGCATCAACCACAGGCTCCACCTCTTCATTGTTGCCATATCTTTTACCATCGAGCCAATTTTTCAAGTTTGGAAATAGAAAATAGTCCGAGGGAGCTAAGTCTGACGAATGACGTGCGTGATGAATCATCGACAAACACTCTACTGAAACATCTTCGCAACTCTGGTTTTGGTCTTCAATCAATGTACGATATATAGCACTTTTTGGAAATGCCTACAATTTCAGCTAGCTCACGCGTCTTTAGCCGTGTTTGGCGTTGACACCTCAATTGGCCGCTACCTAATATTCTCCAGTCATAAACGAAGGAGCGGATTCCCCCAGAGTAGAATTTAGCACGGCTTTAATATTGATGGCATAATGATGACCAAATTTGTCCATGTTTACAAATTCACTGAGATCATTAACTTTTGATGGCTTAAATAAGAAGACTAAACAACGTGGCGCCTTGAAACGTAAGGTTTTATAGGGTTGCCTATTTTCACCAAAATTTATATGCCAGGTCAGTTAGTCTTGGGATCGAACTCGTATATGATAGGAGTCAATATGTTGTTGTCAATGATTCGTCGTCTTCTGTTTCACCTGTCCAAAGTGGAGTTCTCCAAGGTTCGATACTTGGTCCAATACTTATTATTTTGTGGTTGAATGACCTGTTTAGTAGCCTTGGTGATACATGCTTTCCCTATTCATTTGCAGATGATGTACAATCGGTCTTTAAGGGGGATATCAGTTTGATGATATCCTGCAATGTAATATTAATAATTCGTTAAATTTGATCTGCTCTTGTATGACTCAAATTAAACTTTCAATCAATATTCAAAAATCAAAACATATGTGTTTTTTAAATCAAACTTTAAACTTGAGCTTATCTTATCGCGGCACAGATATTGAAGTCGTTCATAGTGTACATTGTTTGGGAGTAGATTTAGATGACAAACTAAACTTTAACTATCATCTGGATAATGTAGTCCGGCATACAAATTCTCCACTTCGAAGTTTTTTTAACACTGGTTTAGTGTTGCCTAGATCGGTTAAGGAGAAATTGATTCATGCTCTTATCATGCCTAGTATTCTGTATTGTGTAGAACTGTATACTGGCATCAATAAGCAGAATATGAGGAAAATTCAGAATGCGTTTCTTGGGCTGTAGTTTTAAAAATTATATCGGTTTGAAATTTTTGTTGTTATTTTTTAAAGTTGTTAAACTTTGTTGTCCTCAATTTCCTTCCAATTGGCTTAATTTTGTACATGCTACTCGTAATAAACGGCTTCTAATTCCCAGAATAAATAGTAAGAGTAGCAATTTATATAAATTAAAACTTACTACCAAGCCATTTAAAATGTTTCAAATTATGTCCTGATTCTTACAAAATATACATTCTATGTATTCAATTAAATTGTCAGCAGTCCTTTCTACATG
Source organism: Philornis downsi (assembly GCA_019455685.1). Taxonomy (NCBI): domain Eukaryota; kingdom Metazoa; phylum Arthropoda; class Insecta; order Diptera; family Muscidae; genus Philornis; species Philornis downsi. The sequence continues at coordinate 2,022,950 of JAHXMU010000450.1, read as the reverse complement.
CAGACTATCTTATAATATATTTCCACATTATATTATATATATTATATTTTTACAAATTTAATATTTAATTTTTGATAGGTTTTCTCTTATATTTATATTGTTGAACAACTTAAATTTGACATATGAATTGTTGCATACAAGCAAAATAAATAAATAAATATGAGCCGAAATTAGTTTTAATTTTAGAAGACCAAATAATCTGAACGGATGTTAAAAAAGGTAACAATTGTGCATAAATGTATACTAATAATCAGTGTAAATTTATATATACATATACATATATATAAAATATATATATAATATAATGCGGAGAGAGTAAAAAATTATGTCGAAATAACCTCTGTAGTATCAATCTTTTTTTAGGATTGGTCATCATTTTCTAAGCTAGTTTGAAACTAGTCGACTTTCCTTTTAGATTGTGATCGGTCGTGAAAATATGTCAGTATAAAAATTGCGTTTCTTCGGTGTAAACTTCGAACATCTTGCTTTAATTACTTTTAACTGTTGTTTTTTTTTTTAATTCTAACATTCTTTAACATTTTTTAATTTTTCGGCTGCAGATTTTGGTTCTTGAAAACTAAATTGCGTTCCACATTTATTTGAAATCATTTGTTATCGCCCTGTAAACGATTTATTGGTGTATTTTTTCATAGATTCGTTTTTAACTAGTTTTCTGTGATAGTCTTCTTAGTTAACGTTTTAACAGTTTTGTTATTGTTGATTTTGTATTGGTTTTAACTTACAGAGTTTTTCCAATTTCTTTATAAATTTCAATATTTTTTACATTTAAATCCAGAGCCTTTTGCAAATTCCTCATAGCTTCGATATTGTTACCTTCCTCCCGTTCGATTAAACCCTGTGCGTTTAGAAAAACAAAAATAAATGAATGGTAGTTAGATGGAAATTTCTATGTAACAATGTGTAGGCAACATCTTGCAATAAACGAACCTTAACAAAGTACAAATACTCGGGATTCAAATGCCTGTACAATTCACGCTCGATTAAGCTCTTGCAGCGCACAAAGTCGCGGCGGGCAAAGTGAATGTGGAGTAACCAATCGATATTGGTGCCAGCTGACATTGTGGGTACTGCAACGAATTGCGACAAGATGATGAGTTGGTTGATTGTGGCGGACATGTCTCAGTTGGTGAATTCTTACGAGAGTTCTAAGCATTTTACTCACTAGTTCTGACCACCTCCAATGTTGGCAAAGCAACAGAAAGTCCATTGCATACAACTCCTGTACCGGCAGCCATTGAATAGAATTGATTGATATGGTTGGATCTTTCAAGCTATGTTTGACAATTATTTAGTCAAAAGATAAAATGTTTTTCAAAAATTTAGCTTTCTGTGCATACTGCGTATGAAAGAATTGGTATCCTTTTTGTAATTTCACAAGGTTTCCTTAGCAACTTGTGAAATGTTTTACGTTATCCCAACCCCAATAGTTTCTCGGTTACAACGTTACCATGGTAATGAAATGACAATACCAAATAGTATTACTATGTGTCACTTTCAGTTAGTTTTTTAGAACTTTTGGAAGTGGCGGGTGGTCATATATAAATAAGAATTACTGATGAATCTTTACAAGCAGGGATTATTTGGAGGAAATGTGATTTTTATAATTCTATTAGGGAACAGAACATTACCTAATTTTATGGGATTAGAAAAAATGTTATCTGTTTGAAAATCTTAAAAGGATTCTACAGGAAATATATTTGGATTCAATAATTGGGTCATAGACTGAAGCATATTTCGATGCTCTTGACAACTCCTTAGGGAAGCAGACAATGTTGATGAATAAAATATGATTTTCTTTCTTGACCACTGAAACTGTTTGACCGGTGTGTAATATTAAATTACGAATAGTGTGAAATGGACATTTTAGGATATTGTACATTTTATCGGGGAACCTTTCATAGGGAAATAGTGGATAAAAACCAGATATTTTATTATGAAGATCAAAATCAATATATATTTCCGTATGAAATGCATTTCCAATTTAAAAACTAATGCTTCAAAATTTTCAATTAATTTTTGTCGCTAATTAATTATATTATCGCTGAGTTAAAAGACAAAAAAGAAAATAAAGAAAATAATTTCGAAAATGGCCTAATTATTTGGAATTAGAATCTATAACGTGGCGCATAAGCAACTTTAAGATTTGATCAGTGAATACATTTTTAGTTTAAGTCTTTTTTTTCGTCTCTTTACAGAATTAAATAAATAATACTTGGGAGCTTTATGATGGAAAGGCTCAGCACTTTTACTTTTACAATTTTACTTTGAAAGTCAGCATTCGATTATTCAGACCATATCGAAATTTTTTCATGTTCGAAATGCTCCTAGCGCTCCAACAATTTACCGATTGGTTCAGCGTTTTGGGCAGGGGCTGTCTGTGATCTTTCGCGTGCTGGAAGACCTCGTGCAGTTCGAAATGAAGTGACCATTGCTCGAGTGCAAGCAAGTATTGAGGAAAACCCCCGAAACTTCCACGAATTTTAAATATGTTACGTTTTTTTTCCATAAAAGATGCAATTGGTTCACGAGTTAAAACCAAATGATGCACAAGAACGCCTTCAATATAGTCCCCGTTAACGTTACTTATGCGCCACCCTATACAAATAGCGCATGGCTGATAGCATCTTTTATTTATATATTACATAAGTCTGAAGTGAGGTTTTCTGGGATCGTTATCAGAATTCAGATTAGTTACATTTCGGTGCTTCTTTGAAAGTTTTAAAACGCTTTTAAGAGTCGACTTTAATGCTTTATTGCATCATTATAATTGAAAATGGCTTTCAACCTGCCATTCACGGAGCGTTCGTGATTCTTCAGCTTGCTTGTTTAATCATTTCTATTAAAAATCACATTTTACTCACCAAAAGCTAAATAAGTAGAGATAAAAATTATTTTTTCTTCCAATGGTAACATTAATTATTTTGCAACTTGCATGAGCCGGCATCAGATCTATCAGCTTTTATTTAGATTAGATTTGGCGGATAAGGTAAATTACAAAAAGTTCGAAATCAAATAAATTTTGTGCTCTGAAATTTTTTTTTTCATTCATTTTCTTTATTGGATCTTTCTTACGAAATTTACAATATGTATTCAAATCTTAATCCTATCTTAAAGTAAAGTATCCTGCCATTGCCGGATCTTGTCTGTTTATCACCGGACCAAGTCTAGCGTGCCCTTTCTTTTTAGCCGTATATGACCGGGAAAATGCTGAAGGTTTGAGCGAGTGGGTTTGAGTGGAAGGACAACTTCGATATATATGACCTGCTTAATTTTTTCATTTCCTCGGAAATATAAGGAATGTTTAAATCTTTGTGTATGTTATCATTCCTAACATACCATGGGGCACCACAAATTTGACGCAGTATTCTTGACTGTCTTCTCTGCAGCTTATTTATGTTAGAAGCCGATGCCGTTCCCCACAACAGGATGCCGTATGTCCATATTGGCTTTAATATGGTTTTGTAGATGGTGATTTTATTTTCCAAACTGAGAGTAGACTGGGAGCCAATAAGCCAGTGGAGTTGAGCCATTTTTAATTTCAATTGTATGATTTTTGAGTCAATGTGATCTTTCCAGGTGAGACGTCGATCAAGGTGAATACCCAAATATTTGACATGGCTATGAACGGGTATGGTACTACCGTGAATAGTGAGGTCTGGGCAATTGTTCTGTCTAAGAGAGAATGTAACCTGTACACTCTTAGTGGCATTTACTTTTATCTTCCACTTTTCGAGCCAAGATTCTAATGTGTGTATATGAGACTGCAGTTGTCTAGAAGCCGTTAATGAGCAAGTGCTAGTGCTCATGAATGCAGTGTCATCAGCGAAAGTTGAGGTTTGAATTAGGGAATGAAGAGGCATGTCAGAGGTGTAGATGTTATATAGTATAGGGCCTAGTATACTGCCCTAAGGAACTCCTGCTGAAACTTTTCTTTGAGTTGAAACAGAGTCTTTCGATTTTACTACAAAAGATCGATCCTTCAGATAGCTCTCCAGGAGCTTATGGGTATTTGCCGGTAGAAAAGAGACTATTTTGCGAATAAGGCCTTCATGCCACACTTTATCAAAGGGAGATGTCTATAAAGAGAGCTGAGCAATATTTCCGATCTTCGAATGTTTTTCTGATCTGGGTTACTATACGGTGTACTTGTTCTATCGTTCCATGACCCTTGCGAAACCCAAACTGGTGCGTGGGTATTACATGGTTTGCTTCAATATAGGGGTACAACATTTGGAGAAAGATCTTTTCAAACAGTTTAGATAAAATAGAGAGTAAACTTATGGGTCGATAGGATGTAATTTGTGACAGTTCCTTTCCAGGTTTTGGGATCATTATTATTTCAGACAACTTCCATGATTGAGGAAAGTATCCAATTCGAAGTATAGCATTAAATATAAATAAAACTAATTTGAGGATATTGTGGGGGAGTTCTGAAATCATTTTTGCTGTTATTTTATCGTGTCCAGGAGATTTATTCATTTTCAACGAGAGAACATTTTTCTTTAAGAGATATAGACTTATTTTCATTGGATTTGTGACCATTGGGCTAATAATCGTTGGATTCACACGAGAGATTGTATCGTTAGGAGTAAATATTCCTTCCAACTGCGCTTAACACTCTGTATTACTCTGTGTCTATAGACACAGAGTACATCTTAACTTAACTTAACTTAAATATAGTACATCTTTTAACTGAATTCTATTAACAAGTAGCCGTAGGTTTAATTCAAATTTTCCTATATTTCATTACAATCTTTCTAAAAAATATGCTGTAGAAGTTCTACGAACAATTCAACATGTGGACTCATTTTGGTTTAATTTGGTAAAACTTACTTAATTGTACTAATTTTAAGTAAATACTAACCGTATTTGATTACATCATTTTATCCAAATTCCATGCATTTCTGAGCATATATTTAATTGTAATTTTCCTAGATTTTATTACAGTTTTCCAATATTTTACTACTTAGGTCGTGCAGATTCTTCCGAATCTGGACTCGGTTTCAGTATAACTTCCCTTACACGAAATTGGAATTTTATTTCCCCATTTTAAGGAAAAATTTAGTTCAATTCATGTATATTTTTTTACTTAAATTCCAGGCTTTTCTAATCCTTTGTTTAATTAAACATTTTCTATATTTTACTAAAATTTTCTCTTATTTTATTATTTTTTTTCTATTTTGTGTTTAAGAATATTTTATTAAAAAAAAAGTATACACTCCATTGATTTAATTACGTCTTACCTTACATCCTACGACAGTTTTACTTCTTTTTACTGGAAAATGTTGCGATTTGAGTCTAATTATTTTCCTACGTCTTAATCCATTTTAACTAAAAAATATTACATATGGACTAACGCTATGACCTTTTTTGCATTACAATTAGTAAAAATCATCAACTAATTTCTATTATTTGTAGTAGAATTCAGTTCATTTTATCTTAGCATTTTTCCTCCATACAAATTTTTCCCCATCATTTTCTTCATATGAAAATACGATCGTTTTTCCTTGAATCAGATAATTTTTTCCTGACGCTCAGTAAAATTTTACTCACTAATAAGAAATTTATTTAAAGAAAAATATGTCCTATTTTTAAGTATACGTCATATTTCCGTTTACTTTATTTAAGTAAAATTTTCTTAAATATAGTAAATTTTCCTAATTTTAAAGAAAAATTTACTATTATTGAGCAAATTTAAAAAAAAAAAATTAAAGAAAATTTTTCCTAAAATTGACGGCTTCCATTTTTTTGAGTGTACGTTATCACAGGGTGATCAAAAACCAAATACATTTTAAATAATTAAAGTTTCTTCTACATTTTCTCCTAAATCTCATATGATGTCCCATATGTATTTTAAATGATTTATAAATATTGAAAATTCGCCAAACATCTGAATATCCTTTTAAAGCAAGACATTATAGAGTGAGAGAATTTATAAAACTGATAAATTTTAAGGAAAATGGGAAAATCATTTTTTTGTTTTTGTTTCGCTAAATATATCCAAGAGTACCAAAACAGTGGGTTTGAACACAACTATCATTGAGCAGACACGATATATCATAATAAAATATGTCTACACTTTCATTTTGGGACGATAGCTCAAATGTAGTGACTTCAGGAAAAATGGTCAAGTTGCCTTTTACGAATGAGTTAAAAATATGAATTATGTTAATTTTCCTATTTTTAATACCTAGGTTTTGAAGTCTGGGTTTTGGAATCGGTATTCAATTGTTTTTGAGAATCGATTCGAAAAAAAGAGATAAAAATATGTTAGTGATAACTGGGATAAAAGCTTATCTCTTAGCCTGGTTGTTCCAGTTTGTAAAATCCAGCATCTCTAAATTATTATTTAAATATGTTTAAAATATGCTTATTAGTATGATATATTAAAGGACAGAACAGAAATGCTGTACATGCATATATTTAGTGTTTGTGATCTTGTTTGTTTTTTTGCATAATTCTTCTTCTTCTTAGGTGGCGACTGGAATAGACATTCTTATCTACGAGTTTTATACGTCAGCCATAGAAAATAATTCCACGTGCTTCGATCTTCTGCGCTTCCACTCCAATTCGTCATACCAAGTTTCGACAGTATTTTAAAACCTGGTCTTTCCAACGGAGTTTCGGTCGCCCTCTTCTTCGCCGTGCATCGAGTTCGTTGACACATGACCCAACCAACGCAATCGCAATCGGTATATAGCTCATACAGCTTATTGTCTCTCCGTCAACGATGATGGGTCCATATATTTTCCGGAGTATTTTCCTCTCGAAAACTATCAGTACTGATTCATCCGCTTGCGTCATAACCCAGAATTCTGCCCCATATAACAAGACTGGTAGAACCAACGTTTGGTACAGTCGGATTTTAGTTTGTCGAGAGAGGGCAATATAATTGAATCGCTTACCCATCCGTCTACTACCCATAGTAACATCTGTTAGCAAGCAATGCTCTCCTCTTTATCTCCATGCTGACATCATTCGTTTTGTTTACAGTGGAATCGAGGTAGATGAATTCTTCCACCACTTCAAAATTATAGCTGCCAACGTTCGCACAGCGTCCCAAACGAGTGGACTCATTTTTCGTTGAAACCAATAACTTTGTTTTGTCCTCGTTTACCACCAGACCCATTTTCGCTGCTTTCTTCTCGAGGCCAATAATGTCTATGTCATCTGCATATGCGAGTAATATATGGCTGTTATTAAAGATGGTACGAGTATGTTGAAGAGGTCGCACGATAGACTGTCGGCCTGTCTAAATCCTCATTCGGTGTAAAAAGACTCGCTTAGATCTTTGGCTATCTTTACTGAAGACTTTGTGTCAGTTAGGGTCATCCTACAAAGACGAATAAGCCTCGCAGGAATTCCAAACTCGGACATGGCCTCATACAATATCATACAATATCAGTTATTGATTTACCAGGTTTAAAGCCACACTGATAAGGTCCAATCAGGTCAGTTAGAAACGGCTTTAGTTTTTCACATAACACACTCGATAGGACATTATAGGCAATGGGTTAAAAACTGATACCGCGACAGTTTTTACAAGTACTTGGAACGCCTTCTCTAAACACAGGACATGTTTTTCTCGAATTAATTGTATTAAGGAGCTGATGCAATCAGCTCATCGTCACCAGCTTTAAACAGCTCTGTTGACAGACCATCAGCGCCCGCAGCTTTGTCGTTCTTAAGTCGCAATACTGCTGTTCTGATCTCTGTTTGGCTCGGAGCTGGTCAGTTTATGCCATAATTGGAGTGATTTCTTCACTCGTGCTGCCTAATGGATATGTTATACCTCGTTGGGTAGGTGTTTTTATTAATTAAAATTAAAATTCTAGCTTCTTACAGTTTTCAGAAAATGTATTTTTGTGCTCTGGATTAGAAATAGAAAAGCGCAGGTGTAAACGCTGTTGTTAAGTTTTACTTCCTATATGTCACAAAGATTACAGAGTATGTAAATGGAATTTTAAATAGTTGTTGAACGTAGTTTGATCTCGTGTCGAATGAAATTAGTTTAAATGGTAGAAAAAGGAGGTCCATTGTTGTAGATTATTTAAAATTTATTACAAAATTCCCCACGTAAATTTGATATTCTTTTCAGCAAAATTATTTACAGATTGCCAAAAAAATCCGATTGATGAACTACTCAACGGGATATCGACTAATAATGTTGCGTTAGGTGTATCACAAAATATAGTGGACAGTGTGCAGTGTACATGCTAAGTAGCGATAATTTTCACTCTAGCTCAGTTTGTGACGACTTGCCTTTAATAAGACATTAGGAAATAACAAGTGTGATTGCGTGCTGGGTTGCTACAGGCGAATATTGCTTCCAAAGAATTTTACGGGAGAGAGGAATTTAAAATCAAACGATTGTTATATAGTGGTTATATATTCTAAGGTGAAAAAAAGTAAAACCCACTGCTTACAATAGTTCACGGAGAAAATCCAACTTTATTTCTCAGAGCAAATTAACGACTACTTTCGGGGCGCAAATGTCGCAAGCATGCACGATGTATCTTCGAAAGAAGTTACACAGCAGAAACAAAAAATGAGAGCGTTTTTATTGGAAATAGTTCATTTACAGTCTAGTTTGTAATTATTAGTTGAGGTCGGGCGTAAACAAAGTGTTTTTTTAAATAGTTTCGAAAAAACTTAAAAAAATTTTGAATTTTTTCAAATCTTTCTCAACCGACAAAACGGTTAGATTGACAAATGACAATTGTTAGACAACTTAGCAAAGTAAGCATGTATCTGCTTTCTCTCATTGCGTATGTTCTGAAGAAATAAATGTCAAAACCCGTTAGGATTTCTAAGAGAACCCTCGATTAATGATCTTTGGCACACTGTCGATTAGCCTTAACTAAAGTTGCTTAAAAGCCTGTAGCTCCTAAATATTCAGAGCCTCTACTATGAATGTTTAGTGCATCTTATGTCAAACGAAGCAGTAGTTTTGGAAATCCACAATTATTAATAATGATTTTCAACACAAAACCAGTATGCAACACATATTCCATCTAGAGTGTAGGGTTGCCAAGTTCTTCTAAAATTAGGAAATACCGACTCCAAATCTATAATTTTAGATTTCTCAACTTTGACCTCGAATCCAACAAAATAGTAGATGTGTTTAAATTGTTCGTTCGAATTATCCATCAAATTAACAAATAATTACAGTATTTTATCGTTTGCTACTTGATCTGAAACAACAAAATATGCACTTACTGTTCGGAAATACTTAACCATCCCGATATTCAAAATTTTTTGGTATTGACTTTCGTTATATTACATCACACTTATCAAAATGAGTTATTCTCCCGCACGTATCCAATAAATACAATGAAGCATATTTCGCACTTGTTCGGTTATGTTGAAAAACAATTTTGTAGTCAAGCAATATAAACAAAAATAAAATATTATTTGTGTACATTTCAACGCAAATTGTTTTACTCGCTTTAGGCGGTTATTTCCAAATCCACTGCATTAATCAGTGGCAACCAAAATTGCAATTTTTGGTCACTTTAATTTGATTTTAAGTGTAGTTTTTGAGAAGCCCTGACAAACTCAAAAAGTTACAAATTCTTATGAAGATGTTTCTACTTATGGATGGAAATGCAGTAAATGAAAGACACAGCTATAAATAACATCACTCTGTATTGCGAACTAACAACAAGAATTAGAGTAGACGAAGTTTGAGTACAGAGTGGCGCAAAATAATCGTATCATCAGATGAGACTACTTCAGACAACTTTCTGTGTGAGCTGTCGGAGGTTTCGCTTTTATCTCACTGAATTAAGCCTTGGCTGTCCCTAATAAAAGGCAATAAATAATAAATGACAAATCTACTACGTACCTTGTCGGTATTATTTTATCTAATTTGGAAGCCTTACAAACTCTTTAGATTGCCGTACTTTGTAAAGAACATTATTTCGCTTTCTGGAGGAGCGTAACGCTTTATCATTTGTCAGCGTTTATTTTGCTTCCTTCTTTTTCACAAACGACAGATGACGTCAATAGCAATTATAGGATTATCTTGCAATGGTGCGATTAAACTTTAGTCTCATGACAATTTCCAGAATATAGTTTCATCCAAGAGCGTGATGTTCGACACAGGACATACATTTGATCTGGTCGAATAGGTACAAATAGACTTTTAACATTTTGCATCCAGATCTTTCTTAAGATTCAAAAAAGATTTGTAGACAAATTTGCAATATTTTTTAACTCTATTATTCTTATTGAGAATATACATATACAGCAAGACGACGAGCTATAATAATGAAATTTAGCGATGTTACTGACGCTTAATTCGATGACGATTAGAACAGAAAATGTTATATATTATACACTGCATGTGGAAATATTTCTTAGCGACTCGATCTTCAGTAGTCCTTTTTCAATTCGTCAGGTTAAATGTTGAGAGAGTTCTAAAAGATTGATTTATCCAAAGTACGCGGTATTTTGAAAGCTCGACAACATCGATATTGGATTACCGCTCATGATTCATATGGCTGTGATTCTTCCTGTTAACGACGATAAATAAGGCCACGTACTTCACGAATATTTTTTCCTCGAAGATATAAAAAAAGTGACACGAATTTGAATTCAAGAAAGGTTATGGAACAGAAGAAGCTGTAATAAATGTGGTAAATCTCATATGTAAATAATTAGGTTAAGGCTTTTCTGGTATTGCTGGTTTATTCTTACATTTTCCAAAATCTATCGATCTTTGTCGACCATTATAATATATAATTGTCGACCATTATAATATATGTTGGATATAAGAACAAAGATACCCATACATCGATCACTTATAGAATGTCATTTGAAGTATTTGAAAGTTGGGATAAATTCTCTTTATTTTTCAACATAATCGCTTTTTAACATGATATCCTCTTTCCAGAGATATTCAATGGTTCTAAACACTTCAAATTAGCCATCAACCGCAGTGTAAACCTCTTCGTTGTTGGCAAATATTTTACCACTGATTCATCTTTTCCAGTTTGGAAATAGAAAATAGCGTAAGGGAGCTAAATCTGGCGAATAAGAATAAGAATTCGAATTTATAAATTTTGGTCATCGTAATAGTAGATGTGTGAACTTGAGTATTGTCTTGATGAAACAGCAGTTTCTTTTTCACCAAATGCGGCTGTTTTTCCATGATTTCATCACCTCAACACTGCAATAAATTAGCATAATATTTGCGTCGTGGTTTGTTTTTTCTGAAGATAATCAACAAAAATAATTCTATGCGCATTCCAAAAAATAAATGCCATGACCTTGCCTGGAGATGGAACCGTCTTTGCTTTCTGTGAACACGATTCTACCATTCCAGTCCACTACTTTGACTGTTCCTTTGTCTCAGGTGTGAAGTGATGGACCAATGTCTCATCCATGGTTATAAATCGATGCAAAAATCTTCGGTCAATATACAATGGATAGCACTTATTGAAATGCTTATAATTTTAGGTAGCTCACGTAACATCTGCTGCGTGAACACCGCAATTCGTTGACCACTGCGGTGTTCGTCGATTTAGGGATACCCCTAAATCAGTTTTCGACAAACGTATTAAATATATTGGTGCCTTTGAGTTTAACAAATTACACGTGGAACTTAGACAGATAAATAGAATACCAATTTTTCAAAGAAGTCTTAAAAAATATTTAAAACGTAATCTTCAAATGATCCTAAATAATTAGTCTATTTGTTAGTTGATACAAGCAAATTAGGCTTATCCTCTTATACTAAGGGACCCACTTTAGCCGGCCGTTTCTCAGTGCTTGAGAAGACTGCAATAAATTCCAGGACATTTCGACCAATGATATCTATATCATCAATGATATCTATATGTTTTTTGTTGATATGATGGCATTGACAGCTTGACGATACACAGCTTTCACAATAATCGTCTCCAAAAGTATATTGCACGATGGGTTGCAGAGCACTTTTGGTTTTAAAAAGTTCGAACAATGGCGTCCTTCAACGTCTTAATAGTTTTCCTGGAACAACAATCTCGGTCATGACTTCATAGAAGTATAGGGCAAGGCTGTCGGCATCTAAAGTGTTATTTATTTAGTGATAGGTTTGCCATTTACGAAAATTTATCATTTAAGAATCGAAGAACGCATAAAAATAGTTCAAACTTACTACGAAAGTGGTGATTCAAACGTAGGCTTTCAATGGAACAAAATTTTCTTCAGCGATGAAGCTCATTTCTCTCTCGGTGGTTACGTCAACAAGCAAATTGTCACATATGGGACTCGAAGAACCTATAAGTGATTGTGGAAAAGTTATTGTATCACTGGACCTTATTTTTTCGAAAACTACCTCAAAAGGATCCGCTGCTGCATCCAATCCAGAGGCAGTCATATAAATGACATTGTATTTTGAACAAAATGGCTGGATCCAAGCATTATAGTGAAATTAAAGTTTCATTGAAATCATAACTTTATTCGTGTTTCATTTAACTTTACTTGAAATCTGAAAACGTCCAAGTCAGCTTTATAGTCGATGAAATGGCGGTATAAATCGATCTGTTTTCCTTATGCTTTCTGTAAAATCTGGGTAGTTGTGGATTTACTAAAGCCATGCTGATACAGAGGATATATGTTATAGTGTCCCTCACTACTCCCTTAACACTGTTAGTCATACGCATATACACATGCTGTTTTAACCTCTTAAGAAGTTAAAGTAATTATTTTCAATACTTTATCCGCTGCAAAGAATATTAATTCCAAAGAATTTTAATACATATTTATAACTTTATTAATTGTATTAAAGAATATTAATTCCAAAGGTTTTTAATTTTACTAACTATATTAAAGAATATTAACTCCAAAGAATTGTTATATTTTGTTTAGGTGCATTTCCGTCAACAAAAATGCAACAATTAACAAAATGCACCAGACAAATTTCTTAAGAATTATTATGTAAACATTTATAACTGCATTTCCAATAATAAATGCTGCAACGAACAAAATAATAGTACTTACGCAAGTAGAAAATAAAGAAAGATCGCTTTTGTTGACTGAACTTCAAACCAGTTGTTTTATTTTTTGTGTGTGACAAAAAAAGGACAACAACAAAAAAGCGTAAAAAGATTTATCCTTCTCAATACTAAAAACAAAGAAGCCTTCTTTTGTTTTTTTCCATTCATTTTCTTTATTGAATCTTTCTTTTGAAATTTACAATAAGTATTCAAACCTTAATCCTATCTTAAGCTAAAGTATCCTGCCATTGCCGGATCTTATTTTTGGTGAGCCGAAATTTGTATCACCGGACCAAGTCTAGCGTGTCCTTTCTTCTTAGCCGTATATGACCGGGAAAATGTTGAAGGTTTTGAGCGAGTGGGTTTGAGTGGGAGGACAACTTCGATATATATCCTGCTTAATTTTCTTATTTCCTCGAAAATATAAGGAATGTTTAAATCCTTGTGTATGTTATCATTCCTAATATACCATGGGG